>CM065381.1:12529835-12769835 GCA_033060915.1 Euryodendron excelsum | reverse complement strand
TTTTTTCATTTATCTTGTGTTGATGCTCGGTAAAGATCCACTAATGGTTTGGGCGTACGACAGGTACGTGACCAATGCCCTTTCATACCACACTTGTAACAAACATTTTCATAATTTTTGAAAGGTTTATTCTGTAAACCTTTTCCCTTTTCTTGTTTTGTTTCAGAGTTGTTCCACGAGTTGTTCCACTGCTGGTGGTGTGGTGTAGTATTCTTAACTCGAGAACTTGAAGAATTATAACTGTTATAATTGTTACCTCCACGATAAACCCCACGATGACGAAAATTATTTCTACCGCGTCCACAACCACGGCCATGTCCACGACCACGGCCACGTTCATAAAATGAGACCGCATTCACTTCAGGGAATGGTGTAGAGTCGGTCGGGCGAGACTGGTGGTTTTTCATTAGAAGCTCATTATTTTGTTCAGCGAAAAGAAGACATGATATCAATTCTGATATTTTTTAAAACCCCGCTCTCGATATTGCTGTTGCAGGAGCACATTCGAGACATGAAATGTAAAATATGTTTTTTCTAACATATCTTCATTAGTAATAGTTTGCCCACATAATTTTAATTGTGAGCTAATTTTAAATAATGCAGAATTATACTCACTAACAGCTTTGAAATCTTGCAACCTCAGGTGCATCCAATCATAACGAGCTTTGAGGAGAAACCTGGTCTTCTTGTGCTCATATCTCTCCTTTAAATTTTGCCATAGTGCTAGTGGGTCTTTTACTGTGAGGTATTCAGTTTTTAATTCTTTGTGAATATGATGACGAAGAAATATCATTGCTTTTGCACGATCCTGCTGGAATTGGTCATTTTCCTCATTTATAGTGTTTCCAAGAGCCTTTGTATACAAATGAATCTCAGCATCAACTACCTAAGATAAATAGTTCTTGCTTGAAATGTCAAGAGCTGTAAATTCTAACTTTACGAGATTTGATATTTTCAGAATACTACACTCACAAGATAACAAAGTTTTAGAATCACGATAAACAAAAATAATATAAAGAAGACATACTATAGAACTTTGGTCAAATATATGATACAAATCCCACTCATCCGAATATAATAAATTTCATTTGTTAATACTATTCATCAATAGTAAAATCACTATTTAATTACTATTGCTGCATAGTATCATATATAATACGTATATAGAAATATATATATTATTATTTTTTGTCCGTATTATAATTTTCAATCTACATGTCAAAATATAGTCAAGTCACATGTCTATGGAAAGATATTGAAATAAGAATTCCATATATATAAATATCATAGGCCAAATATTTAAGATCTAGGAGAAATAAACAAACAAAATTTTAAAAAATTACTATTCATCAACTATGCATCACTATTCACCAACTATACAATAAATATAAATTTTGCCATGAAGTGAAGAGTGAACAGTAAAAAACCCAAAATAAAGATAAATAAACTGAAATATTAATGACATATACATGAAGTACCTTCACTAATATAATGAAGTACCTTCCAGATAAACAAGTACTGAGAGCTTCATGCTGATAATGTATTATAAACTAAATGAATTTGAATCAAGCAAAATATTCAAACACAATATATAATAAAACTAGTTCTTCTGGAACTGTCAAATAATAATTAAATAGTTATTCTGGAACTATGGGAATAGATCTTCTTGATCACCCAAACATGTATTGCTTTCATGAGACAAAAGATAAAGACAATAGAAATTTAAATAATTACCTACACTCTTTGCTTTTTCCTTCTTCTCTTTTTCTCTCATTCTTTCTTTTCTTTTCTCTCTCTCTCTCTTCTGTCTCTCTTTTCTCTCTCTTGTGTCTCTCTCTCTCCTTTTGTAATTTCTCTCTTTGCAGCCCCTTTTTATAGAAGGGGGGCTGTGGTTGGTAAGCCATGTGCTTACCAACAATAATACGTTTGGTGGATTATTTTTCGGTCATCCACCATTCGTTCCCTATATTTTGTAGTTTGATTGATATATATATATATATATATATATATGGAAGGAAGATTGATGATTGGGCGTGATTTGTGCAATAGTGCAATGTAGGTGTGACAAAAAAATAATTGCTTTATGCTGTAATGGTAGAGGATTTTGATGTGCCATTGATGATCGGTGGCATGGTGCGTGGGTGAGGGTTTCATTGTGCAAAACTGATGGCGGCTAAATGGCAATAGTTTGAAAAAAAAATTATGATTTTGAAAACTGGTAACCTATTCCAATTGTTGGCATGATGTCTATTTTCTCTCCTTCTCTTTTGCACAAAATATCCTACGTGCTTTTTGTCGTTTTCCTTTTTCTTTTTTATTTAAAAGAAAAACTGCGATGATTTTTAATATTCTTTAAAAAAAATGCACTATTATTTGTTGGTTTCCTAGGCTATAACTTGAATCAGGAATATGAGGAGCAAAATAGGTTTAGGTTTTCATTTTTTTGTCGTGTTTTTCCTTTTTGAGTGAAAGGTTTATTTGTGATTT
This sequence comes from Euryodendron excelsum, assembly GCA_033060915.1. Lineage (NCBI taxonomy): Eukaryota > Viridiplantae > Streptophyta > Magnoliopsida > Ericales > Pentaphylacaceae > Euryodendron > Euryodendron excelsum. The sequence goes on along the minus strand of CM065381.1, from coordinate 12,767,348 downwards.
CAAAACAAGAATTCAAATTGATATTATGTTAAATGTATTCGTATTGGCCTTAACATCGAATTTCTTTATTTTTAGTAATTTTATTCTGTCATCATATGTGTTTTATGATCTTAATACATTTTTAAGGTCATTTCTTTTAATAATTGTATAAATTGATTTGCACACGTATCGCGTGTACCCATTCCTCTAGCTGTGATTAAGAGTTATCATAATGAGTGTTGTGTTAGGAAGTAAATGACACTTATCCACCTGCATCATTCTGTTGCAAAAATTTTATTCCGAAAAATGCTATTCTTATAGAAAAAATTGTACAAAAAATCTTATCAGAATGATGTGGCAGTGACAATTTTGTAAATAAGAGCTACCACGACGAGTGTTTTGTTTTTTTTTAAGTTAATGACTTTTATTCAATCACATTATTCTAGTGACAAACTCTATATAATTTTTCTGTTTGTATAGCATTATCTTTTTATTCGAGAATGGCTTGAAAGCCTAGGTTTCATTGAGAACTACTCTAGGTATGATGTCGGTGCTTCACAATATTTTGCAGACCTAACAATCTTATTTGCGGTGCAACGAGTATTGAGGAGGGCTTGCATTTCTAGTATTGATCTGACTTTCTCTAAATGGCCTCTATCCCCCTTTGCGAGACCATGAACCTTAGGAATTTCTCAGAAGCTACCCCGAATGCACACTTGGCCGAGTTCAGTTTCATGATGTAGGCTCTGAGGGTCTAGAAAGTTTCCTTTAGATCCTTCAGGTGGTTCGTTGCTTGCTTACTCTTGACCAACATGTCATCAACGTAAACTTCCACGTTTCTCTCGATCTGGGACTTAAACATCCTGTTTACTAGCCGTTGGTAAGTTGCCCCAACGTTCTTCAGGCCAAAGGCATGACTCTGTAACTGTACAGTCCCCTGTTGGTAATGAAAACTGTGTGCTCCTGGTCTCTTTCCGCCATCTTGATCTAGTTATAACCCAAGAAAGTGTCCATGAATGAGAGCATCTCATACCTTGTGGTAGAGTCTACCAGAAGGTTGATGGTTGGTAGGGGGAAGCTGTCTTTGGGGCTGGCCTTGTTAAGGTCTGTGAAATCCACACACATTTGCCATTTCCCATTCGTCTTCTTCACCATCACCACGTTCGAGAGCTAGGTCGGGTATTGTGCTTCCTTGATGAATTTTGCCTCGACGAGCTTTTCTACTTCGTCGGCGCCAACTTCATTACGCTCTGGTGCGAAGTTCCTTCTCTTTTGTTTTACTAGTCTTGCTGTAGGTGAAATATTGAAGTGATGGGCAACAATCTTGGGGTCGATGCCTAACATGTCGTCATGCATCCAGGCGAAGACATTGGCGTTGCCCCTGAGAAAGTTTCTTAGTTCTTCTTCGAGCTGCTCTGGGGCCACAGATCCAATTATGACCACTTTCGCCTATTTTGGGACTTTAGCCAGGTCTAAGTCGCTTATGTCTACCTCCTCTAGGTCTTCCACTTGTTCTCCTCTTCGCATCTCTTCCTCTTCTCGTACTTTTAGCTCCTCTACCACGAGAGTTTCTTTGACAGCATCCCCCTTGAGGGAAGTCATGCAGCATTCCCTCGTCGTTACTTGGTCACCCTTTACTGTCCCCGCTTCGTGGTAGGTTGAAAACTTTAACCTTAGGTGGTAGGTGGAGGTTATTGCTTTGAATCTGTTTAGGCCTGTTCGCCTTATGATTAGGTTATAGGCTGATGGGCAATCCATTACTAGAAAGTTGATCAACTTGGTTGCCTGTTGGGGTCCATCCCCCAGGTAATCGGCAACTCTATGGACCCTAGGGGGTGACCGTATCTCTTCTGAACTCGACCAATGGGGAAAGAATGGGCTTCAAGGCCTCTGTCTGTATTTATAGCTACTCGAATGCCTCCCAAAACAGGATGTCTGCTAAATTACCATTGTCGATCAGGATCCTTCTGGTCTGGAAATTGGAAATGATGGCTCTGACCACTAGGGGGTCATCATGGGGCTGACATAGCTCTGCAGGCTCGTCCTCGATAAATACGATGTTGGAGGAGTCTGCATGGGGCTTCTTTTTTGGTTTTTCTATCGCGAACACCTCCCTTGTTTGTCACGCCTTCCGAACATTGTTTTTCTTTGCTGACGAGGATTCTCCTCCCCTAGTGAATCCTCCTGCAATGACCTGAATCTCCCCGATTGGGTTTTGGTGTTGTGGGACTTTTTTTGAACTCCTCCGTTCTGTAGCCTATGGCCTGCCTCGCCTTTGGCCCGCAGGAATCTTCCCAATCGTCCTTACTTTATCAGGTTCTCGATCTATAGCTTGAGATCTATGCAGTCATCGGTGTTATGCCCGTGGTCCTTATGAAACTGGCAGTACTTTCTCTGGTTTCTCTATTTTGGTGGGTTCCTCAGCCTTTCAGGCCATTTCAAGTTTGGGTCATTCTTGATCTCGTTCAGGATATGCTCCAATGGTGCTATTAGGGGGGTAAATTTACGATCGAAGCTAGCGAATTGATTTCTCAACCCTTCTGCTCAAGCTGTTGGTTTATCAGTCCTCTGGGTTTTCCTTTTTTTATCCTCTCTGTTGTCATCAACAGGCCTCTTTTTCTTCTCGGGGTGAGAGCTAGTATCTCTATCTTGGTCACGCCTCGCGTTCATGGCATCCTCTGCGTTCATGTGCTTCTAGGCTCTAAGCATAAGGTCGGCCATGCTCTTTAGGGGTTCCTTGGCTAAGGAGAACAGGAACTTATGAGTCCACAAACCACTCATGAAGGTTGTGACTGCGACCTTGTCGTCAACATCGTCCACTTCTAGGGTCCAAGTTATACCTAGTGATGAATTTTCTAAGTGTCTCCTCCTTCTTTTGCTTCATGTTGAGAGACAAGTGGCTCGTTTCCTTTGCTTCTGGCCTTCGATGTAGTGTCCTACGAACATCTTACTGACCTGGACAAAGGAACCAATAGTAGAGGGCTAGATTCAGTTAACCCACACTCTAGCGGCTCCTTTGAGAGTGAAAGGAAAGCTTTACACATGATCTTGTTGGGGACGGCCTGCAGTTGCATCAACACTTTGAAGGTCTCAAAGTGGTCCAAAGCGTCCTTGGTCCCGTCAAACATCTCCAGGGTTGGTATCTTGAACTTAGGTGGTAAGGGTACTCCCATCACCGTTTGAGTGAAAAGGGAGTTTGTTCTGTTTACCAACTCCTCTACAGTATTGGGAGTCTTTGTCTTGATGGTTTCCATGACCCTTGTCAATTGGGCTTGAAGGGCTTTGATATGCTCATCCCAGGTGGGGGGATTGTCCATTCGATCTCCTATGACCTTTGTCTGCTGCGGGTAGTGCCGCAGGTGTGAACTTTGGGCGTGGCTGTGAGCCTCCTTCGGTTGGGGCCCTCTGGCAGGGGGCAATACTCCGTTGGTAGTAATGCACCGTCGCCTGGGATGGCATGATCCTCGTTCACAGGGTGGGTGTCACTGTCCCTCCCTTCATCTCTTGGTTGGGCTCTAGTTTGCTGGCCTCCTCCCGTCGCGGTGGGGAGTCGCCGGAGCAACTCCTGGTCTGGGTTATTAGCATTTGCATGTTAACCATTACATCGGCCATTTAGGTTTCAAGGGCTATAACTCGGTTTACACTTTGCTCCTCCATTGGTTATGGTAGGTGTGAAGCACTGGACCTGCTTAAGACCATGAAAATGACAGAAAGCCGATTCCCATAGATGGTGCTAACTGATAGATTAGTAAACTTGTAAGGTCTGCCCCCAGGTCGCAATGAACGTCTCTAGTTGACTGTGAAGAGAAGCTAGGTAAATGAAAACCAGTGTGGTGCCTGCCAAGGATTCTCCGATGTCAAAGTTAGGTTTCAGGAAGGCAACCTTGCAAAGTTTTAGCTAGGGTTTTATGTGTGCATACCTTGGAGAGGAAGGCTTAGGTGGCCTTTTATACTGGTATAGTTGGGAGTGGTCCTAGGATCTCCGCAGGCAGGTATTGGGGATGGTGAACTTTTTGCATGACGACATGTCATTGGACAACCAGGCCTCTAGTAAGGTAGTGGAGGACGTGATTGTCCTCCACACGTGGCGTCTCTTGGGGTGTTTGTTAGGTTAACGCTGGCAGGGTGGAGAAGGTGGTTGTCCCCCTCACTCCTCTTGTCCTTTTGGCAGTCTATAGTCTGATTGAGTGTCAGGCGTGGTCCCTACAGGGAGGGATGGTCGACATGCACCTGTTTGGCGTTACTTATTCGACCCTGGCCTGACCGGCCATTTTTGCTCGGTACTCCTAGAGCGCCCCGTCATCAATATTCTCCCGATCAGCCCTAGTAAGGGACCCTAATCGGCCCTTGCCAGGTCAGTCACCATCAGTGGGTCTTGGTCAGCCCTCGCCAAATCGGTCCCTATCAATTGCCCCCAATTCCTCTTTATACCCAGAGCGTGGTTAAGGGAATTTCTAAGGCGGGTGTGTCTTCGTAAAGAGAAAAGAGCGAGGGCACATTTATGGCACCGTAGGCGTAATAATGGTTGTAGCTGGCAGTGAATGGCCTCGTGGATTGACGTCTTGTTACGTGTCCCCCACTCATTGGTTCTCAAGCCATAACTTGAATTGTTGGTTGCCAGTCATTAAATCAATGATTGACATGTTAATCTGAGCTGATGATTTCGAAAAAGAGGTTTTTAGACTTGGCGGTTCTAGCCTTTGGCTCACACTTCACCTCTTTCGCACTTAGAGATTTCTCGATGCTCGAGTTCTCTCGATTTCTTGCCTCTTCGCCTCCCACTTTGTTGTGTGCAACTACATCAAGGGATTTTCTGCTCTATCTTAGTAAGATTTTAGGCTGCATTTTCTTGCTTTGATGCATTTTTTCTTGAGTTGTTGTTTCTAGTATCGATCGAAGATAGGGGCTTCTCCTTCCTTCGAAGGGTTTGTAGGCGACCTGGGGTTGCTTAAGTTGGTTTGGGAATCTGCTGGGGTAGGTGTTAGGTCTGCTAGGAGGTTGCATTTGGTGGGAGTCATGGTTGACGAGAGGGGTGTGGGTTCTACCAGTTCTGAGAACACAACTTCTCAGGATTTGGTTAGGGTGAGACCAGGGGTCCCTAACAGTGCATCAGTGCGCTCTTCTGGTGAGAGATTAGTTCATGGGGACATGGCTCCAGGACCTAGAGGAATGGTGGTCCCACGGTTTGGGAGTTCAATTTTACTGCGAATGGCATGGCCTCTGTGATAACGGAGAAAAGAGCTAAGAGGTTATGGAGAGAGTACCAGATACCAAATTCCTTACAGTACAGAATCCCTGGGAAAAGGGGAGTGGGCTTGCTTTGCTCATCCAGGGGAGATTTGTATCTATGAAGGTGCCTTGGCTAGTGGCCTCAGATTCCCTATCCCTACCCCTGTTAGAGAAGTTCTAGGTGCTTTACGGCTGGCCCCTGGCTAGCTCATGCCTAATTCTTAGAGAATTTTGGTGGCCTATGCTGTGTTGTGGCAATCGTGTAGTGGTGGTAAAGACTACCTCAGTGCCGATGAGTTTTTGTTCTGTTACAAAGTATTCAAGATGGAGAATGGCTGGTAGTACTTCTCGGCGAGGAGTGGCGACATTAACTTAGTGGAGGGGTTGCCCTCCTCCCACAAGATGTGGAAGGACAAGTTATTTTTGGTCTATGGCAATGGCTGGGAGCATCACCCTTGGAAGGTGGTAGGTGAGGACTTTGTACGGGTTCCTCGTGCTTGGGGAAAACCATCTAGGAGGTGTATGTTCCTCGACCTTCTTTTCCACTGATTTTCCTTATCGTTAGCTCCTGGATTTGTAGGGTTCTGACTTAGGTTCATTGTCTGTTTAGCTTGTAGTGCTCCTACTTTGAGCAAGGCTTAGCGAGCTAGGGTGGATCGAGCCATGGAACACAATGTTAGTGAAGCTGGTGCATTAGTGAACGTTAAGAACTTTAGTATGTACTTGTTGGGCCCTGAGCTTACAAGTGAAGCTCTAACGACAGAACGTGTGAGGAGTAAGTACACTTTATTTCCGTTTAGACTATAGATGGTCGTGTACTGATGTTCTTGCCTTAGTTATTTTGTGCCGATCTAGGGATAGACCCACTCGAGGAGTAGGAAGAAGAGATGGCCTTGAACAGGAGCTTTCTTGCCAAAGCCAAGCATTCAACAGAGTCGCCAATGCTAACCAAGCGTTTTAAGCTAGCGTCAAGCCGTAAAGCCATGAGGGAAGGGAGCAAGAACAAGGTTATTGCTCTCGAGGATGATCCCCTCGCACAGGATAACGCTCCCCTTCCTGCCCCCAAGGTGGTTGAGAAGATTCCATCTCCTCCTTTTCTACCAAATCCAGTAGCTATAGCTGGTGCGTCAATGGCAGTGCCCTCTCCTCAAGATTCTTCCATCTCCTCTCCCTGAGTTTTTTACAGTACTGACCAGGCAATGAGGAGATTGAAGAGCATAGTCTCTCCTGATGACCAAAGCAAACAGGCAAATATCTCGTCCCCGAAGCTGGCAAAGGATATTGGCCAAGATCTGATCAAGGTAAAGATGTCGGGTTGTTTGATTTTTACTTATATATATATATATATATTCTGTTTGTGCTTTGGTTCTAATCGCGTCGTTCTTTTTGTTTAGGCTGTTAGCAGGGCCTTCGTTCTGAGTGAGAGGTTGGTAGGTTTCGAGAAGGCTTTTGTGGAGTAGAAGCATACTTCTGATCAGCTGCTCGGTGAGCTGTCGTCCATGCAGAAGCACCTGAAGGAGGCTCAGGCAGAGAGGGATAGGTACCAAGGGAGCATGTTATCTCTTTAGGATGAGAAGTCCAAGCTGTTGACTGATATGGACAGTGAGGCTTGCTGGGAGAAACTAGCGACTGAGAAAGCTACTCTGAAGGCTGCCAATAGTAAGATGGCAGCTTTTCCTACCTAGATAGAGGTTGCTGTGAGGAAGGCTATTGTCAAGTATCAAAACAGGGCAGAGTGCTAAACCGCGTTTGCGAGAACATGGAGGGCTTTGATGAAGCCAAGCGTTTGGTTGCCTAGGCCTATCCTGATCTGGACCTAACCTCCATTGAACCTGTGGTTGAGGATGATGTCATTTCGATGGCAGTAGAGAAAAACAAGGCTCTGGAGAAAGAGGGGGTAGCCGAGAAAGATAATGCCCAGTCGAAAGCTCCTGCTCAGCCGAAGGCCTCTACTGAGAAAGATGACCCCCAGTCAAAAGCTATTGCCCAGCCAAAGGCCCTTCAAAAAAATAAATAAATAGTTTTTTGCCTTCTTTTTGTAGATCTTTTTGCCTTTCCATTTTGCCTTTGCAATGGTCTCGAATATAACACTACTTAGGTTTTCTTGTAGCTTGCTCACTTTTTGTTAATGGACGACCCCTTTTACCACTTCTTAGTTTTATCTTTGTAACTTTTACTTTTGAACTTTTTTGATCTTATGTGTGTAATGGTCGATCTCTACTTTGTTGGTTCGTTCAGTTATTGGCTAAGTAGGTCAATAGGTCTAGTGTATGTTCGCTAGGCCTTTTGGTTAAACAGGGTTCGACTGCTCTGGATTTGGCTGTTTTAGTCTTCTGTTTACTGAGCCTCGGCCTAAACAGGGCTTCTTGTGATTGGGCATAAAGCCTTGCGTTCTTATTTTGTGGCTTCAAGTGTGGACACTCCGGTCATACTCTAACTTTGTCGTTCGGCTGTTGTTGCTTGGTTGAGATTTTTGCAGTGGTCATTAAGGATTGGGTATTAGGGCCTTTGTGGTAGGAGTTAGGCCTGGGGGGGTCAATTTCTGCCTGCTCGATCTGGAGACCGATCAGGGCCCTGTCAATTAGGCATGAAACCTTAGGCACTTGGCCCCTGCCTGCTTAGTTTGGAGACCGAGCAGGGCTTTGTCGATTAGGCGTGAAGCCTTGGGCGCTTGGCTTCTGCCTGCTTGGTCTGGAGACCGAACAGGGCTTTGTCGAATGGGCGCGAAGCCTTGGATGCTTAGCCTCTGTGGTAGGAGTTAGGTCTGGGGGGGTCGATTTCTGCCTGCTCGGTCTGAAGAACGAATAGGGCCTTGTCGATTAGGCGTGAAACCTTGGGCGCTTGGCCCATGCTTGCTTGGTCTGGAGACCGAACAGGGCTTTGTCAATTAGGCGTGAAGCCTTGGGTGCTTGGCCTCTGCCTGCTTGGTCTGGAGATCGAACAAGGCCTTGCCGATATATTTTCCACACAAAGTATTTTCACTTATTCATAGAGTGTTTAAGAAATTAAATTATAAAAAATAGAAACAGTGTGAAAATCATGGTGCCTTCAAACTTTTTATCATTTTTGTTTTTAAAAATTAATCACAGTAATAACTGTAAAAATGATACCAAACATGCCTTCATTTTCTCTTTCAACTTTTTCAAAAAAAAAAATGCTATGCTTTTAGAAAATTTGGAAAATGATTCACAAACTGATCTTTTATCCAGAAATTTCATCCAATTGATGTGGAAGTGATATTGGCAATGGAATTTTCTAAATTATAAGACTTAATAATATTTTGTATTAAAATATTATTATAAGACTTTGTATTATAAGACTTAATAATGTTTTGTTTGTATAGCATTATTTGTAGAATTTTTGTTCAGCAGAGGAGAAGGTTCAACCACTTGTGGTGATTGAATTATAAATACTCAAATGTGTAAAACACAATCAAGAATCACTCTTTTATTCAACTCTAAATTTTAGAGAGAACTCTCCCTCTTTATTTCTCTCCTAACTTACTTCTCCTCCTTCTTGAATTGATACAATGCCACAAATGGCACTCCTTATTTATAGATACAAGCCAAGTGTGAATGGAGAATGTGAAAGGAACAACTTAAATACACAGTGTGAATGAAGAATGTGAAATAAACAACTTCATTCATTTATGGTGAGCTACCTAATGATGAATCTCCAACAAGGGTGGGCTTCTAGGTGGCCAAGTTTACCTCCTTTATTTTTACTTTTCAACATCCCCCTTTAAACTTGACTCTCTTGCCTTTGTCATTCCGAGCATCATCTTCAGTCTTGCAAAGTTATCATGCTTGAGTGGCTTTGTGAAAATATCAACTATCTGATTATAAGTCCTGCAAGAAATCAATTCTACTTCCTTGGTCTTGATATGCTCCCTGATGAAATGATACCGAGTATCAATATGTTTGCTGCTCTCGTGAAAGACTAGATTCTTTACAAGAGCAATCGCTGATCAATTATTGATGTAGACCTCTGTGGGATCATCTTGTGGAAATCCCAAGTACTTCAAAACATTTATGATCCAAATACCATGACAAACAGCTGAGCTGGCAACAACATACTCAGCGTCGCATGATGACAACGTTACGATGGGTTGTTCTTTGAAGACCATGTAAACGATGTATCTCCCATAAAGAATGTGAATCCAGTCGTGCTCTTTCTTTCATCAAGATCTCTCCCCCAACTGCTATCTGAATAGCCAATAAATCTGTAATCTCTAGTTGATGAATAGAACATACCATCACTGATGGTACCCTTGACATATCGTAGTATTCTCTTCGCTGCATTTAGATGAGACTGGTTAGGAGTTTCCATGTACCTACTGACTAGTCCAACTCCATAGAGTATATCTGGTCTGATACAAGTCAAGTACCTCAAGCTTCCAACCAGGCTCTTGAAATAGGTAGGATTAATATCTCCTTATTCATTCTTTCTCAACTCCAATCCTGTTTCAACCGGAGTTGTCACAGAGTTGCAGTTTTCCATCCCAAAACTTCTTCAGGATCTCTTTTGCATAGTTGCTTTGGGAGATAAAGATTCCCTTCTCACTTTGCACAACTTCTATGCCAAGGAAATGAGCCATTTGGCTTATATCCGTCATCTCGAATTCTTTAACCATGCTTCTCTTGAAAGCATCAAACATCGCTGGATTATTGCCGGTGAAGATCAAATCATCAATATATAGGTAAGCAATCAACATACTGTTGTCTGTCTCTATTTTCATATATAGGGCATGCTCATATGGACACTTCTCAAAACCATTTGCCTGAAAATAATCATTGATCCTCATATTCCAGGCATGTGGAGCTTGCTTCAAGCCATAGAGTGCCTTCTTCAACTTGTTCACTCTATCTTTTTTGCTTTCTTCATGTATCCAGGTGGCTGATCAATATAGATCTCTTCTTCAAGAAGGCCATTCAAAAATACTGATTTTATGTCTTACTGGTAAATCTTCCATCTATTTTGTGCAGCTAGTGAAATCAACAATTTGATAGTCTCAAGTCGAGCAACTGGGACAAAGACTTCACCATAGTCGATCCTTTCCTTCTGCTTGTAACCTTTGGCAACAAGTCTCACCTTGTATCTCTGGACTTCTACTTGGGCATTTCTCTTGGTCTTGTAGACCCATTTCACACCAATGGTCTTTCGGCCTTTCAGGAGAGTAGTCAACTCCCAAGTTCTGTTCTTCTCAATGGATTGAATCTCCTCATCCATTGCTCTTCTCCATTTGTCTTTTTCATTAGCTTCCTCAAAGCTAACTGGATCACTAGTAGGCAGCAAACAGTATAGAGTGACATACTTTTTCATCGATTCCGTATTTTCATACAGATCAACTAGGGTACGAGCTCCTTTTGGCCTCATGTCTGAAAGGTCACGCTCGATTGGTGATGGAGCTTCATTCCTCCATGGTGAGTGGAAACCATGTGGAGGTGTCTGTTGACCTGTAAGTACTTGTGGCTCGATAACCACTTCTCTTGTTTGTGCAGGTTCTTCTTCCTCAAGTATCAATTCTATATCTCTGGATGCTTCAGTCGGGTCCCAATTCCAGAATTCATTTTCATCAAAAATGACATCCCAGCTAAAAATGACTTTCTTGCTGGTAGGATTGTACAGACAATATCCCATCGTTTTATCACCGTATCCAACAAGGATACACTTCTCTCCTTTATCGTCTAACTTTGTCCTTCTTACCTCTGAGATCTTGGTGTAGGCTATGGAGCCAAACACTCTGAGATGACTCACGCTAGGCTTATGAGTACTCCAAACTTCGTGTGGTGTCTTTGTAGCAAAACTTTTAGTAGGAAACGTATTGAGCAAATAGACCGCACACAAAACTGCTTCTGCCCAGAATCTTTTGGGCATATTTTTATCTTTCAACATTCTTCTAGCCATTTTAAGGATGGTGCGGTTCTTTCTGTCAACTACACCGTTCAGCTAAGGAGTGTAGGTTGGTGTGAATTGATTTTGAATTCTTTGCTGTCTAAAGAATTCCTGGAAAGCTTCTACCGTATATTCTCCTCTTTGATTTGATAGGAGTGACTTGATGCGGTAACCATTCTGCTTCTCCATAAGAGCTTTGAACTCTTTGAAATTTTCAAACGCCTCCGACTTCCTTTTCAGGAAATAGACCTAAGTTTTCCTACTGTAGTTGTCGGTGAAGGTGAGGAAGTATCGATTCTGTCCATTTGAAACTGGTTTCAAAGGACCACATATGTCTCTGTGTGCTAGCTGGAGCGGCATGGTAGATCTCCAGTCAGCTTGCTTTCCAAAGTTATTTCTGTGTTGCTTGCTCAGAACACAGCTCTCACATATCTCATTCAGATGGTAAATGTTGGGTAAGCCGTACACTATCTTCTTACTTCCCAACTACTTCAAGCTTTTAAAATTTAGGTGTCCATACTTTAGATGCCATAGCCAGTCTTTATTGTTGATGACTGCACTCAAACACTTTGGTGTGTCGTGATAGATGGCGAGAGAGAACATCCAATTTTTTTCCATAGTGACTCAAATGGCCAACTTCCCTCGAGCGCCTGAGATCATAATCTGCTTGTTTCTAAGCTAATCTGGTAACCTTTCTCCACGAGTTGTCCTAGGCTCAAGATGTTGGTCGTCATGTTTGGCAAATAGTAGACATTGGAGATAAAACGTGATTTCTACCTTTCCGCTTGATCAGAACATCGCTTCTCCTTCGGACTACAACTTTAGAGAGATCGCCGAATGATATCTCTCCTTAAACTTTCTCATCAAGGTTAGTGAACAGGTTCTTTCTACCAGTTATGTGGTTGCTGGCTCCAGAGTCGAGGTACCAAACATCTTGGTCCTGGGTTGAGCTGTATGCCATCAGCATCAACGATTCTCCAGCAACTGGTTCGGCTTCTGCAAAATTAGCCTCCTCCCTAACCTTCTTTGTCGGTGGTCTTGACCAACACTCGTTGCTATAGTGCCCAAACTTATGGTAGTTATAACACTCGATATTTCTCTTGTTAATGTTTTGACGGTTATTGTAACTGCCTCTTCTTCCACGTCCTCTTCCTCTCGGGACATTATTCTGTTGTCCACGTCCTCCACTAGTGGATCTTTGTCCGTCTCTACCTCCATCTCTAGATTCAGAATATCCAGATCCATGAGATCCTCGACCTCACCCTCATTCTCGGTGTGACGTCTTCCCTTGCTTGTATCTCCCATCGGTCAAAGATAGTTTTTGACTGTAGGGCCTGCTCCAGTGCTTTGTCGTTACTCCTCCTGTTGACCTTCTGCTCATGGATTTGTAGCGATCCCACAAGCTCTTCTCTCGACATGGTCTCCAGATCTTTGGTTTTTTCTAAAGTAACACCTATGTAGTCAAATTTTGGATCCAAAGATCGCAAAATTTTCTCACATATTCTTATGTTTGCAAGAATCTCTCCATTCCTCCTCAGCTGATTCACAATTACCATTACGCGAGTATAATACTCGGCAATGGACTTAGCAAACTTCATTTGTAGGGATTTGAATTCACCGCGTAGGGTTTGGAGGCGAATCCTCTTTACTTTGTCAGCACCCTTGTATGTTCGGTGGAGAGTCTCCCAGATTTCTTTGGACGTCCTAGCAGAGGCAATGATTTCAAAAGTGGCCTCATCAAGGCCTTGGTAGATGATGGACTTGGCCTTGCAGTCCTTCTTTCAGTCGGCGCGGAGGATTGTTCTCTGAGCATCTGACATGGATGCTTCGGCTTCTTTGGATTGGGCTTCCTCATACCCATCTTCCACGATGTCCATGACATATTGAGCGCCTAGTAGAGATTTCATTTGAATGCACCAATTGTCATAGTTATCCTTCGTTATCTTTGGGATGAGCGCCTGCGTAGTTCCATTTACCATTTGGTTTTGAATATCTCAAAACAGTACTTTGCAGTTTGAATTTAGAAGGTCGCCAGAAATTAGATGGAGAGATGGCCGGAGGATGGCCGGAGTGGCGATTGGAGAGGACGAAGAGAACCTTAGGAGTTATAATGTGGAAGATCCCTCGAAGGGCAACCACAGAGCATACTTTTCCTTGGCTCTAATACCACTGTTGGGCGGAGGAGAAGGTTCAACCACTTATGGGGATTGAATTATAAATACTCAAATGTGTAAAACACAACCAAGAATCACTCTTTTATTTAACTCTAAATTTTAGAGAGAACTCTCCCTCTTTATTTCTCTCTCTAACTCACTTCTCCTCCTTCTTCTTGAATTGATACAATGTCATAAATGGCACTCCCTATTTATAGATACAAGTCAAGTATGAATACATAGTGTGAATGAAGAATGTGAAAAGAACAATTTGAATACATAGTGTGAAAAAAAAATGTGAACTGAACAACTTTATTCATTCATGGTGAGCTACCTAATGATGACTATTCAACAAGGGTGGGCTTCTAGGTGGTCAAGTTTACCTCCTTTCATTTTTACTTTTCAACAATTTTTATATAGACTCTTGCATCAGAATTCTGTAAAAAATTTTTTTATGGCATTACTTTATTGAAAAGGTAATGCAATACAAATAAAAAATTTATATAGAATTTATTACTAGAATTTTGTGGTTGAATAAGAACCATTCATTTAAAAATAAACTACTCATCAAAGTGGTTCCTATTTACAAAAATATCATTGACACATCATTCTAGAGGAATTTTCTACAAAATTTTTTTAAAAGAATAGCATTTTCCTTTCCAAAATTTATAAATTAGCATTTTCCTTCTTAATATGGAGAGTAATGCTAAAATCATCGACTTTTTTTTACCGAATTTTGATTACGGATTAACAAAAAGGTGATAGGGTCCACATTATCCAATATGTAGGATTTACTTACTTGTATCTATCCGTAATAAAAATTTAATAAAAACAACCGTGGGTGTAACATGTTTTTAATATGGAAAAGAGAAATGCTAAAGTCAACGACTATTTTCAACAGATTTTCATTATAGATATACACAAGGAGATAGGGCCCACACTATCTAATGCATATACGATTTGAAAAATGCTATAGCCACGACTTTGTTTATCGGATTTTCATCACTGATAAACACAAGTAAATAAATCATCTATGTATTGGATAATGTGGTCTCATCACTTTGTGTCTATCTGTGATCTGGTAAAAATATCCGGTGGCTCTAGTATTACTTGTAGGATTTACTTACTTGTGTCTATCCGTAATAAAAGAAAAATGCTTTACAATGTAGTCATACAAAATTTGTAAATAAAATGATGTAGTAGTGGCAGTTTTATAATTAAAAGTCATTATAGTGGATGTTTTGTTTTCAAGTAAAAGACTCTCATTAAGACATATCATTTTGTATGATGCCCATATTACTTCCTATGTGAATTAACGACCATATGATTACAAAATATCATTGCTATGTAGAGCCAAGGCACCCAGATTAATTAAGAGTGATAAATTAATACAGATAAATTAAGCTTAATCCTTATAATGTAATCATACAAAATTTACATACAAAATAATGTAGCAGTGACAGTGATAATTTTATAATTAAAAGTTATTATAATTAGTGTTTATTTTAAAGTGAAATGCTTTTATCAAAACCCATATTTTTGTACAAAAATTTTATTTAAAATTTTTATTTGTATAATATTACCCTAAAAAAAATTTAAACAAAGCCTAGGAGCTTGGGTCCGTTTGGTAACGCTGTCAGTTTTTATTTTTTGCTGTGTGTTTTTGTTTTGTGTTTTTGCTGTGTATTTTTTGTGATTTGATGATGAGCGTTTATAGGTTATCGTTGTGCCAAGATTACTAGACTAATGTTTTAATAAGAGAAAATACACCCATTTTAATATTTTTAGTTTCTTTTTTTCGAATTTTGTAAAAAACTAAAAAAAAAAATTTAAACAAACATCGTTTTTTGTTTTTTCTAAAAAAAAAAACAAAAAACAAAAACTTTAAACATTACCAAACGAGCCCAGATTTTTTTATTTAAAATTCGCACGCACCCACACGTGCACCCCCACAGACACCCACGCTCTCTCTCTCTCTCTGTCTCTCTCTCTCTCTCTCTCCTCCACCTGAAGAAGAAGGAACCGCGAGCACGAGATGTATCGATCGGCGGAGAAGCGTCTGCTCCTTGTACCGTCGTTGGTTCGCAAAGGCCGTCCCCAAATCTCTCACATTCGAGCATTAACAATACCAAAATCTCCTCGTTTCTCTTCTTCTACTTCGGCAACTTCTTAGACGCTCTCTGATCAGAGCCCTAATTACGACCTTCATCAACCTCAATCACAAACCCCAAATCGTTCCGACTCTGCATCACCTAGCTAAATACCAAGGCGAGAAAGGTCGTGCACGCAGCGCCTGGCTTCGTCACGTGGTCCGTACATTCCCTCTATGGCTCTATCTTTCAGTTCTTCTATATACACACGCACATATATGTATTTTACACACACCGAGAGACACCCATGTATGTATTTTGGGATTTTTCATTCGAAGAAGCTTAGTTGTTAGAGCTCGTTTGGTAATCTTTGATTATATCTATTGTCTTCAGATAAAGTTTGGGTTTTTTGTGCTAGAATTTGCACCCAAAAAACAAAACCGGAATTGGTAACAAAATGCCCAAATTTTGGGCTAGATTTCTTGGCCCTGCATTTCGTATGGCTGTTTATTTCCTCTGTTATGTGATTTCTCCCACATTTCTTATATTTATCTTTAGCAAAATGTTTATTTATCTGTGGGATTGTGGGACTGCAGAGGATGCAAGTTACTGACTTGGGTTTGTTTTTCCACATTCTATGGAAGTTGAATCAGTCCATGGTGTTTGAGTGCCTCCAAATTCGATCTATTTTTGGGAAAAAAACTGATTTGGTTCATACAAAGCAATTGAAACGCATTAAAGTGATTTGACTTCCATTGGAAGCTTTAGGTGCTGTGTTATTCGACTGCAGAAAGTCTAATAGTGATTACAATTGGGATTTTTCTTAGTGAACTTTGGTTGATTTGCAGCCTAGGTTGGGATGGACTGAAGGGGCTATGATTGCAGGTGCAAGGGTTTCTGGTGTGTCTCGTTCTTTCCTTAGGAAAGAAGCTCATCTAGTAGAGGTATAAGTGCTATCTTTTCTTTTTGTTAGTGTAGGAAAATATAGTGGGTAGGTATACAGAATACCTTATACGGATAACAATACGATGTACGGATCGTTTTGTTTGCTTTACGAGCCCTTCGCGCAATACGTGCAATATACCACGAATCTCCTTTGTGTCTTTCTCGTTGTACAGTAGAGGGCTACTAGCATCCAATACAAAAAACACACGTTTCAAATCTTAAGGCACTGAGATGGTAACCTTAGAGAGAACTAGAGAGAGAAAGTAATCTAGAGAGAGGGTTTGTATCTAATAATACATTAGTTCTACTTTTGATACTATCTGTGTATAACAAATATACACCATGATAAAGATAAGACTCGCTTGTATTTATTTTTTAGGAGTTCAAATTTGATAAGGATAATTCATTATCTCCTTATTAATAGGAGGTGAAATATATACTGAATATATATCCAAGTGCCCATGTGGACATACCGTGGGCCCCATGCAACATCTCCCACTTGGACATAAGGGGCATCCAGAATCTCATCTCATAAATCTCTCATTCTGTTTAACTCCTCATACAAGAAAATGGAACGCGTGACAAACGAGAAAGACATCGGTGAGGAATGTTATATTAAGTTACCATCTAAGTAACATAACACTACAACTCAATCATCTTGTGTATACCTCAAATCATCAAACCACACCAGATCTTGCACCTCCCCCTCCTGTAACTAATACAGAGTCATGTAAGACCTCTCAATGAATTTGTATTCATGATTATATCAAAAACTAATATTAACACAATCGCTCAGGCTATGAGCAACAAATCATGAGTGTGATGTTAAATGATTTTTCCTTAGCTACTTATGTCAATCCATCTAAACTCAACTGCTTTCTTAGACATGCTCCACTAGATCGTATTTCTCGTAACCCTTGGATAACATGCTAAAGTAGCAACATCAAGCTTCAAATTCATGGCATAGTGCTAAGTCTCAAAGGGTATAGACTTGGACTTAAAGTTCATAGGGCTCACACAGTGACAAGGCAAGGATCTATTTTGTCACTCCCACAATAGTCGTCTTATAACACATACAGTATAATATGTATGCTATGATGGAGCTCCCACTCAAGGTCTGTCACACTCTAACATCATACGGATCTTGGTCTAGTCACTTTTACCGGCGCCTAACTTGAACTTCTAGAGAATCTCATATTTGGCTTTTTACAGGCTTTAAGGAGGTGTAGATAACTTCATGTTCGACTTATACAGTCTCATCTTAACTCTTACTCAGGCGACAGATAAATAAACATATCAACCCTTGCTCCTTTTCTAAGCGCCAAGGAGATCACATTATCATGATACTTATGTGATCATTTAGTGTCTCATCTTGCTCGCTATCTCAGCGCCAGTGTGATTGCTTGTGTGAGAAGACCGATCATAAAGCTTGGTGATATCTACTCATAATATAAGATATATGCATTAACTAAATTAAGTATCAATCATGCCCATTAAATGAAAACTCATCTCATAATGCATAAGATATAATTCAAAGCATCCAACAAAAATAAGCATATCAAACCCTACGTAATCGCAAACCCCTAACATACCTATGAAAAACATTTTTGGCAATGGATTTGGTTAATGGGTCAGCAATCATATTGCTGGTGGAGACATGCCTTAAGACCACTTGCCCTTGCACAATGATGTCTCGAATGAAGTGATACCGAGTATCAATGTGCTTAGTCTTACTATGGTACTTGGAATCCTTTGCATAAGCTATAGTGACTGTACTATCACAATGAATGACAACAGTCTCGTCAAGATGCCTTGTGATGCTGAAGCTCTGCAAGAATCTCCTCAACCATATAGCCTCTTGAACAGCAGCAGTACATGTCACATCCTTTGACTCCATGATGGATTAGGAGACACACTGCTGTTTCTTGCTACATCAAGAAATATTTCCACCTTCGAGTATGAAGGCATAACCCATGACAGATTTACGCTCATCTCTATCAGCATATCCATTTGCACCACTGTATTCGGCCAATCTGAGACTACCACCTTGGTAACATAAAACGAGGTCTACAGTCTCTCGCAAATACCAAAATATCCTCTTAATTGCAGCCCAATGTGCAGCTTCTAAATTACTTTGATATCGGCTGACCATACCAACTGCAAAACATATGTCGGGTCGAGTACACATCATAGCATACATTAGACTGCCAATTGCACTAGCATATGGAACATTGACCATTTGCTTCTTCTCTTCCTCTGTCTCAGGACACTACTCAATGCTAAGAATTTGACCCTTGTCTATTAGAGTGTCGATGGGTCTCGAATAGTGCATACGAAACTGTTCTAAAATCTTCTTTATGTAAGTCTCTTCAGACAAACTAAGAAGTCTCTTCAGACAAACTAAGAAATCTCTTACACTGATCTCTTGAGATCTTAACCTCAAGCATATAATCTGCCTAACCCATGGTCTTCATCTCAAATGTAGAGGACAACCACTCTTGACTAGCGACAATCATCTCCATGTCATTTCTAATTAATAAAATATTGTCCACATAAAGTGAGAGAATAAGAAACTTATTCTTATTCTTTTTAATATACACGCAATGGTCTTCTTCAGTCATCGTGAAGCCTATAGAGATAATGGCTCGACGAAACCAAAAATACCACTGCCTAGACGGTTGTTTTAAGCTATAAATGGAGCGCTTCCAGCGACAAACTGTATGCTCTTGTCCCTCTGCCTGAGAACTAATGGGTTGATCCATGTAGATCTCCTCGTTTAGGTCTCCATTGAGAAATGTTGTCTTCACATCAATTTGGAATAATTCCAAATCTAAATATGCAACGATAACTAGAATTAGGCGAATGGATGTAAATATCACCACAGGGGAGAACGTCTCTTCATAGTCTACATCCTCTTGTTGGTTATAATCTTTTGCCACAAGATGAGCCTTGTACTTGTCAATTGACCCATTAGCCTTGCATTTGATCTTTAAGACCCATTTGTTGCCAATGGTCTTACGCACAGGCAGAAGATCAACCAATTCCCATACATTATTCTTAGTCATTGAGCTCATCTCTTCCTACATAGCAACTAGCCATTTCTTAGAAGCAGGTGAAGTTATAGCTTTAGCATATAAAGCTGGCTCATCAAGATCCACAGATATGCTTATGAAGGACTCTCCTTCAATATCGAAGTGGCGACGAGGAACTATTCCTCAAGTGCTTCTACGTAACTGTGAATCATGAGAGTCATGTAATGGTATGCTACCACTAGGTAAGAGATCGCTCCCATTGTCTCCGGCAACTACAGGAAGAAGTTGGGATTCCTCATCATGCCAATGAGATAAAGGTGCGTCTTCTTGGGGTTCCTCTAACTCATAAAGTTCAAGATCCTTCTTAACTTCACCAATACTTGGAAAATCCTCCTCTGAGAAATCAACATCACGTGACTCAATTTTAGTCATTCCCTCATTTAAGCCAAGAAGCACAGACACGGACACGATATGCTGACACGGCAATTTTCAAAAAATGCAGGACACGACATGGGGGGGACATGGTAAAAATATATATATTTATTTATTTTTATACGTCCTCTATATTCATATTATAATCAAGGGTAATTAATAAGTACAAGAGAATGCTAAATAAAATGAAAATACTATGCCTTTTATAACTTAAATCATTAACATATCATAAGATAACTATATTATTTCATCTAAAAGACTAAAATGACAAAAATAAACAGAATTATTAGAACTTTGTGAAGCCATATTTCAAAGTTCCTATAAAAAAAAAAAAAAAAACATATACAAAACAGTCAAACACACAGTAGAGCAACAATCAGCAGAAAATAGAGCAGTAGTAATCATAATCAAAGAAGAAGAAGAAGAAGAAAATGAGTCAGCAAAAAAAAAAAAAAATGTAGCAGAAGCAAACATATTCAGGAAAGAAGAAGAAGAAAATGAATCAGAAAAAAAAAAAAAAAAAAGATGCAGCAAAAGCAAACATATTCAGAGAAGAAGAAGAAAAAGAAGAAAATAAATCAGCAAATTAAAAAAAACAGAGCAGCAGCAATCAGAGAATTAGCAAAAATTAGCAGAATCAGCAAAAAAAAAAAAAAAAAAAAAAAAAACAGAGCTGCAGCAATCATAATCAGAGAGAAGAAATTGTATCAGCAAAAAAAAAAAAAAAAAAATAGAGCAGCAGAAACATATTCAGAGAGAAGAAAATGTATCAGCCAAAAAAAAAAAATTAAGAGCAGCAGCAAAACAGTAAGAGAATCTACAAAAATTAGCAAAATCGGCGCAAAAAAAAAATAACAGGGCAGCAGGAATCATAATTAGAGAAGAAGAAGAAGAAGAAGAGAAGAATCAGGGAAAAAAAAAAAAAAAAAACAACGGAGCATATTCACAGAAGAAGAAGAAGAAGACAGCATAAGAAGATTTGAAGAAGAAGAAGATGCGAGAGGGAGAGGGAGAGGGAGAGGGAGAAGGAGAGGGAGGGAGAGAGGGAGAGAGAAAGAGAGACATACCTGAAGATGAAATCTTTTCTTCTTCTCTAATTTCTTCTCCTTTTGCAGCAACCAGTAGGTACGTTTTTCACTCTAGGGTTTTCTCTCTCTCTCTCTCTCTCTCTCTCTCTCTCTCTCTCTCTCTCTCTCTTTTCTGTCTCTCTTCATCAATGTTTGTCTAATGTGTTTTCTTTTAATTAAAAAGAAAATTTAAGTTTTTATAATTATAAAATGGTCCCCATTTATTTTTATTTTTATTTTTATAATTACACTTGAGCCCCCGCCGTGTCCTAAAAGTGTTCAAAGTAAAAAATAATAATAAAAAATTAGACACGCCATGTGGCGTGTTCGACACGTGTCTCACTCGTGTCGGTGTCCCTGGAGTGTCCGACACTAGTACGTTGCCTCCGGAGGAGTATCCGTGCTTCCTAGCGTTTGAGTATTCACCGTATATAACATAGTCCTTAGAATGTTCTGAATATCTAATAAAAATACATTTATTAGCTCTAGGGCCTAATTTCTCATACTTGTGGGAGGAATTGTGAACATAACCAGCAAGTCATCCAAGTTAGGCTTCTCGCCTTTCCATAACTCATTTGAAGTTGTTGAAACTGATTTTGAAGGTACTCAGTTAAGGATGTAGTCAGCAGTCAAAAGAGCATACCCCCATAAACTTATTGGGAGGTTTGCTTACGCCATCATTAACCTAACCATATTTAGAAGAGTACGATTCCTTCTCTCTACAACACCATTTTATTACAGAGTACCAGGAATCGTTAACTGCATGCATATCTTTTTTTTTTTTTACATATATCTTTTAACTGATCAGACAAATATTCTCAACCTCTATCAGTTCAAAGAACTTTCAAAGTCTTCTCTTTTTTATTCTTAACATCTGCTACAAAACGTTTGAAACAATCCAAAGCCTTGTAGCGTTGAGACAATAGAAATACTGAACTAAATCGAGAGAAGTCATCTATAAATGTAATAAAGTAGGATCCGCCATGCCGTGCCTTGACGTTCGTTGGTCCGCATATGTCAGAATGGACTAGCTCTAACGGATAAGAAGCCCGAATTGCCTTACCAAAAGGCTTTCTGGATGACTTTCCAGCTAAACAAGGCTCACAAATAGGTAGGCTTACTTTGGAAAGAGAGCCCAAAAACCCTTCTCTAGCTAGTCTAACCATTCTTTCTTGTCCTCTGTGACTAAGTCTAGCATGTCCTCTGTGACTAAGTCTAGCATGCTATTTAACTGAATCAGACATCACATTAGAAGAAGAAGATGTAACACAAATAACATAATTATTTGAATCCAAATCCAACATAAAGAAATCATTATTTAATGTACCATGACCATAAAGTTCACTACCGAGATAAATAAATAAACTACTGTTCTCGAATTAGAAAGAAAATCCTAACTATAATAATGAGATAACTGAAAGTAGATTATATCGAACAGTGGGTGCATGAAGGAGCAAATTGCGCCCAGTGCGCATCTTGAGCTGATAAGTTCTAACTCCCAGGACATTTTTCTGTGCTCCATTTCTCATAATCACCTGATGTCTACCCACTGGGACCTGATGGTAATCTACATATCCAGATCTATCTCTCGCTATATGTTTGATTGCTTCTGTGTCAACAATCCAACCAGGGAGACAATGAGTCACAAAGACATACGAGCAAACAAAAATTTTAAGAGAGCTAGAATCAAGGTTTACCTTGTTCAGCTCAGTACAATCCTAAGTGAAGTGACCCTTTTGTCCACAGTTATAACACTTTAGCTTAGACTTATCTTTCTTTCTACCACGCCTGTCTCTACGACATTTGGACACTCTGCCATCTTTTGGTGCCAGATTTTTTGGTTTTTCTTGTCTAGCTCTACCTCGCTGTCCATTACGTTGGGGTTTGTAACCCCTGCGATATCTAGTTTGGGCGACAAGTGCAGTGTTGCGGATCGCTTCAACGGGCTCTGCCTCAAACTCCAAATGCCGAGATATGTCATCAAAGTTCTTGATCCCCTCATTGTGCGTGAGGACAAGTTTCACCTATCCCCACATAGGTTCAGGTGAGGACCAGATGACAGCTAGAATCTACTGCTCATCTATGAGATCGTTGCTAGCTACTTTCATCTCTCTGATCATAGCAGACATCACCTTAAGGTGCTCAATCATAGTATGCTTTGGGTCCATCACATACTGATTGAACCTCAGAGTCAAGGCACACAGCCGAGTGGCAGTTGTGCCACCATACTTAAGACGCAACTATTCCCACATTTCTTTGGCAGTAAAAAATTTCTCAAATTCTCCCATGAGGTCATCATGCATGCAGCGTAGCATAGTAAAGCGTGCAGTTCTGTCCTTCTTAAACCAAGTGTCATAAGCCTGTTCATCACGGCGATACTAGGTCATGCTGCCTGACTCAAGCGGAGTCATGCTGTTGGTCAGATGATCGAGTAACTCTTACTCATTGAAAAGGTACTGAACCTTCCTTTGCCAAATATCATAATCCTTTCCATCAAGTTTCTCTCGCTTATTAAGGTCAACAATTATGTTCTTTGAGGCTATTGCAGTACATACATTGTACAGGGAATTAATTAGGCACAAATCTATAACATTTTATCTTAAATCCAATTAGACCACAAAATTCTTTCTTACATCAAAAGATTGAAAATTTCGCATTTTTTTGTGTGCTAGTAATCATCTCCCATGATGTAAGTTAGAATTAAATGTCTAATTAATTTAAAATAAAATATGGAAAACTATTCCCTCTTTCCACAATTGTCAATTTATAAGCATACAATAAAAATTGAGCCCAAGTTAGGACTCTATTGGCAATTTGGTGCATCATACTAAAATAATTCAATATTTACAAATTTCGTGCAAAACACATCCCCTTATAAGGCTTCTCATAAATAATTAAAAATTACATCCTTTTTTTACAAATGAGAAAAACCTACTACATTAAATCTAATATACAATTGAGTAAATTGGGATGCCGCATCTCCTTTGCATTCAAAAAATTATTTTATAACAACAATAAATAAATAATATACATTCATCACATGAGCAACTCAAACGCCAATGTCACCTCCATTCTATTCCATACACAACATACATTGGTCACTTGAATGGAGGGTAACTACACTCACCACCTATGGGAATGGGTATATGGTCCAAAAATAATCCTAAGATGTCAAAACATAGTGTGTCCATGTGGCATGCAAAATATCACTTTATTATGCAGTTTATAATTAAATAAATATAACTAGAAATAATTTAAATGTTACTACTGCAATAAATGTGATGTAATAACCCTAGGAAAAAATTTAGAACCATTATATTATTTTAAAACTCATTTAAAATACTTTTTTTTTTTAAAATTATTATTTATTTATCTAGAAAATAATAAAATATTTGTTTAAAAAGGATTTATGTCAATTAAAATACACAGTTATGACGTACATGTTAAAATGAGTCCATAAGAAAAAATTGCGTCAAAAATAGAGTTCGATAAGCCCTGCACATACAACACGCGCAACCAATGCGCATGAATTTTGTAAGCTTCCAACATTGAAGTGCCATGTGTCATGTGCTTATTGGCTCTGGCTACAAAGGTGTCTCACATGTGCTGCCAGCTTCACATGGACGTAAGTAATAGGACAAATCATCACTTACAATGATGCAAGCAATGGGTTGCGCCATTTAGTATGGTGGCTTGCGGCTAAATGGCTTGACAGCCAAACAACTCATGTTGCTACCAAGAAAAACAGGAACCAGGCGCAATCAGTGGACAAACCCTGATTTCGACGGATTCGACAATTTGCGAGCACTACTTCGAGCCTTTTAATATCACTCATCTGATATCAGTTTTTCATAAAAATTATATGGTCAGAAAGTTCTCGTGACATAGAGCATATCTATGTAAAATTTGAAGTTTGAAAAACTGATTTTCTAATCCAAAAATAAGACTTAAAGTTTCAGATTTATCACAAGTTTCGAAAACTTTAAATTGAGATTTCTTCCAAACAATATAACAAAAATTTACGAAATTTTAAGGGTGAGTTCCTAACACTACAAAGAACGTTTTGATATAACTTGCATCACTCGAAACTCAATATAAAAAATACACAATTAACATCCAAAGGTATACATGCATGCAAAATATAAATATTCGTGGTATATTATAGGCGAAAGATAAGCATAATAACGCTCTGATACCAATGTAGGAAAATATAGTGGGTAAGTATACGGAATACCTTATGCGGATAACAATATGATGTACTGATCGTTTTGCTTGCTTTACGAGCCCTTCGCGCAACACGTGAAATATACCACAAATCAATCTAAGATCTCCTTTGTATCTTTCACGTCGTACAGTAGAGGGCTACTAGAGTCCAATACGAAGAGCACACGTTCCAAATCTTAAGACACTAAGATAGTAACTCTAGAGAGAATTAGAGAGAGAAAGTAATATAGAGAGAGAGTCTATATCTGATAATACGTTAGTTCTATTCTTGATACTATCTGTGTATAACAAATATACACCATGATAAAGATAAGACCCACTTATCTTTATCTTTTAGAAGTTCAAATCTAGTAACGATAATTCATTATCTCCTTATCAATAGAAGGTGAAATATATTCTGAATATATATCCATGTGCCCAGTGGACATACTGTGAGCCCCATGCAACAATTAGTTTTCCATTGGTTTTGGTAAAGAACTACTTCTTTCTAAAAAAAATTTTTTAACTACTTCTTTCTAAAAAAAATTTTTTAACTACTTCTTTCTAAAAAAAATTTTTTAACTAACATCTTGAGACCCCTTTTCACCATTTCTAACATAGTTAATTTGTAAGTAGTCAACATTTATATTTTTAACCTCCCTTTCTTCGTTCTTTTTTTTCCTTTTGGATTCCACATTACATGGTTTCAGCTAGGAGGTATTAAAAAACTTTGTGGGTCATGGCATCAGTAAAAATTCACAAACATAAATAATTAAGTATACCAGTTAGAAATACCGCTTGCTTCGCAACGCTCTGAGTTTGATGATTCCTTACTCAAGAACTGAGGTGTACATGCTGACTGATAGATAGTTTCCCAGGTTTATTTTCGTCACTTTTGATGTGCTTGGAATTCTTCTTTGCATAGATGCACTTTTTGAGCTTGGTGTTTTTGCACTTCTACACAATTGTTTGTTTATGGTATTAAACTGGCCTTTCAGTTGGGCGGATCACCTCTTGGATCAATATTGATTATTGTGATTGTTTTCTTCAACACGTTTATGGTGCCATCTTAATCTTTGATTCATGATAATTGAAAAGATGTGGTACCCATTTTTTAGAATCTCTTGGGTAGAATAATTTACTCTCTCACTTGGATTGCTGGTGTGACACTGTCATGAAATTTAACTGAAAATTGACACGCTCTCATTTTCAAAGCACTTTGGGAAGAAATAGAGCCAAAGGGGAAGAACCCACGGTAGTACCATTTTCTTGTCGACTCTTTCCAAGAGGTGCTTCATCGATCCTGCTGTCCATACTATCGGGTGGGGCCATGAATTTGCTCAGATGGAGAAATGGCCCAATTATCTGTAGACCCTCATATTGTGATTCATCGTTGGCATACCATATTCTTACAGATTATTTGACACATGGGCGAGTAAAAGATGCTGTTGGTCTAAAAAGACCATTCAAGAGGGACTCTACCTTCACCAGCATTCATTATAATGGTCTTCTCATTTTCTTTGCTTATTTATGGGCATTTTGGAAAATTCAGGTTTTTGATGGTTACAAGCTCTTGTGGTGAAAATTTTGCAGGAAAAGTATTTGGCAGAAGCTGTTAGTGTAGGGATGGGGAGCTCTGTGCGAGGTTTCATGCCGAGAGGATTTCAGAGCTAAGTATCAATGGCAGGAAATTTTAATAGAGGGAGATTACAAACATTCCTCTCTATTTGCTTGGTGGTTCCCAGAATTAGAACTATTATTCCCTTCCCTCCTCCCCCTCATTTCTAGCCTTTCAAGCGGTAATAAGACTGGAAGAGATGCTGTACATTGATACATCTCTGACTGTTTCCAAGCCAACGATTTGTACTTGCGGGATGCCATGTCTATGTCAAAATAATATTTGATTTTCTCTGCAATTTTCCTTCAATGACTTCGTATTCATTTTTAAAATTTTTATTTTTATCTTCTTTGTGCAATTTGAACAGGAGGCAAGTGAATCACGACAGAATTTTATGCCCATCAACATGGGGTTCAATATAAAGTTACAAGAACAAGAAGCTTCTTCCACAACCGAAATCCAGCAACATGAGTTATCATTCAGATGTTTCTGTATATTCAATCTCAGCAAAAGAATAATAAAGTTAGAAAAAATGTGAGTCGACGACTGCTCCAATTTTACATGCATACATGCTTTATCCTTCTTTGATCATACTCTGATCAGTCACTTGTCACCTCTGATCAACAGTTCTGACTGCTTGAATACCTGCTGAATCCATGCTGTCTGAATATGTTAATTGAACTGCTCGTTGCAAGTATTATCTGCATATACACAAACGAGGAATTCAGCCTATCAAATGGATAGGGATTCTTTGTCTGAGGGAAAGAGAGTTGAAATTTGTTGAATATAACAAGTATATTCTTACCATTCCATCTTCCTACAAATGTCAATAAAAGAGGCAGATCATAGCTCTAGAACAATAACTGCAACAAGAAAAAATTGGTACAATCAACCTCCTGCAAAATTTTCTTACATGCATATCTACTGTATCAACGTAAAATGAACTTACATTCAGAATCTGTCTTGACCCATTTACTTCCATCAGTTGCAGTATCAAGCATCTCATCATCTTCACTGTCAGAGTTGTGCATATGACTGGTCTCCAAGTACTTCTTTGCAGTAGCCTTTGGACTCGAATTCTGGGGATATATTTTCTTGTGCAGTATGGCCCTAAAAAATAAAAAATAAAAAATAAAAAATTTCAAAAAGGGTGGTCACACTTTTTAAAAATCAACCCCAATCGCCTACAGACATCTGTAAACAAACTAGCAAAACAATTCAATAATTTTGCTTTTGCCTCAATTCAATTTGCTTACAATGCCTACCTATCGTTTCTCTTCTCCCAAAAACGGCTTTGTGAGGCTTTCATTGCAAGTGGTAAATCTGCAATAGAAAAGAAAAAGCATATGAGATCTCTCAAAAGCATGTAAAAGAGAGCTCTTAAATTCCAAACATATCGATTCTTTATGAAAAAATCCTGCAAGGCCAAACTAGATTACCGGAAACAACAGGTTGAGGAGGCCGTTGGATGCGCTCTTGGACCATGTTGTTGGCAAGGTTAGAGACAACACTTGAGCCAGCGGGAATGACATTAGTGGGTTCGATTGGTTTTTGGACCGGGGTAGAGGCAAATGTGCCGGGGTAGTGAGGGCTTCCCTGGCTAGCTAAGAGCATGACTTCCTTGGCCTTCTCTACCGGCAAATCGTTGAACACGATCAGTTGCCCGGCATAGGATACGGTCACTTGTGCAGTTTCTGGCTCTGACTTCTTGTTTACACTATGCCTATGAATCACAATTTATAATCAGACAAATGAAGAGCATGCGATTACAAAGCCGTAATTTAGAAGTGGTTTATTCATGGAGAAATGATTCTATGGTCACCATATGATGACTATTTCATCATTCATGATTAGTTCCTCCCTAATACCCTAAAGAAGATGAGCAGTAACCGTCGCATGTGAGACGGTCAGATAAATAATTTTTCCGTTCCATGCACGTGCATGAAATTAATAAATCAATAATGAAAAGAGGTTCAGCTTTCCTCCAGACTTTTATATTTAAAATCTTCCAAACTTTTTATCTCACAACACATCGTGTTAGTTATCTAAATCCAACGAATAATATTATTATCTAATTCAAATTCACATTCTTATTTTGTTTATTTTTTAACATTAAATAAAATCGTGAGTTTAAATAACATAATATATCCGGTAGTAACTAATGCGTGACATAGTAAAACAAGGAGTCTGAAGTATTCTAAATATTAAAATCTAAAGGTGAGCTGATTCCAATGAAAACAGCCTTTGGAGCTTCAAGTTATCAAACCTCATAAGCCTTCATTTAATTCTAAACAATACTATCAGCTTAGCATCTTGTACTCTCTATTCACGGCTATGAACTGTTCTATCATAAAGATAACAATGCCTTTCACAGTAATAGGAAATTACTCCATTTAATATATCTAAATCATTGTTTTGTCAAATTGTTAGGGTGTATATGAAAATCTCTACTTCCACCCCCATGATTTGACCATTACAAATTTTTGATTTTCTTATTTTGCTTATGGCCTTACCCTCTTATTTCAATATTGCCATCTATTTCAATTATTTTGATAACTTTTTTTTTCTTTCACTCACACCTCCCAATTTTTAATTAAAAAAATCTTTGATCAAAAATTTTTAATTTCTTTTTACTCTCACCTCTTGAATTTTTATATAAATAAAATTTTTATGATTAAATTTTATAATTTCTTTTACTCTCACCTCCCAATTTTTTTTATTCCCAAAATTTAATCAAAATTTTTTAATTTCTTTTTACTCTCACCTCCTGAATTTTTATATAAATAAAATTTTTATGATCAAATTTTATAATTTCTTTTACTTTCCACCTCCCGATTTTTATAAAAGAAAGAAATTTTGATCAAATTTTTAAAATTTTTAAAATTTCTCTCTATTTATAAAATTTAATGCCAAATCTCTGCTCCCATATCCCCTGATAATCTCACTCACTGATGTGACTTCTATTTTTTTCTTTTTTTATTTTTAAAAAAATCAAATTAATGAAAACAAAATAAAAATAAAACAACAAATAAAAAATAATAAATGATTACCTAATCAGTGATAAATTCAGGTGTATAGAGGGAGACATATCCAAACAAAAAATTCCTGATCTCATATTTCGTAACAATCTCACTCACTGATGTGACCTATATTTTTTTTATTCTTTTTCTATTTTTTAAAAATCAAATTAATCAAAATAAAATAAAAATAAAACAACAAATAAAAAATAACATAGCCTTGCTTGATTAGTGATAAATTCAGGTGTATAGAATGAGGCATATCCAAATAGAAAATCTTACCTGAACAGAAAATCTCTGATCTCATATTCCTGATAATCTCACTCACTAATGTGACCCATATTTTTTTTTGTTCTTTTCTTTTTTTTAAATAATTCAAATCAATCAAAACAAAATAAAAATAAAAAAACAAATAAAAAATAACAATTATTTACCTAATGTGACCCTTATTTTTTTATTTTTAAAAAAAATTAAATTAATCAAAACAAAATAAAAATAAAACAATTGATGCATGTTTAATCATAAAGAAAACACTACACTATAACTTTACACCAATAAAATACTTGAGAATAAAACCTGGACAAAATAAAAAACCTTCCGTCTCACCACCTCACCTCCCGTGCCAGGAGGTGAGAGTAATACCTCTCGGGGTACATTAGTAATTTCAGGGAGCACTTATGAAGAATGAAAATATAATTGATCAGGTAATATAAAAACAAGATTCAAGTCTACCGGTCTGTTAGAGTCTTAACCCACCTGGAATCAGCCCTCTTGGGGACCTCTTCCTGTGAAACAAAACCAGATTGCTGGGAGAATAAGTCCATGGACATGTGGTTTCGAGACATCGGGGCCTCATTTCGGGCCGAAGCACCGGAAACTCCACCCGAATTCTTAGCCACTGGGAACAAATTTATAGTCGCCGACTGACGGAAGGTTTCGGGCATGCCTGCAACATTTCCAAACAACAAACGATACATCATCAGATCTGATTTCCAATTCGAGAACAAGTACCTTACAAGCTACATGTATGTGAGTGTAGATCTGAGATCTAAGACCGGTTATTTAACAGGATTAGGAGAGAGAGAGACAGAGAGACAGAGAGAGCAACAAATAACACGTATTGGATCTGATAAAAAGAAAATTTCAACTTTGGGCGTGTTTGAAGGAAAGGGAGAGAATCGAGGACATGTTTGTATGACTGTGGAACAATTGAACATCAATTTTATAAGAAACTGTCAACAGGACTCCGATTCTGGATCTCAAAATTTTGAACTAGGACTCCGATTCTGGATCTCAAAATTTTGAACTAGGCAAATCAAAAATGTTTCCATAAAAACAAAAACAAAAACAAATGATTTCTTGAAATGTGATGAATAATGAAAAGAGTTAGTACAGTACCGTTTCCATCGAAACTGTGAGCCATCCCGAGACTGAGATCTCCGAACGTGCCCTTCTCTTTCAAGTCCTGACTCAGCAGACTACACGTTTGCGAGAAGTTCGACGACTTCTCCAGCGACCTCGCCGGCCTATATCCGGCAAACCTCCCGGAATTCGATGACTCCGACGAACTCGATATATTTTCCGGCGAAACAAAACAAGATCCTCTTGTAGATTGACAGATAAATATTCAACGCCAGTACAACATACGAGCCGAATCTATATTGGTTCAGAGAATTATCAAAATCGAAGCTCTCGGTTTTCGAGCTATCTTTTTTGTGTACTCTCTTGTTCTTTGTTTGTTTCTCTCTCTGGAATCTCTGTATCTTTACTTACAGTTGGTGATGTTATCTCTATTGCTGCATGAAAAGCACGAGGAATAAATGGGCCTTTGGGGGATGTTCCTCGCAGCTTCCAAGTAGTTTATTATTTTTCTTTATTTTTTTTAATATTCTAATTTTCCCTTTGTTTCTTTTTCTACAACTATTTCGAACACGTTCGTAAAGGCTTATTATCTTATCTCTATTGCTGTTTTAAAAACACGCGGAATGTATGGGCCTTTGGGGCATGTTTCTCGCAACTACCACGTGGTTGATTATTTTTCTTATTTTTGTTAATATTCTAATTGTCCCTTTGTTTCTTTTTCTACAACTATGTCAAACACGTGTTTTTTGCGCGTTCTCTTTGTTTCTTTTTCTACAACTATGAACACTGCCCTTTGTCTTTGGATAGATTTACGACGTTTGCCCGCAAGTAAACCTCCGTTCCCTTTTCTTTGAAATAAATATAATATACATATGTTCTATATTTCCAAAATTATTCTTCAATGTAAACTGCCAAATAACATTAGAATTATCAGTTACTATTTACTATTTATTAGACCACAAAATATTGCCCATATGTTACGCAAAGGTTGTTTACTTAAGTGTATGTGTAACTCATTTTTTTTTAAAGTAAATGAACAAAATAGCTTTCGTTTATTTTTGAAGTAGGGCCAAGTTGTATATGTATTATGATAGTCCACATTATATTTAAAGTTTATAAGTTTTATAATGATACTAAAGAAGGAGCTGAGATGGGTTTAATAAAACTTTGTTTAATTACTTTGTGATGTGAACAAAGCAAAGATTCTTAGCTTCTTTACCATAAAATTATTAATCTTTTCAAGGTGGGATGAGCAGTCACTTGCTTTACTTCTTTACATTATGATGAAACTATTTATCTTATTTTGATTTGCCATTCCCATCTAATAAATATCTTCATGCGATCGTTGCACCATGCCTTTATGTTCTTTATCAACTTTAGGAATTCATTTTCAGTAGTACAATATTATTAGAGGGGGCATTGACTCAATGGCCTGTCAAATCTGCCCATATTTACTGCAATTGTCAGTCGGCTTGAAAAGTTTATATGAATAATAAATATAAATGCACACATATTAAAATATTATATTTTATATTAATACGAAAATTGTAAATTCTATTTTTTGAAAAAACTATTCATGAGTTGGGAACTCCTAATTTTAATAGTAATCGTTCCAAAATTTTAAAAATGATATTGCTAAACATTTTGTGCTGTTCAGAGGAAACTTTGAATTCTTTCTATATTTTGAGCAAGTTTGGAAACGTAAACATAAACCCAATCCTGAGCCAAGCCTAGCTTGAGCTAGCACTTGAGCTGTTATCATATAGTGTAAGTTCAGCTCGATCTAATGTCTAACCCTTAGTAGTACTAATTACTGCAACTTAAATTTAAGTTTTACAAAGTAAAAGGCCAACCAAATAAACAAGGTTAATTATAATAGTATTCTAAAAACATAAATATTATCTACCTACTTGATTTTTCACCCTACTTTACA
Source organism: Euryodendron excelsum (assembly GCA_033060915.1). Lineage (NCBI taxonomy): Eukaryota > Viridiplantae > Streptophyta > Magnoliopsida > Ericales > Pentaphylacaceae > Euryodendron > Euryodendron excelsum. The sequence goes on along the minus strand of CM065381.1, from coordinate 12,734,393 downwards.
TGGAAGGAGGCTCAAATTCTAATGATGCTGCATTAGAAGAAACTAAAAAGTTATGGCAAAAGGAACTTTCTCTATCCATACCATTTCTCCATTGATATCTTAATATCAACTACAAATTTTGCTAAGTCATGAGCCACACTAAAGTAAGCAATGGCTACCAAGAAAAAAATTGAAATTGTTTTATGAAAGTAAAGCGTGGTTGAAGAGACCGCTTCATCGTGAAGCAGGGTTGAGGATCACGCTTCACATGAAGCGGGTTCTTCAATCGTGCTTTACTCTGCCATTTTATGTAAAACGTTAATCACAATGTCGTTCTTTTTTGAATTAGTTTTCTAAACTTTTGGTTTGAGAAATAAATTTGAAAAATCACATTGGTTTGGTACATAAATCCTTTTATCAAGGTAAATTATGATAAAATGACAAAATTGCCTTTTGATTGAGATTATCTAGTGAATGTTGGAAAAGTATTTTTATCAATCCATATAATTTGGTTTATTGGCAATAGCCAAGTCTACCTTGTCAATAGACTCTTTGTTTATTGGAAAATCTCAGCAACATGTGAAAGATACTTTGGCAAGTTTTTTTTTTTTTTCTTTGTTGCTAAGAAAAAAGGTGAGAAAGGGCTACCAAATAGTAGTAATTTTCTTTGGACGTGATACAGAGGTTTCTATCCATTGCAAAATGTTCGATTTGAGTTATAGCTACTATTATGAAGACAAACTCTTTATTACAGCATTAACAAAAGTCAAATGAACAAACATGCAATCTAATCGAATCACAAAGCTCTAAGAGATACCAACATATTTTGAACCTGTGACCTCCTACAACCAAATCCAATAAAAATTAGCCACTTATCACTCAGCTAGCACCTCGGTAGTGTCTGAACTGTTGAGTTTGCTACATAACCAAGTTTTACTAGGAGCTCACAAGCTAAATGTATGCTCTCTCTCTCTCTCTCTCACGTCGAAGTCCATTGTACAGGGTTCTCTATCCCTTATTCTTTTGTCTTTTACAAAGCGTTTGTTTTTTTTGATACATTGCCAACTATTAGGAGAAGAATGGTCAAAGGAGGGGTAGCTTCATGTGCCAACTGGCCTAAATATCGAGTTGAGTGAGGACCACGCGTACTTGGGGTCTTGGGTGATACCTTTTTTTCATTTCCCCCGATATTTGTAATTGAGTAGTGTCATGTAAATATAATTTTTATACAAAATAACATAATTATTTGAGAGTTTTTTTATTTTAAATTAAAATATTTATTATTTTAATTTATAATTTTAAATATACAAATTTGGAAGGGTTCTAAATAGGTTAAATAGGTTACAGGTTAAAAGAGTTCAATCTAAATTTATCTATTTAAAGGGCGGGTCAATAATAAGCGAGTTGAATATGGGTCAATTCAAACTCATAAATTCAAATTCAACTCGTTTACTCACATCTCACCCTTGTGTTTTTTTTTTTTTTTGGAACCCAAACACTTATTTGGGAGTATAAAAACAAAAATAAAAATAAAAACAACAAAATAGTCAAGCCTAATATTAAAATAATCCACATAACCACATAAATAAATAAAAACCCCACCACATTAAAAATAACAATATAATAATTCAAGTATGGCTCTATGATGAGAATTGAATAATTCAAAATAATTATCATCTTCTTATATTACATTCATCTTTTTCAATTAATTACACAATGCCACCACTGATTCTATTACCAATTCGATCAAATTAGGATTCAAGACCAAGTTCTTTAAATCATCATGTGGCTCGAAAGGAACAGGAAAATCAGTTCACGAGACACCGGACAAGAAAGTTGCTGAAAAGACAATAAGCACCAGTTAGCTCAGCCACCATAGGGCGGTTGTTTCTCTCAACTCTCCCTCTCTCCAACTCTCTCTGCTCTCCACCGTTGAATTTGTTTCCGGTTTTTTTTTTCTTCCCGTTTTTAGCAAGTTTCCGTATGTATCAGAATTTTACGTAATTTAGGAAAAGCAGTGGCAGTTTCTAATTAAGGGTGTTACCGCCCTCTATTACATACCTATATATATATATATATGGTTCTCTATATATACATTCTCCTATTTGTCTTGGCATCATCTTCAACTTACTGATCTCGTCTTGTTCTACTTCGGTCGACTACTTCGGACGGCTCTCTGTAGTATAATCTCTCAGATCGACTACTTCGGTCTTCCTTTTGTGTTACCTACTCTCTCTCCACACGGTATACCGGACAGATCCAAGGTTTGAAGGTTCGGAAGAGCACCGAGTTCCGGTGAGATTTCGCTGGAGACATTGTTGTTTGCAACAATCTGCACAGAGAGAGAGAGAGAGAACAAGAGGCGAGCCCTAGTAGGGAATACAAAGAGGGTTAGGCTTTGGATTTGTTTAGGGTTTGTTTAGAAGTGTTTTTTGTTTTTGTGTTTTGTTTATTCAAAAATGAAAATATAAAAAAAATATTAAAATAGATATATTTTTTAATTCTATAATATTGATTTAGTACTTTTAGTAAAATAATAATTTATAAATCTTATCATTAGATCATAAAAAAACAAAAAACAGAAAACAGAAAACATAAATATACAATAAAAAAAAAATTTGACAACACTTTCAAATAGACCCTTAGGTTTTTTTGAATTTTTTTAATTGGATGTATAATGTGTTTGATAAATGAATCTATTTAAGTCCATTTATAAGTAAGTATTTTGTTACCTGTTTAATAAAAACTCATTTATTATAATTGCTGGACCCAATACTCATTAAATATGGACGGACATGGATGGTCTGATATTTATGAGTTTGCTTTGTCAGTCCTGTATACCACTGCAACGTAAAAAATTTTATACAAAAATTTTATAAAATTTCCTTGCCTATTTGTTTGGATTGAGAGGCTTCTCCTAAACCCCACTCTTTTTATGCAATTTGCTTCATCATTGAAAAGTGAAAATCCAAAAACCAAAAAATAAAAAATAAAAATAAAAATAAAAAGAGGAACGGGTCAAATGAAAGTACGAACCCTACCATAATCCAAACACAGCATGTGATGCCAATAAAGTAGTAATGCCTACACGTGACTTTATTTAGTGGATTGAATTTAATAATAATATTAGTAATGGACTTAGCAAAGTGCAGAGTAGTAGACGTGAACAACGTGACAAATATATGGAAAGTCTGTTTATTTAGACAATGAATGTAACATGTCGGTCCATCCGTACCAGCTTCCCACTTGTCGTGGTCGGCCAGCCAATACCACATGGATATAAGTGTAGATGTAAATTCAAAGCGTGAACTTTAATATGCAATTTCCTAATACAATTTTCCTTACTAAAGAAACCCATTTCCGTGTTCAATCTTCAAAGAAAAAAAGTAACACGCATACTGATTAATAATCTATATGCTCACCCATTTCCGTGAGGGCCTATTGATCTATATTATAGCAAGATGTGATATTAGTGGATTTTGAACTCCCCACCAAAACTCCTAAAAATAATTTGAAAAAGAAAAAGAAAATTTCTCACTTGATTTAATGATACATTAAAGGAGTTGTCTTAATTGATTAAGAACCTTGTTATTCTGCTCATGATCACTAATTGATTAAGAACCTTGTTATCCGGCTCATGGTCACAGACGTCACAGGTTCATGTTTTGGCCTCCCATTCTCTCACCCTTTAGGCTAACCTCGCTTTTCCATTCCTTATTACCTAGCTACTTAGGTAGTAATAGATATATACTGTTAATATTTATTGTGTTCTTGAAAAATAAAAAACAAAAAAAATTTAAGGATTGGTTTGAGCTGTAGGGCTGTGGCACCTGAATTTTCATTACACTCATTGACTTGGGGGGGAGGGGGAATTCAGAGGCTCATTTGAACAGTCCAATTGTGGAATTGAACCAACTACCTAATTAATGGAGTTCTTTATAATTATGTTGAACATTGACTTTTTGCTGCCAAGAACCATTTCTGACCACTTTTAAGGAAGAGTACTCATGGAGTCACGCCATTAGCATACCCACCAGCTTGTTTGGAACTCGAGGCTTGAGAAAAGAAAAGAAATGAAAAAAATTTTCTTTCCTCTGGTTGGTTTCTCTTAGTTTGTTGCTTGAGAGGATAGATAAAGAAAAATTAAATCACTTTTTCGCTCTCCCACGTCCTTTCACTTTGTTTCTCTTTTCTTTTCTCGAGTTTCAAACACGCCAAGCAATTTTCAAAGCCAAAAGGGAGGGCAATGCAGCAGATTCAAAAAACTATTTGTTCCTAAAATAGGCAATCATGCTGACCAATATAGCATGATGACCAACCATGACTGTGTTTGATGGGAATTAATTTGGCGATGACTGATCAGGGCCTCCAACAATGAATTGATCGGCTGTTGTATTGAAAACATGATACTCAAGGTATATGTTAAGGCAGAAAATAATGGAGATCAATTCTTAGAGCTCCAACTAACTCGAGTATAACTGAGCAAACCACAATTGAATAGACCATGGCCGATCAAATCATGACTAATCACGACTAAGTAGACTATAGCCAAATAAGACCAACAGATTGTACCAAGCACAACTTATCAAGCACGATCGTACCTAAAAGGCTCATCTCTATTGCTTTGTTAAAAGCACAAGGAATATATGGGCCTTTGGGGGGATGTTCCTCGCAGCTTCCAAGTAGTTGATTATTTTTCTTATTTTTTTAATATTCTAATTGCCCCTGTGTTTCTTTTTCTATAACTATTTCAAACACGTGTTCTTTGCATTGTAATTCCGTGTAATTGCGCGTTCCTTTGTAATCGCAACACTGCCCTTTGTCTTTGATAGATTTACGACGTTTGCCCCCAAGTAAACGTCCGTTCCCTTTTCTTTACATCAAAGTAACCAAAAAAAAAAAAAAAACATATTCCTTGTAAATAAATATCAAAAACATATGTTCTATATTTCCAAAATTATTCTTCAATGTAAACTGCCAAATAACATTAGAATTAGCAGTTGCTGTTTACTATTTATTAGATAGACCACAAAAAATTGTCCTTATGTTACGTAAAGATTATGCAGAGGTGTTTGGGTGAGATGCTTATAAGCCATAATCTATAAAATATAAGTTATAAGTTAGTTTCAAAAATTTACTTTTAAAAATAATTTTTTTTAAAAAATGTGATTAGATATAAGCAGTTTTTTAAAGTTACTTTACCAAACACAATTCAAAAAAATCATAAGTATAAATTGTAAGTTATTAAATAAGCTGAGTCCAAACACTCCCTTAATTAAGTATAAGTGCAACTCACTTTTTTAAGTGAAAGACAGAATAACTTCTGTTTATTTCCTAAGTAGAGCCGAAGTTGTATATACGTATTTATATTTTTTTTTATGATAGCCCAAGTTATATTCAAGGTTTACAAGATTTATTATTATACTAAAGAAGGAGTTGAGATGGGTTTAATAAAACTTTGTTTAATTACTTTGAGTTTGGGATGTGAACAAAGCAAAGATTCTTGGTTTCTTACCATAAAATTATTAATCTTTTCAAGGTCGGATAAGCAGTCACTTGCTTTACTTCTTTACATTATGATGAAATTGTTGAAATATTTGATATTAAACATCAACTTTGAGCCATTATTAAGATGGGATCCACATGTCTTTTTTAGTGAGTCCAAGATGCTTTGTGTTCTTCTCTATGAGGAGATGAATAACAAATATTTACTTACTCAAATCTATGGAAGTTTGAATGAGATAATGACTTTCAAAGTAGGTACTATGAATTTAGTTTTAGGTGGAACTAAAGGCTTGTCCCACATTGATTTTATATGAAAAAAGTGATGGGTATATAAAGCCTAAGTTTAAAGATGAGTTTGAGCTCCAAGGGATACTCTACTTTGGGCACCCTATGGGTTGACCCAATAAACCACAAGTGCGAGTGCTATCGGCTCGGTACGGGTGCGATTAAATTAATATTAAAATGGTTTGGGCCGGTTTAATATTTTTAGACGCGGTTAAACCATACTAGTGTGAACCGAGTTGACCCGAACCGGTTTAAATTTAAATTCCAAAGGTTGCGTTCCTTCCTAAGGACGCGTTTGGCTAGCACCATTTCGAAGGGGTGCGTTTTTTTCAATATATAGAAAGATTCCCCCTCCGAACAAAAGAGAGTTTGAAACAGTTTTCAGAAAATTTTCCGTCTCTCTCTCGCTCTTTCTCGGCCTCATGCGACGAAGTCCATGCCCAAATTCCGGCGAAGTGCTATCCAGATTTCGGCAATTGTTTCAGGCAGATTTTAATGGTTCATTTAGTCTGTTCACATCTTCGTCTCTGTTTTAGAAATTTTGTACGAATTTCTATTCAGGATTTTATCGGATTAATTTTACATATATTCGGTGTGATTAATTTCTGTAAAAATTCTATCACTTTCTTATGTGTTTCTGTATTGAATTTCAGTGTTGAAATTCTACAAAATGACTGTAGTTTTTTTGTGTAGAAAATGCTGTCTGTTCATGATCATATCATGTTGATTTTATCAGAACCACCGTAAGTTTCTGTATGGAATTAAATGTCATAATTCTGTGTAGAATTAGACAAAAAATTTTCACTGTTTTATATCATACATGTTGTATTCATTCCATAAATAGAGAGAGTAAAATCAAAATGTTGATTCGCTGAATTTTGAATATTGTAGTGCTATTTATTTAAGATTGTGATCATTTTAGCCCGGAGATAGACGTCCGTTCATCCCATGAGCACCTGTGTAGGGGATAAATCTATCTTAAGCTAAGAGTGTACAACACTCGACTTAATCTCCCCTGCATCGCATATTTTATTATTTCGTCGTATAAGACTTGTTGAATATATCATATTACGTTATTTTATACACATTATTTAATGTTATTAATTTTATTTTATATAAAATACATAATAATAATATCATTATATTTCATTTCATTTTATTGTAGCTACAGAATTTATATAAAAAACAATATACAATATATTTTTTCCAACATCAGATATATACATGCACTCCCAAGTATGGGTTAAGTGTTGGCTCCGAGCAGATATATACAACACTATACTTAAGGATTTTGCACTGACACAAGCTGCAAAAGGACTACAGATTCAGTGTTTTGTTGTCTTCAGCGATATATGTGTATGTATATATATAACCGAGCAATACGCGTGTCAGGCATGTAGTTTTTTTTTGGATTTAGCCAAATACGTGTCAGGCGTGTAGTTGGTCGACCAAACCGACTTTTCCTGCTGGTGTTGACACTTGACAGAGAGGAGAAGCTACGGGGCATTTTCGTGAATCTATACGATAAGATTTATAAGAGGATGTAGCCGAATTAAGTTCAACTGACTCCTCTGGATTATTCTATAAAGAAGAATCGGGAAGTAGATGATCAACCGTCGAAACCGCCATATCCACTCAAAATTAGAAAGGAGTCTATTGCACGGTCTATGGTACTTCAAAAAAAGAGTGATTCTTTGTAATTTTGAGAGTTCAAAATGACGGACCTATGGTATCATCATGACGGACCTATGGCAATATTATTATTTAATGTTATTAATTTTATTTTTTGATAATTATATATATATATATATCTAATAATATCATTATATTTCATTTTATTTTATTGTGATTACAATTTATATGAAAAATATTATACGATATATTTTTTAAACAGAAGCTATTTATCTTATTTTGATTTGCCATTCACATCTAATAAATATCTTCATGTAAATGATGTGATCGTCGCACCATGCCGTGATGTTCTTTATAATCTTTCGGAATTCATTTTCAGTAGTACGGTATTATTAAAGGGGGCATTGGCTTGATATCCCGTCAAGTCTGCCCATATACATGCGTACATATTAAAATATTATATTTTATATCAATACCAAAATGTAAGTTTTATTTTTTGAAAGAACTATTCATGAGTTGCGAACTCCTAATTTTAATTGAAAAAGATGCGCCCAAACTGCTAAAATAACCGTTCTAAAATTTTAAAAATGATATTGCTAAACATTTTGTGGTGTTCAGTGAGAAAACTTTGAATTCTTTCTGTATTTTGAGCAAACTAGAAAATGTAAACATAACCCAATCTCGGGCCAAGCCTAGCTTGTGTTAGCACTTGAGTTGTTATCATATAACGTAAGCTCAACTTGATCTACTGTCTGACGTTTGGTAGTACTAATTATTGTAACTTAAATTTAAGTTTTACAAAGTAAAAAGCCAACCAAATAAACAAGGTTAATGATAATAGTATTCTAAAAACATCAATATTATCTACCTACTTGATTTTTCTCCTCTACTCTATATGGAAGGAGGCTCAAATTCTAATGACACTGCATTAGAAGAAACTAAAAAGTTATGGCAAAAGAAACTTTCTCCACCCATACCATTTCTTCATTGATATCTTAATATCATCTGCGAATTTTGCTAAGTCATGAGCCACGCTAAAGTAAGCAATGGCTACTGTAAGTGGGATTCTTCGGGAAGGCTGGGCCGATCTCTCAAGCCCAACGTGGATGAGTCCAAACTTCTTCCTGCAAGACGAATGGGTTAGAATGGGTCAACCCTGGGTGGGTCGATCTCACTCCGAAGGTTAAGTCAGCAAACTTTTATCGAGAAGTATGAATGGGAGTGGTGTAAGTCAGGGGTTCGTTTTTTATACCTGGCTCTCGATTCCTCGGGCTTTTTATAGTCCTTCGGGGAGTTTTTTCTTTGGCCTATCAACTGGCTCTCATGGTCTGCTGGTTAGGCATCATCATTGACGCCGCCTGGCCACCTGCAGCGTCTGGCGCATCGTCGTGGGGGGATTCCGGCTGACCGGACGTGCACGTCGACGTTTGTGTGGGCGGCCACTCGTGCATTAAATGCAAGTCGACTCCGCATTTAATGCTCTAAGACCGCCAGCGGTTTACGCAAACCGTTGGCTGTCCGGGCCACGCTGGGAGGAGGTCGGTAATTTGGGCCGGCCTTTCCTCATAACTGGTTTGGGCCCCAACTTTTAATTCGAACAGATTGGGCCTCGCCCATTGGGTTGGGCCGGGGGTTATTTCCCCACAATTGCCCCCCAGCCATTGCGTCGATTCAGCTTTTGAAACGGCCAAGGGTTGTAACGGTCACCCGACCGCACAAACGGCGGGGATTTAAAAAAAAATCTATTGATGAGGCGTTATCGAATCGACGGCCGACGTGACGCTTCGGCAGAGCGTCATGATTAACGCCGTTTTCCCGCGTATGAACCGACGGCTCTGGCGTGTATAAAAGAATGATGCCCTAACTAGTTGCGGGAAAACACTTGCTCTTTTTCTGCTTCCCTGCCTCTTGAATCACGAGTGCGTCGGCTGTTTCGGCACCCAACACTGTAAGTGTCCCTCGAGCCCGCAACTCTTTCGCTCTTCACTGTACTTTTTGTGTGTCGACGATTGCCCCCCGATGGCATCCCGTCTTCGTAAAATGTTAGATGGTCCGTCGGCCCTTGCTTCGTTCAGGGCGAGGTTCGAAATCCCAGACGAGATCGGCTTAGAGTTGGTCGACCCTGATGACTTCCGTATGGGCGAGACCGCAAAGGGAGTGCCATTCCTGGTCATCGCCATCGTCGAAGGGGGGCTCAGGTTTCCCCTCCACCCTCTTCTTCAGAAGTTCATAGTAAAAAGTAATGTGTCACCTTCCCAGTTAGCGTCGAATGTGTATAGGATCTTCTTCAGTATGCTTGAAATAAATCGGCGACTGGGGGTAAACCTGGGCCTCGCCGAACTGGATTACTGTTACACCCTTTGCAAAGTCGGAGGTAGTTACAAGGTTTACCTCCGGGTAGTAAAGAAGTCCTTAGAGTTAGTGAAGTGTCTGCCTTCCTCAGGGAAGGGCGTTGACGATGTAAGGGTTTGGGTAACTGGTCCATGGGAGTTCGGCAGTGTTCCCGAGAAGGATAGACCGGCGATTCGGTGCCCTAGGAAGCCCGTTGAACTAGGTTTGATGCCGATCTTCTCAGACTGCGTATCAGTTTAAGTTTCAGCCCGCATCCATACTAACTCTCGAACTTCTTTGCAGACACAAGGAAGCGGTCGAAAGCTCGCGACTGGTTGGTTAACTCTGACGACCTCAACAAGGTCTTGAACTACGTTGGTGAAGGTCGGCTACGGCACATAGCTCGTGCAGCACATATCTTGCTCTCCTATCCGCTGCGATACTCGACTTTTACTGCCGAGACTGGAGTCCCCCCGAGTGTACTAGCAAGATTGGCGGACGAAGGCGCTGAAGGGGACTTTGAAGAAATCCCTACTGGCATAGCGATCGAGAGGGCGCGCATCCCTACAGGCGTGACAGTCGCGGTTGCTCCCCCGTCTGCATCACCTGGCGAAGAACGGCAAGAAGAGCGATCCAAATCACACAGTTCGGCGTCCACTTCGTCACCATACACCGTACCCGACCGCCGAGTTGTGATTCCCATCCGAACGAGTGATTCGAGCCCATCACCCAACGAGATGGACGGCATGAGTCTGAAGGAAAGAATGTTTGCTCTGGCGGGACAGCCGCTGAGGTCGGCTACTCCCACCCCTGCAGAATCTCCAACAGCCGAGCCGGTGGCAGCACCCGTGGAGGTGGCCACAACCGTGCAACAGAGGCCAGAGACGCGGCAACAAAGAAAAAGAAGGCCCGATGTCACTCCAACTCATGCGCCCAAGAAGATGAAAGGCAAAGCCATGGTGGACGAGGTCGGCGAGACAGTGACCATTACTCCGGACATTTTGGGCCGTCCAATGACGACAGCAGATTCTATGATCGATCAGCCCGAGGTCGCTTTTGGTGTTTTGAAAAGCGTCTTTCAGAAAAAGGACGTGGCAAAGCTGGGCGAAGCAAGCGACTCGGCCGTCTTTATGGGCGCCTTCCATGATTCCGTACTGGTAAGACGGCTATGACTCTCGGTGACTACAGTCCTCTTAGGTACTCGACCTAACAACAATCTTCTCCAATTTGTGTAGGGCTGCCTAAATTCCTTGGAGGCGATGACACGCTTCCAAAAGCTTGCCGAGGTTCACCAGCAACATATTAAAGAGCACGGGCGTCTGAAGCTTGAATGGATTGAAGCAAATAAGGAGCGGATTACCTTCAAGAAGCAAGCCGAGCAGGCTTCCGCCGAGCTTTTGTTGACGAAGGCCGACTTCGAGAAAAGGGACAAGGATCTGGCCGACCTTGAGAGAAAGTTTGACGTGCAGTCCGTGGATCTGCACAAGGCCAACGAGGAGGTGGAGACACTTAAGGCAGAAGTGGCCAAGCTGAAGGCGGAGGAGGAGGCTATATTGAAGCGTGGTGAAGAGAGGGGAGCCAAGAATTTGGCTCAAGAGATGATGGACCTTAGTCGCACCATTTTCCGACAGGGCTGGAATGGTGCCCTTATCATGGCAGAGTTGGATAAGGCCTCCGATGTGTGGGGTCTTTGCCCGGACTATTTCGACACTACCGAGGAGGGCGTCGTTTGTCCGAAGAAAGTCCTAGCCAATGCCCAATATGCACAGGAGCTTAGGTTAAAGGACGTGGCCGAAGCTGTTACTGCTGCTGAGAAGGAGAGAGTTGAAGGCTTGAAGATCACAGTTGTGCCTCCGGAGGACGTGGCAGAAGTCTTGCCGGTGGTGTCTGCAGAGCCGGGGGAGGAGTTGGCGTAGTTTTTCTTTCTCCTTCTCTATTTTTTGTAACCGTCAGTACATTTTTAATGAGAAGAGCTCGTTTGTTTGTTTACTACTGGATCTCCTTCATTTGATTTTGTCGTTTAGACTTAATTTTTCTTTCTTTAGCTTTTCTTGGCCGGTCTGTGCAATTTGGGCAGAATCGACACTTGAATTTAGTTTTTCTCTGGCTGTCCTGCCCAACATGGGCAGGACCACGTCTTTACCCATGGTTTTTGTTTTGGCCTTCTTTGGCCGACCTGTCCATCTTGGGCAGGACCAGGTTTTTACACTTGGTTTTTGCTTTGGCCATCTTAGGCCGACCTGGCCCCTGCCCAACTTGGACAGGACCAAGTTTTTACACTTGGTTTTTGCTTTGGCCTTCTTTGGCCGACCTGCCCAACTTGGACAGGACCAAGTTTTTACACTTGGTTTTTGCTTTGGCCTTCTTTTTGGCCGACCTGCCCAACTTGGGCAGGACCAAGTTTTTACACTTGGTTTTTGCTTTGGCCTTCTTTGGCCGACCTGCCCAACTTGGACAGGACCAAGTTTTTACACTTGGTTTTTGCTTTGGCCTTCTTTGGCCGACCTGCCCAACTTGGACAGGACCAAGTTTTTACACTTGGTTTTTGCTTTGGTCCGAGTGGGGTCGTTTGAACAATTCTTCATTTTCATTGATTCTTCAGCTGAGCTTTATACATCTTGGGGACTGTTACAGTGTTTGGGGTTTCATATTACTGGTAGAACTTCCTCAGGTTGGTCGCGTTCCAAGGTCGTGGCAACGGTCGCCCTTCTTCAACGGTCTCAAGTCTGTACGCGCCGATGCCGACCTGGGATGTGACTCTGTAGGGGCCTTCCCAATTGGGGCCGAGCTTCCCATCTACCGCCTTCTTGGTTGCCCCTAATACTTTGCGTAAAACCAGATCTCCTGAAGCAAAGTTTCTTGGGCGGACCCGCTTGTTGTAAGAGCGTTTGAGCTGTCGCTGATACTCTGGGAGTTTGATCAAAGCGGCTTCCCTTCTCTCTTCGACAAGATCCAGATCTCTCGCAACCGTTTGGTCATTGACACCGGTGTCGAAAGCTGCCGACCTGATAATTGGTAGTCCGATCTCCAGGGGGATGACTGCCTCCACCCTGTATGCCAAGGAGAACGGTGTTTCTCCCGTGGACCTTCTTGGGGTTGTTCGGTAGGACCACAAGACATTGGGTAGCTCTTCCGTCCACTTCCCCTTGGCTTTTTCAAGACGTTTCTTGACTCCGTTCAGCATGGTTTTATTTGAAATTTCAGCTTGCCCGTTGCATTGGGGGTAGGCTGGCGTTGAGTAATAGTTCCTGATCCCCAATCCTTCGCAAAATGATCTGAAGACATTACCGTCGAACTGGGTGCCGTTATCTGATACGATGGCACGGGGCAACCCGAATCTGGTGACAATGCTTTTCCACACGAACCTTTTGGCGTCAGTTTCCCTGATGTTTGATAAAGGTTCGGCTTCCACCCATTTGGTAAAGTAATCCGTGGCCATGATGAGGAACCTTTTGTTGCCCGGAGCCCGAGGCAAAGGCCCGATAATGTCCAGTCCCCACTGAGCGAAAGGCCACGGACTAGTGATAGAAGCAAGATCTTCTGCTGGCTGGTGGATAATGGGGGAAAACCTCTGACATTTGTCGCACTTCAGGACGTACTGGGCTGCATCCTTCTGCATGTAAGGCCACCAGTATCCCTGTGAGATGGCTCGGTGTGCGACCGATCTACCGCCGACGTGACTTCCACATATCCCTTCATGGATTTCGAACAAGACGCTCTGTACTTGGTCCGGATGAACGCAGTGCAAATAAGGGCCTGTAAAAGAACGTCTGTAAAGTTCCTTACCTGGTGACAGCCAATACCTGAGAGATGCATGCTTGATTCGCCGAGCTTCAGCCTTATCGTCTGGTAGCTTGTCTGTGTCGAGGTAAGAAATGATTGGGTCCATCCATGATGGTCCCAGCCTCTCCGCTGTCAAGGCTTCGTCCTCCTCGCGGAAAATGCTGGGATTGGCAAGGGTTTCCACGGTGACCGTCCTTCTCGAACCTGATTTCAGAGCCGTGGCCAGGGTCGCCAAGGCATCCGCATGTGAGTTGTTATCTCGGCTAATCTGTCGAAGCTTGTAGTTTTTAAATTGGCTCAGAAGTTCCTTGGCCTTTGCTACGTACAACATCATTCTGTCGTTCTTTGCAACTTATTCCCCTGTGATTTGATTTACGACAAGTAAGGAGTCCGAGTAAATGACGATTTCGGGAATTCGAAGTTCGATGGCTCGACGTATTCCGGCGAGCAACGCCTCGTATTCTGACTCATTGTTGGAAGCAGTAAATTCCAGCTTGATGGCTTGCTCGATGGTTAGACCATCTGGTGTAACGAGTACGATGCCCGATCCTGCCCCCCGGTCATTGGAAGCTCCGTCCACGTAGAGTTTCCAATGATCAGATTGTTCCCAAAGATCCAGGGGGATTTCGTGTTGCGGTTGGCCCGCGGCCGGGGTCCCTTCTACTTCTGGTGAAATTTCGATAGAGAACTCCGCAATAAAATCAGCGAGAACCTGCCCCTTCACTGCCGATCTAGGCTGGAACTTGATGTCAAACTCTCCTAATTCTACCGCCCATTTCGCAATTCTTCCTGAGAAGTCGGCTTTCCTTAGGAGGGGTTTGAGCTGGTGGTTGGTGAGGACGTTGATGGTGTGAGACCTGAAGTAATGCACCAACTTTCGGGAGGCGACTACCAGTGCAAGCGTCAGTTTCTCCAGGGGTAGATACCTGGTCTCGGCTCCAAGTAGTGTTTTGCTGATGTAATAGACTGGGAATTGTTGCCGATTTTCTTGCCTGAGTAGGACCGCGCTGACTGCATGGTCTGACACTGCAAGGTAGAGGAAGAGCTCTTCATGCTGGACAGGCGTGGAGAGCAGGGGTGGTTTGGTGAGGTAATCTTTTAGATCGGCGAGGGCAGAGTCACACTCAGGGGTCCACTCGAACCGTTCCTGTTTCTTTAGGAGCTGGAAGAAAGGTCGGCACCGGTCCGAGGAACGGCTAATGAATCTGTTGAGTGCGGCAGCCATTCCTGTCAATCTCTGAACCTCTTTGGCATTCTTTGGAGCGTGAACGCTCTGGATTGCACTAATCTGCCGGGGGTCCATCTCGATACCCCGATGCGTGACCAGGAACCCAAGAAACTTGCCTGAGCCGACCCCGAAGACACATTTTGAAGCGTTCAGCCGCATCTTGTAGTCTCTCAGGATACAGAGTACCTCCTTTAGGTCCGCTGAATGGGCGTCGCTCAGTTTGCTTTTTACCACCATGTCATCGATGTAGACCTCGACAGTTCTGCCGAGCTGCGTCTTGAACATCTTTGTGACCAGTCGCTGATATGTGGCTCCGGCGTTCTTCAGGCCAAAAGGCGTAACTCTATAGCAGTAAATACCCCTAGGAGTGATGAAGGCCGTTTTCTCTTGGTCGTCGGGGTGAAGTGGGATCTGGTGATATCCACGGTAGGCATCCAGGAAACTCATCCTTGCGAAGCCGGCGGTTGCATCCACAAGCTGGTCAATTTTGGGCAGGGGGAATGGATCTTTGGGGCACGCCCTGTTGAGGTCAGTGAAGTCTACACAGACCCTCCATTTGCCGTCCTTCTTTTTTACTACCACGGTGTTTGACAACCAGCTTGGGTAGTTAATCTCCCAAATCGCTCCAGCTTCCAAAAGCTTCTCTGTTTCCTCCAAGACTGCGTCCACATGCTGGGTAGCTGCCCTTCTCCCCTTTTGAATAACAGGTCGGCAATTTGGGTTTACATTAAGGCGATGACAGGCAACGTCGGCGGCAATCCCAGGCATGTCATAGGGTGTCCAGGCGAATACTTCCAGGAAGTCTGTCAGTAACTCTATGAGGGATTTTTTCTCTTGTTTGGTCAAGGAAGTGCCGATGACGAAGTATTTTTCCCCTTGCCGATCTATGTATATCTTCTTCAGGTCCTCCACAGCTTTATTTTCGGGCGCCTGTCCCACATCGTCTATGGTGGGGGTGTCTTCATGCAGCTCCATCATTTGTACTTTCTCTGATCTTGTCTTGGTCGCACATGCTGTTAGGAAACATCGTTTGGCGGTCACCTGGTCTCCCCTTATCTCGCCAACCCCCGCTGGGGTCGGGAACCGAAGCAGCTGGTGGTAGGTGGAGGGAATGGCCTTCATGAGGTGCAACCAGGTTCGTCCCATGATGGCGTTGTAGGGGGATGGTACGTTAACAACCAGGAATTCTGTTTGCAATGTGATCCCCCCAGCCGTCACAGGAACCGTCACTTTACCCATAGGCCAGACTGGGTCTGAGCTGAAGCCGACCAATGGGCTGAGCGATGGCTGGAGGTCGGACTCCCCGAGCCCCAATTGTTTGAACAGGCTGTAGTACATAACTTCAGATGAACTCCCCTGGTCAATGAGTAATCTTTTGACGTCACAGTCCGCCATTCTTAACGTAACAACCAAGGCATCATTGTGGGGGATCTGCACTCCAGCGAGATCCTCGTCGGTGAAGGAGATGGATGCATGGGTATTGCCGACCTTGGCTTTCTTGCTGGGTGGTTGTATCTGCATCACTTCCCTTAGGTGCGCAGCCTTCTGCATCTCGGCTCGGTACCTATGTGGGTCTATGGTTCCTGATTCGGCCGAACCGTGTAGCACGTTGATTACCCGAACCGGCCTTACTTCTGGTTCCTTCTGGGCTGCTTCCTGCACTCGTGGCTGCTCGGCTTCGACCTTAGTCTTCTCCCGATCAATGAATTGGTCGAGGTGGCCAGCTTTGGCTAAGTCTTCCAAATGGGTTTTCAGATGCCGACATTGCTCCGTCTTGTGCCCCTTCTCGCGGTGGTAGGAACAGAACCTCTTCTGGTCCCTAGTTGCAGGGTCTCCCCCCAGCTTTGGGGGCCACTTGAAGAAGGGCTTATCACGGATCTGGGGCAATATTTTATAGATGGGGTCTTTAAAGACTGTGTAGACCCCATCGGGCACTCTTTTTCCTCGGCTGATGTCCTCTGATCGGGGCTTCTTGGCATCCTTCTTGCTCGTCTTGTCGTCGGCTGCCGCGCCGACCTTAGCTGTCTCCTCTTGGGGTACGTCCTCGTCCAGCCGCGCATAGCGCTCGATCCTCAGCATTAGTTCTTGTATGGTGAGGGCTGGTTTCTTCATTAAGGACTGTCGCAAGCGATGCTCCCTGGGAAGGCCGATCTTGAACTGAGTTACAGCCAACTGTTCGCTGCACTCATCAATTTCGTTATAAGCCTCCCAGTAGCGTCGGGCGTATGCTCGCAATCCTTCTCCTTCCCCCTTTCGCAACGTCAGCAAAAAGTCAACCTCCTTTGGCTGTAGGCTGTTTGCAATGAAACGAGCTATAAAGAGCTCGGCCATTTGCCTCCAGCTTGTAACGGACTTTTGTGGCAATTTGTCGAACCACCGTAAAGCCACGTTCCCCAGGCTGGAGGGGAAGATCCGACACATCAGCATCTGGTCGCTGCACCACACTAGCATGAGCTGTTTGTAATGCCGAATATGGTTAATTGGGTCAGACTTCCCGTCATAGAGGGTGAACTTTGGTGGGGTGAATTTTCGAGGAATTGGATGGGATTCAATCTCCTCAGTGAATGGTGTGGATGCGATCTGGTCTAGGGCCTTTCTCATCAGGTCATGGGCTGTGCGCTCCTTAGTTTGCTGCCTTCTATCCTCCTGCTTTTCATTGTACCACTTTTCCCAGTCTTCCTTCCGCCGATCTTCCACCGCTGGGCTGCTGTTTGGCGGGGTTTCACTCCTGTCCTTTCACCGACCCGTGCGCCTGTTAACGCAACGCGCGGTACTAGGGGTGTAACTCCCTCTTACCGGTGGCGCTGGTTCGTCCCTGGCGCCAACAACCTGCTCCCGATCTGGGGACCCATCTCTCCTATGCCCATTCCTGGCAGAGAATGCCTCCCTCATTACCCGCACCTGTGAGGTGAGGTAGGCTATCTCTTCTCCGCGCCGCCGAATTTCCCTCTCTGCCGCACGGAGTGTATCCTCGCTTGGGACCCGCCCACTGGAGGGTGACGGGGCCAGATTCCGAGGATGGTTCCTGCGGAAATTTCTGTCCCTGACATAACCCGCATCCCTCCGCATTTCTTCTTGTGTCTCCGGGTGGCTTTCGGCGGACGTTCGTATCTCTGACCTCAGTATTCTTCTTTGCCGACCTACTGGTGTAGATTGGCAGTGTGCCGAACTGGTCTGGTTTTTACTGGAGGAAGCTCCGAAGCCCCTCTCGTTGTAGTTTTCTTTCCTCTGTCTCCGGTTGTTTAGACTCATGGTTTTTTTTTTGCCTTCCCACAGACGGCGCCAATTGTAAGTGGGATTCTTCGGGAAGGCTGGGCCGATCTCTCAAGCCCAACGTGGATGAGTCTAAACTTCTTCCTGCAAGACGAATGGGTTAGAATGGGTCGACCCTGGGTGGGTCGATCTCACTCCGAAGGTTAAGTCAGCAAACTTTTATCGAGAAGTATGAATGGGAGTGGTGTAAGTCAGGGGTTCGTTTTTTATACCTGGCTCTCGATTCCTCGGGCTTTTTATAGTCCTTCGGGGAGTTTTTTCTTTGGCCTATCAGCTGGCTCTCATGGTCTGCTGGTTAGGCATCATCATTGACGCCGCCTGGCCACCTGCAACGTCTGGCGCATCGTCGTGGGGGGATTCCGGCTGACCGGACGTGCACGTCGACGTTTGTGTGGGCGGCCACTCGTGCATTAAATGCAAGTCGACTCCGCATTTAATGCTCTAAGACCGCCAGCGGTTTACGCAAACCGTTGGCTGTCCGGGCCACGCTGGGAGGAGGTCGGTAATTTGGGCCGGCCTTTCCTCATAACTGGTTTGGGCCCCAACTTTTAATTCAAACAGATTGGGTCTCACCCATTGGGTTGGGCCGGAGGTTATTTCCCCACAGCTACCAAGAAAAATTGAAATTGCAAATATGCCTTTTTCAACTAATAGCCTGTTTAGAATTTGAAAAAAAAAATACTATTTGTTATTCTTCTCATATTTGATTTTGAAAAAAAAAGAGAGAGAGAGAGAGAGAGAGAGAGAGAGAAATATTTTGAAATTTTCTTTTTTATTTTTTGTTTCTCCCTTTTTCCTTCTCTATTCTTGTCTCTCTCAAACTCCAAACAGCCCCTAAGTGTCCAACATAGAAAAGGTCTTTTACTTGACTATTAATGGCCTTCACAATTTGCAGAGCATCTTCTTCGATTAAACAAATGATTATTGGACTGTAGGAGGCTTGGGAAAACAAAAAAAAAAAACATTGTAATGTGATACGCGTAAATCTTGACTTGAACACGACTAATAACTAAAGTTGAAAGAATAACTGGATGACTATTTTCTCTCCACGGTCTAAAATGGTGTCAGAAATAACAGAGATTTGGCACGATTTTTTATAATTTCCTTCAACATGACGTCGGACGGGTAAGAGCAATACTATTGAAGTGGGGGCATAAAAAAAATCCCAGAAAAAAAAAAAAAGCAAACGGCAAGTGCACGTCCCTCCACCCAACCCAAGTGTGCCACGTGGTATGGCATTTCCGCGCGCGGATTTGACAACGCGGAGTGTATTATGCACATGCACCGCATACCGCATCTGTCAACACGTGGCAGAATCTTAGCTGTTGGTGGGGGAAACATTTTTCTCATGGCCATGACGTGATGGGAAAAATTATTTAGTGCTTCACGAGTACCAGGTCATCAAAGAGGCGAACCCAATAGGTTGGGTTAAATACTCTATTTAGTAATAAGGGGGTGTTTGGGTATTCAATTTATAAGTTATAAGTTACTTTTAAAAAGTTATCTTTAAAAATAATTTTAAAATATATATATAATTAGATATAAGCTGTTTTTTTAAGCCACTCACCCAAACATATTTTAAAAAAGTCATAAATATAAGTTATAAACTACTAAATGAGGTATGTCCAAACACACCCTAAGTTGGGGATCTACTCTATGGACAACATTTTTAAATACTCCCAATTCAATTCACGTTCCCTTTTTTATTCTAAAGACTTACATATATCGCACGTAAGTTGAATTAGAAGTATTTTCATGTAACTTAATTATATTATATACACTACAAAATTTATTACATTTATAATTTTTGAGTGATTTGAGAGAAATCTATGGTATATTATTAGGAAGAAATATTATTTTACATCTTTATCTTTTAAAAAAGACAACATGCTTGTCATATAAATTTTTTTTGTCTACTTTTTAAAAGAAAATTAACAGAAGATTGAAATTATAATAAATTAAAAATATAAGTGCTTAATTGTTATTGTTACAAAAAAATAGAGGTCGTGAAGTGAAATTTGATATAAAATGCAGTAGTGCAAAGTGTAATTTATCCTATATATATTAAATATAGTACAGTAGTTGTAACATTATGTATTATATTATTTTAATACTTTGAGAATTATTGTAGAACATTTGAAACATCTAAATATCCCAAAACACTTTCTAAAATTTTAGAAAGAGTAATATGCACGTATCGACAATGCGTTATCCGTGGAAGCATGTGTCCCAGACTCTTCCACTCAAATTGAATTCATAACCACTTTTTTTTTTTTTATCCAATCGAAATTGAATTCATGACCACTTTTTTTTTTCCCACCGAAATTGAATTCATAACCACTTTTTGTGCCAATCGAAATTGAATTCATATCTGTGTTTCACCTTTTCACATCATGATAAGCCCAATCAAGTAATTTTTATTTTGACTCCCAACTTGCTGGGTAAGTCCCCTATTAACAAACATTAACAGCTTTATTTATTCTTCTCCAATTGATATTGATATTGATTGTTATTTAATTTTGATTAATTACTACTTTTAGGTAATACTATTTTCAATTTTTATTTTAAAAACTTTCTAATGACTTGCATGAATTCTTTCCCCTTATTATTTATTCTTTGCCATAAATGAGTAGACCCGCATGTGAAGTGTTAGAGTCGGTTTGATAAATATTTTTATTTTTATTTTTTTTAAAAATAAAAAATAAAAAAATATTAAAATAAATATATTTTTTATTTTTAAAATATTAATCTAATACTATTAACAGAATAATAATTTATAAATATTATCATCAAATTATAAAAAATAAAAAATAAAATTTATATTTATAATATATAATAAAAAATAAAAATTAATAACACTTTCAAATCAACTTTAAAAATTTGATAGTTGGTTGTGTTTGTTTGTCGGGGATTGGAAGGAGATATAGTGATTACGCCTGTAGACTGTCACGGGATTAGATGACTGACGTGTTTTAGAAATGGATTTTTCTCATCTACCACGTGATCTTGGTGGTGGCGGTGGGTGTCTCCATTCATATATTTGACTAGCGGATGCCGCACACGCAATGCAATGCGTGTGAGCTCTCTTATGTTTGTAAATAAATAATAATAAATAAAATGTTAAATATTAAAGTTAGAATTGTAATATAATTTTTTGTGTGTAAGTGATATATAGAATTAAATTGATAAAAGTCAACTAAAATCAATTTATTTAATTAGAAACGGACCAGTTGAAATGTCCACTAAAATAACAAACAATTAAATAAATCAGAGCATATACATAAGAAATAACATATATAAGACTCTAGTATTTTTTTTTTCTGATGAAAAATTTGGTGTACTGATTTTATCTTTGCTATTTCTTGCACAATTATAACACCAAAGGCCTCTTAAAAATTATAGAAAACACAAAAATTATTAGCAACTGCTGCACTCAGAATACATATGCAACGTGTACCTATTTAACAAACAAATGAGCACAATTTAACTTTATGCTAAAATGAAAAAATATAATACAATATTTCTATTATACGTCCACCATTGTAATTTTAAATTTCCGTTTCTTTTGTATGCCAAATCCTTGTTTGTACTTGTAGGTAGCTAAACCATTTTTCTCTTATATTTGGCCGTCTTATATCTACTGTCTCACATCAAATGACCTGCAAAATCAAGCTGTGAGAGATAAGCATCATAAATTAATTTAAACTTGCTATCCTGGTTATTATACTAAGTTGTTCACCTTACCAAAAACCCCCAAGTCAAACAATTTGAGCTGTAAATGATTCCTTCTTTGATTACTAATATTTATAAATAAAAAAAGGTGAGCACAAACAATCATAAATATTGATCCAAGCAATTTTCAAACGGCGAATCCCAGCATCAAGGGTGCATGTTGGTTAAACATCACCTGATGCAAATGTGCCTCTTTCTAAACACTTTAACTTCAGTCAACTCTGTTTGGCTTGTCCAAAGGTGATCCGATAACACTCAAGAATGTAGGAAAATTTAAATTAGTCTCCATACTATGCAAGTGTGCCTCTTTTCAAACACTCTAACTTCAGTCAAATCTATTTGCTATTCTTGTTCAAAGGTGGCCCCTGATAACACTCAGGAATGTATGGAAATTTAAATTAGTGTCCCTGCCAAAGCGTGGACTTCAATCAACTCTGGTACTCTTACTCTTAAGGGGACAGGGATATCTCGGGAGAATCAACACCCCCTTGTATGGATTGTCCATTGACTTAAATATTTGACTTCATCGTAACTTTATTATAATGTTTCCATGGGAGATGGCCAATACTTTGTGTGCTTTCTTTTGAACTTTCTTCAATTGGCTCTCTTATGTTTTACCTAGTCTACACGAAAACTGTGACATTTTGCCTGTAAGTAGCATTGTGGCCAGAAAATTCTTGTGGCCATCGTTTCTAAAAGACAATGTTTTATTTAGTGGAAATATAAAATGTGCTTCTCAGTCCAAGAAACCCAAAGATGACTTAAAACTAATAATGTGAAAACTAAGGTTTTAAAAATAATTTACTCAACTCCTTGGCGTACTGTTCAAAATAAGATCTTCAACTAATGAATTTGTCAAGCTTGTCACTGGGCTAGGCAAGTTGCTAAATGGATTTGTTACTTGTTGGAGGACTCTGTTTTAGAGGAACAAAAAAGTGACAATGACAATTTTATTCATGACAAAGTTTGTATATGAGAAAATGATTGCTCTCCTTATTTTCTAGTTTTTGACAATGTAAGTCTTGGAAAACTTTTTTTAAGAAAATAGTTGAAGCCACCCCTGTTCAGATGTTATCATGGGAGTGATATAAATGGCAATTCACATGTATTTCGGCACTGGTATTACCTGAAACCAATACAAAGTTTTTCGAAATCTCTAAAATTTCAAATATCTACATGCAACAAAATGTTCAAAAAGGCATTGTTTTTCATGAAAGCATTCTGTCAAACAGATTGTAGTCGAGGGAAGAATAAGATAATATTAATATATTCAAATAAAGAATGAATAATTAAAACTGTTTGGCCACTAAAGCAACTCCAACCACCATCCCAAAACATAACTAATTCCCATTAAAAAAAAAAAAGAAGAAAAGTTCATGAATTCCATTTTAGAATCTCATAGTCAGTAAACATAACTTTTCTAAGATTGTGCGTGGATCAAGAATTTAGTGAAGGAAAATAAACGAGAAAGGAAAAAGTGACAAAAAAGAAAATAAAAATAAAGGAAGTAGTCTTACCCAGTGGAAATAGAAAAAAATTGTGAATCACCGTACTCTGAACTCTGTAGTGAGTAAAAAAGCAAGCATAAACACCTGCAAAAGAAGAAAAAAAAAAGTGAGAAACGTCCGTCAGAGTAAAATAAACATGAGCATGAGTCACATTAACCAAATGAATCTCTAAAAATTCACTACTGAAGCATCAGTGCTCCATTTGGTTTCCAAGAACTGTAAGAAATAAAAAGGCAAAGATATATTGTCAATCAGATTTTTGAATTCTTTTACATATGGATTAGAATTTTAAATCTTTTACTGGCCGCTTATCTCTGCATCTCCGAGAAATCCAACAGCAATTGTAGAATATGGGGAAGAAAGAATCTCAACTTTTAGAGGCTGTTGTAGAATGAATTCTGAGACGTGATATAACTAACAACTGGATAATGTAAACGTGGGAGTTTTTATCAGTTGTGGAATAAATATGTGAAGTGACAATATTGCCCTTGAATGCTTGAACTGATTCATTTTGCATGTATTGTGAATTGTTGAGATTTTAAGAACTTTTTGGTCTTTACAGAAAAGTGACACAATTTTAAATTTGAAACTTTACCGCTTCACCAAACCCAAGCCTTTACTTTATAACAGTATAGATTTGATGCCGCCATGCGAAACAACCTTCTATTCTCCGAAAATTACAAGGCTGCCCCGTCAATAGATCCCATAAGTTCAGTGGGTAATTCAGGAAAGATTTGAACTTTGAAGTGGACCGCTAACTGCTTTTGCTTTATCCCCAATCTTCAGCGATCCTGTAACCAATCGTATCTTCAGTAATCCAGTAACCAATCGTACTGCCACACTCAACTCTTTATTGAAGGTTAGGTAAACTGTGAAGTCCAATGTTTGAATGGGATGAAAAGTTCTCTTTTTTTTTTCAACAAATGAGAAAGCCATTTTGGAGAAGCCCTTTTCTTATGGCAATTAAAAATATGATTAACATCAAAAAGCCATTTTGGGAATTTACAAGCAATTTAGTACATGAAAACTATGGTTGGCATCGTTGATTAAAAACGTCATGTCCATCACTGTGATATGAAATAAACTGAAATTATTAATTTCTTTTTATTGTGGAAATTTAATTTTATTTTTTCTAACCATAACTAGAATGTTAAAATGATTTTTATACCATGCTGTCCAGACTTTCTTATTTCATTTTATTTTTCTCTAATTTGGACACTTTAATTTGGTGAGAAAATATTTATTTAATATAGATGTTTTTATTTTAACTTTCAATAGAATTATTTCTCACGAATTTTTTTTAATTTCATGTGTGTCACCGTTTTCTTTAACAGAAAAAAACTAACGGATGCACTTTGATACGTACAAGAGAGGCCTAGATATTACATTTTGTAATACTGGAGGTCAAAGTGAAAATAGACATAACTCATAAAAAATAATTCACCCACCTCCCGCCCAAAAGAAAAAAAAAAAATTTAATAACGTTGGAAGAGCGGATGCATAGGAGGAGGCAGGAGGAAGAGACGTGATTCCTAACACTTCTATAAGGTGGGTGGCTGACAGGAAATAGCTTAGCCATTTCAAATAGCTAAGTAGAAAAATCTTGTGTATTATAAATAAATAACTGAAAGGAGACTCTTTTTGAATTTGCTTCTTTCCTTGATATATTATAATCCTCGCATGATGCTCTTGATTTGTTTATTTATAAATGCTGCATATATGTATATATATAAGCATATATAATATATTTACAGCTTTTCGTTGACTCATTTCCACGTTCATTAGTAGGATATTAATGCAACAATACATTTGAAACATTTTTTAAGACGCTTTGTATAAGCTAAAGGATTCGCTCATCTTCAGATCCTAATATTTAAAATTTTTAAAATTTTTTATTTTACTACATCACGTATTAATTATTCAGATTCAACGAATGATACTATCTTATTTAAATTTACAATTTTACTTAACGTTAAAAGAAATTAATAAAATAAGAACATAAATTTAAATCGGATAACAACATTGTTACGAATGGTCAACGTGATCATGATCACGTGCTATTGGGATTCCAAGCATTGAAGGCTTTCGTAATCTTATTTAATTTTCTGGTAACTAAGCTTTCCTAATCTTGATCAACAAACCAATAAGATTATTATCGTTGCCAAATTACTCATATTGAACAGTGAGTTGTTTAAATTTAACGAGTTTTAAAATCGTGTTTAAACTTATCTTGTTTATCATTTGAGGACTTTAAAAGAGTTTTAATTGCGTCACTCATGAGTGAAATTAAAGTTGTTAGGTTTTTGTATAGTCTTAGGATGTTTATTAGCTTAAGTAGTTGAGTTTGAGTTTTATAATATGTTCAATTTTTATGTTAAAAGTTAATCTTGTACGGTTTTTTAATAGCCTAACATAGGAGTTCATCAGCTCGAGCAATTCCATTTTTTACCATCCCAGCTATTAGTTTGCGTAAAACACACGCAAACAAGGCGTCGGAACTAGTTTAAAACCTATCTGCCAAAAAAGTTCAGTGATTAGTTACTCAAAATTCATCTTTTTTAAATAATGACATTTGGCGTCTGACTACATAAATAACGTAAATTTATAATGTAGTGAGAAGAATTTAAAAAAAAAATACCACGTGATAAATATAATAGAATGTTGTCTTAAAAGTCTTTTTACTACACTATAAATTTAACTTAGTAATGTATTCTATTGCCAAATGTTATCATTTAATAAAATTGAGTAGCGAGTAGCCGGTATTACTTCTGGACTATTTTTCTCATCTACTGCGTGATCATTTTGTTCTAATAGTAAAGACAAAATTAATGGTTTCTGCTTTGTGTATAAGCAATCGTACGCACAAATGAATCATTAATTTGTGCACGCAAGTTAATGGTTGCATCATGTTGACCAAACACTTTTCATTCATTAGAACAAGAAAATGCACTTTGTTTTCTTGTTTTTTGGCCTCTTCTGCTTACCCTTTTATGCTGCTATTACTTGAAATTAATTTCTTCTCGAGTAACTTGTTATATGGTCTATTAAAGCAGTGTCACACCTTTACCATCTTTTTGATTATGGGTTCAACCGGCTACCGTTTGGTAGGGACTAATATGGGATGACACTAAATGGGACAGGGTTAAGTCTGAGAATAAGGTGTAATAACTCATTTTAACTCAAACTCGTCATGTTTGTAAATATATATTTATTTTTTATATGTACATATTTTATTAAAATAAGACTATTGTGATTTTTTTCTTATTTTTGTGATTTTAAATATATATCCAAACCCGCTCTTTGACATCCCAAATGATGACTTTTAATTTTTAAAATGTTATAATTACATTATTTTAATGAGATTTTTTGTACAATTTTTTTTGAAGAATAATATTTTCTTTTATTTTAAAAGAAAAGGCTCTCACTCCAATCATCGATCATTCTGTATAGAAATTATGTATAAATTTTCTCGTTATATAGTATGCCCAACCACAAATGCAGTTTTTTAAGCAAAGTCCAAATTAATTAATAGCCCAAAGGTCAAACCTTTGAACACAATTATAGTTAGATTTATGTTGTACGCATGTGTATAGGATGAAGAACCCAATCAGACTACGGAGTTGATGCTTCAAAGTTCAAATCCCTTTGACTCCTTATTTTAGGATAATTAATATGACTGCTTAATGTCGAAAGTTGAATGCTTCAAACATAATGTTTAGACAGTTACCTGTAACCAAAAAGCTTTTAAGACCACACCAGAAGCTTTTCCTTTTCTTTTCTTTTATACTTTTAAGAAATTACAAGGAATATTATGTATCTATAATTATGAGGGAAGAGAAAATGGGAGTCCGGGAGCAAGCCTAGGAAAATAAGGAGGCCGGAGCTTGAAACCGTGGAAGACAAAGTCTATACCAACTGAAATAATTGTACGCTCAATAGAAGCCCTTTCACTTGATGTTTCTTTTAACTTTAAAGACATAGGGAACAAACAATGGTTAAAACCACACACATTTTCCTATGTATGTAAGGGGGACGGTGGATGAAAGAGAGGACGGAGGAAAAGATTTTCTTCCTTCTCTCTTGTTATCTGGGTTTGTGTAATGTGTTTGTATATGTTATGAAAAAATGTTATTCTACTCTCATTAAAATACATTATTTTATATAAAAATTTTATATAAATTTTTTATTGATATAGTATTACCCATATATATTATGTAGTATGTTCACGAGTCACGACAAAGCATATGACATTTGACAATATTAAAAAAAATAGGGGTAGGCATAAACTCGAGCAGCAGAAGATTCCTACTACCCCAGGCAAGAGAAAATTCTTATTCGAGAATAGAACTGTGGTCCAAAAATATGAACCAACTAATAGAATGAGTAGTAGCACTAACCTACAAGCAATTAATTGGGGTTGCATGTGGAGGGAATTTGGTATGCCAAGCTAAACGTGGGCTGCTCAGTTGAATTCATTTGTATCATCAATACAACTTGCCAATATATATTCTATGTATGACACTGAAGGCATGCATGGTCCACGAGCTTACCTAAAACCCTGCAATATTCTTTTATTACACACATTACGTACGGACAGAGACATTTGATTTAAGAAATGAGAAGGAAACTTCAAGTTGAACGTGCTTAAAATCCCTCAGAATCTTGTTAAACTAGAGTTTGTTTGGGGAAAGGCAGTTCTAAAATTGAGTTCTTCGAAATTTTGGTTTCGGGAACGACGAAAGATTCTACAAATATGTTGAGAATAGTCATCTCAACATTTTCACTCCAAAAACAAGAAACAAAGAACTGAAACCGTAAATAGAGTCTTTGATGCTCCAACAACTGGCAATGGTGATGCTCAGAGAGGAGGGAGGCCTCCATTATTATTGGGTTTTTAGCAGTTTACGGATTGAGTAGGTTTATGTTTTTGTCATCTAGTTTCGTGGTAAGTTGTTGTGTATATATATATATGTATATATACGTATATAGAAAGATAAGAAGAATACATGGTACAAGGGCCCCAGGACAAGAACAACTAGGATGGAGAGATCATATATACAGCTAGCCGTAGATGAGATCCATCAAAAAGCAAAGACCCAAGATACATATACCTCACCAAAAGAAAACAAAACACAAACAGCTTACAGAGCATGTCAGAGTTTCAACTTTCAACAGCAAATTCAATGGAGTATAGTGAAGCATTTCTCTAGAACCCCTCAGGTCAAAAAACTTTATCCTTAATGAAACCTCTGCATAACTTCACCAAAAAATTGCTCTAAAGAAGTCCTCAAGTTAAAAAGATTATTCTCGATAATGCTATCCACTAAAACACCATCACTTCTCCCTTTTTTCCGACTGGAATAGCCATCTCCATTGTTCCCAACTGCCACAAACTCTTTGGATTGGTTGAAACATACACTTCATTAGTCTTTTTGTTCAAAAGTTTGGGCTTCAAAGTCAAAGAAGGCAGCTTGTTCCTCAGAGAAATTGTGATTCTGACCAAACAATCCTTGTTTGGCTATAACCATGTTTTTATCTTGCTCTGCCAAAAAATCCCATGTCTGAGGTATTATTTCTTCCCCTTTGAATTTAGTGCATAACACAAACAATCACAAACAGGGACAGCAAAACAACTTTTCTTCACATATGCCACAATTCAATGTACAGCAAGCTTGTGAATGTATAATCTGATCAACATTTGCTGTATATACAATCCAAGGAAAAAGAAATCTACAGAGGGAGAAAGGGAAGGAAAAAGGTGGGGAAACGATGTAAAGAACAGGACAAGGGGGATCAATTGGTCCAGCCCTTTCAACCCAAACTGCTTGTTACAAAAGTACAATGTAGTCGTCGACCACAGGAAAAATATGCCTCCAGAAAATGAAACCTACCATATGCTCAAAAATCATAATCTATATCGCTCACATTTTGAGAGGTAGATTGCTTAACAAGCCGTCCTTGTTCATCATACAGATCAAGGTTCTCACACGGGGCAGGGAAGATGGTCCCTATTACACGACCCTGAACAAAGGCACATTGGAATATATGCTTCTTTTTGTATGTTATCCCTACTGACATGTCCCGAAAAGTTACGTTCCTCACTAGAATTTCTTCCCTACCTTGGATGCGAACAGGCACTCGAACTCCCTCGCCATGAACCGAAGTGTAACTTATGTCCTCAAGCACCGGGACAGCCTTAGGGTCAAAGTCCCCGTCAGGATGTTCATTGTAGTCTGTCTTAATGACAATCCCAACTCGGACATTGTCAAAAGTCAGATTCCTATAAGTTATGTGTCGAACATAACCCCCTCTTCCAGGGCTGGTCTTGATCCGAACAGCACGCCTTGAACCCCAAACATAAAGGTTCTCTATAGTGACATTTGAGACCCCTCCAGACATCTCACTGCCTATTGATACGCCAGCACTGTCACAGTTTTGGCAAAGGTAGGTCAGAGTGATTATACGAAGACATGTAATATAACCCTGGTTAAAGGGTGAAAAACTAAGATATTGCAAAGCTGGTAATTGGAGAGATGATAGACATGCCTCAAATCTGCATGTTATCAGTTAACTGAGCATGGTAAAGATTACTACTCTGTGTCCCTTATAGATACTGCTACTCCAACAAGTATAGCAATCACCTATATCAGGTGATTTCACCACTAAGAACAATAATTCCTGGCTTTTGTCCCCATGACAAGCCTTTTTGAATCGTAGAACTCTTTATAAAGAAAACTCATTGGCTATGTGGTATATAATTGCATGCATCCTATACTCTCCAAACAATTGAATCCTTGATAAATATGAATTATGTCTTCAAGAGAGTATTTGTCAACTATCTGTGTAAGAAAAAGATTCATAAAAGAATCTCAAAAAGTTTGGACCATTTTTTCAACATATCGATATGATGTAGATCAAAATATCCAATTCTTCTTTTTCTTTTAAATGGTTCCAAAATTGCTAAACCAAAAAGTGTAAGGGGGGAAAATAAAATAAGGGTTTCGACAAATTACAGATTCACTAGATAAGAAGAAAAGTGGGAAAACAAAATTCAAAGTTGCCTCCAAATATTCAGCCAAGGACCGAAGTTAAACTTATTCAGCTTAGGGAGAGGTAAATTTTGGGACAGGCATTGCAATTTGCAATCTTTTTGGTGAGGGCATATCAAAAGTGCAGGCACATATAATACAGTTGCTTCATAGGACAATAACTTACCATTTTCCTAATGCATTAAAGCCAACAGCATGCAAACTCTGTTAAATTAAAACAAGGATAAGTATGAGCTCCTACCTGACCATAGAGCGGACAATAAGGTTTCGAATGAGAATATTTCTTGAAGGGCGTCCATAAGCAATGCCATACTGATCCCAACCACTCTTTATTGCAATGCCATCATCCCCCACACTTATGTAACAGTCCTCAATTACCATATCTTCACATGAATCTGTTTAGAGCACAGTAACTATTCAAATTAGTTACTAATAAAGACTAACAAAAAACACTAGCAGAAATAGCTCCATGAGCAGGAAGTTATAAAATAACAGCAATCATGGTCATAAAGTGTGTGCATTATATTCAAGCACATAATGGAAAGTATTCAAATTTATTTTCGATGAATAGCAGTATGATCCTATATTCCAACTTAAGTCATTCCGAGTCCTAGACCACATTGTTTATGAACCTCCAACAAAATGTTGGGTATCCATATTATGTGGGGAAACATATAACACTAATGAGCTTCAACATATTTTTAAAACCTACGATGCATTCTCCATGCTCACTATCAAGCTTGCTCATCAGCTTGGCAAAACCTCAATATGAAACAAGGATAAAATGCAATCTAATATGTTATAATATGTTTCATTTGTTGTTTGTACCATACAGGAGTCAATTCAAAACCAGTGGTTTGGATCTACAAACTGGTGGTCCTTTGCCACAAATGGAAACATGATCAGAGGATATCAGCCCAACTGCTCACCACAAATTCCGCTGATAAAATAGTAAGTAAATGCAACTTACTTACCAGGATCTATCCCATCAGTGTTGGGAGCTTCAAAGATGGGAGCCAAAATCGTAACATTTCTAATTGTCACATTCTTGCAGTCATATGGATGTAGTGTCCAAAAAGGAGAATCACGTAAAGTTATGTTAGAAATCACAATGTCCCTTGACCACATAATCTGAACAAGTGGGCCCCTAGTGTGGTTGAGGAGCTTCAGCCGATACTTCTTCCACCATGTTTGTCCCTGTCCATTAATGGTACCATTACGCCCTGTTGGTCAGCAGCAACATATATGTAATCAGAACAAGCCAACAACTAGAGATTTGTAGAGAGAACAGATGAACAGCATCAAGTTCAACAAGGTTACATGCAATAACACTGGCTCACTTACAATACCAGCCCTTCTGTCAGGGGTCAAAGTTTTCCTCAAATAGAACAGTGATTGCTTGAGTGGTATCTACTATCATCCCCAAAGGGGGATGTGTCAAGTTTGTGTTGGTAAATAGGTGTGTGTCTGATTTATCAGGGGAAAAAAAGAAAGAAAAAGGATTAGAAAAAAGATTTACTCCTGTGGCTAGTACCTGAATATAAATTCCTCAAGTATAATTTACTAGTATTGTTTCTTTGCTATATCTCATCCAGGAGACAAGAAACAATAAAGTGATCTAGAGAAAAATATTTCTGATCCATGTGACAAGCAAAGGAATGCAACATTGTTAAAGTCAAGTGACAAAATCATTTAAACAACAAATGTCACTGGGATGATGGCATGGACCATGAACTTAGGTTGTTGCCTGTCTGTTACACTCTGTACTTCTTTCTTATGTTCTAATTATTTTTTCTCTGGGTAGATGGATAACAGATTGTATTTCTAGCCTAATATTCCGCCCTCGTACCCAAGAAGAAGGTATCTCATCAATTATTTTCTAATAATCAACAAAAGGAAACCAACAAAATGACTAATTGCATAAGGTCAATGTGCCCATAAAAGGACTCTTTCCACTTTCCCAGTACAGTTGTATAAAGACTTAGGTATGTCCAAAACTAAATGTAGAATGGGAAACCAGGGAAAATATGTATTCTATTTCAGTCAGCAAGCGAAGGATTTTACACAGCACGTGAAATTAACAGAAATTTACAGAACTTCCACAGCGAAGGGAGGACTTAAGATCTACCTGTAATAACTACATCTTTTAGACTCTGACCATGAATCAAACTCCCATATCGAGGTCCAGGATGTTCTCTCCCTTTCCCATATGAAGGCAATGGAGGCATGAGCGGCCAATATTTCTCATCCTGTTAAAGACCACATTAAAAGAACAAAAATAAATTAAGCAATAGCTTCGCTCGCAATGAACATTTAATTTTTGAGACGTAGACAGCCTAGTCCAACCAACTGTCCTACACCATTGTAAAAAGATGCAAGAAATATCAACTAAAACATTTCAAGTGCAACAGAAACAATCTTGTAACATTTAAGTTTAAGTCCACATTGCATGATGAAATTATATGCTCTGCTAATAATATATGGATCCTGTGCAAGGTCTAAAGTATCATTTGATATCATGGACCCATGCAATACGCATCACAATGTCAGTCTGAAGAGAGACTGATCCCCACAATGGAAGTTCTACGAAGTAACTATTTTTGGACAGATCATATCTTCTAAAATAACTCATTTCAGTTGCGTGCTAATGAAATATAACAAAACATTGTGGCAGTATTAGTTAAAGCCCTATTAGAGCCTTGATATTGTTGAGTTTTCCCTGTATCCTGCTCCCCCCTTTCTTCCCTTTTATTTAGGGCCATTACCCAATAATTCATTCCATAGAAACTTCCGATCAGATTTCAAAATTAAAGAATGTCATGAAAGCTATGATAGCTACTACTTGGACTTTGAAAATGAGTAGTCTAATACAAGCATAAGAAATTCAATCTTAAACTTTGCCCGAGTAGTCTAATAGGACAAGTCTCCACCCTATATCGTACAAATATCTAATTCATTATAAGTAATACATACTTTTAAAACCTGAAAATACATGAGCTAAGTAATATAAAATAATACGCAGTCCCCCCAGGCCTCATCGAGCCAGACTCATAGAAGCAGTTAACCAAACTGCAATTGACGAACAACAAAAGAAAGATATTTTTGTATTAAGGATCCGTTAGAAAGTGTCAAATATTGCCAAATGAGTATTTAGACAAGTTGGATACATCAAGAAAAAGTCAGACATCATTTCTTCATTTTTTTTACTTTTTAACTTCTTTCCTTTCACTCAAGTTATAAAAAAGCATCACAATAATATAATCAGAAGAAGGAATTTCAACCCAAAATTAGATGGTTAGTAACCAATTGCACAAACAACATTCCCAAGGTGCATCATATCAGACTAGCGATGTCTAGCAAAAGGTTTTATACCATATTTAAATAAAGAAATACCATTATGCTAGAACTCAAATATCACCTAAGAAACACAAAAGAGATGGAGGAGGGATTCAGTACTCAGAAGTGAAGATACCAATTAACTTACAGTTACATATTATCAGGTTTCAAATCAGTATCAATCCTTATTGTTGTAATATATGACAACAGAAAGTAAAGATTATGTAGGGGTGTAAGCACAGATGCAATCAGTTTCTAAACTTATCACAGAGCCTAGATGTCTGTTCATGATTTTAGTATGTTATAGATAGCATTACTATTTGCTATATCGACAACTAATTTCATACTTTTGCCCAATCTGACCAACAAACTGAGGCAATCAGAAAGACCAAGAAGTTAATCTCACCCCCAAAAAAAATTCAAAAGAAACGGCATGGATCAATGCCTCCAATTTCTGACACAACTTCAATGACACATGATGTCATCATTCACATAGCCTCGAAATCCCACTCAAAAAACATGAAAACACTTGGAATGTTATTCTGAAAAAATCTCTACTAATTCCAAATCACATCACTGCCAATCTACAACAAACCCTAGTAATTCCCCATCATAGTGCTAAACATGCAAGATTCAGCAATTTGCTAACAAACTACACAAGATGTACCCATTTCAAACCCCACCCCACCCCAACCAAAAAAAAACCCCACCAAAAACAAAAAAAGTTCAAAGATGTAAACAATAACCATAACCTATGAACAGTTGGCTGTAACTCAGCGAATTCTCCCTTTAGAACAATTACAACAAGCCCAACAACTATATAACAGATCACAATAGCCTCAGGTCAGTTGACAAAAGGTCATCTCAGTTGGTTCCTTTTCCAGAGTGCACATGAAAGTTAAGCTAGACGTTTGGCTTTCAGCTCTGTGATAGAGAGAGGTCCATAAGCAGCTAGTAAAAGAGAAGCATAAGAAGGAACAGTAAAGATTCCTGCCTACAATGGCGTGGGGCAGCTAATGGTATAAGTAGCATCAAGTGCAATGAACAAACTGAGAGATCTAGGAGGTTGCTTGATTCTGGCATTGATTAACATCAACGCATAAATAATCATTAGTGGTTACTCCAAACAGGCATAACTACGGGCACTTTTGAAAGATATAAGATGGCTTTTTATTCAATTTTCATTCACGAATAGGGTACATTTTCCTGGGGAGGCTAATAGAATAAGAGATGAACTTGTTAATTTAGGTCAGTTTGGCAAGTGAAGAGAATGTCTGGTATGAGATTTTCCCAAAGAGCATAAGCAATGATGGTAATCTGAAATGAGGACGCTACTGAACAGGGTTATTACGTATGCGTTTTCACAAATCAATCCATATTGAAAATGCTTGGATGGAGTTACATTAGACTCCCATAGGACTTGGATCATAGCCAAAAAACTATGAACTAAGTTCAAATAATAATGACAACTCCAAGACAAAATTCAGATCCATTATTTAGCCAATTAAACAACCTAAAAAAACCAAATGAATTTTATTCATTTACCAGGAGCAATGCATAGAACATGTAAAACATCTAAGAAGAAACAGCTTGCTACTAGCATTATGGCAGTCTTTCATCTTAATCTGAATGATAACGTGAACAAGTATCCTTAACACTGTACTTCCCATATTTGGTCATTTTCAAATTTCAAGCACAGTCCAAGTTTTACTACTTTGAAATCCAAATTAAGCAAGCAAGCAAGCCCTAGAAACGAAAACTCACATCGATGCCAAGTATAACAGCGTCTTCATCAAGGAACAGAGTCATGTAGCTAGTGAGATTAAACGGCGCCGTTAGCCAGGTCCCAGCAGGCACGTTGAGCTGACCGCCCCCCCTCTTCCCCAACTTGGAAATCGCCGAGACGGCCCTCTCAAAGGCCTCAGTGTTGAGCGTCACGCCATCGCCGACCCCGCCGAAGTCCGTGAGATTGAAGGCCACCGGCCGTAGCCTCGGCACTGCCCTCGCCGGCCCCGCCCAACGGAAAATCAAGAAGCCGTCGACTATGTTCTGCTGCCAAACGAACACGGACGCCAAACCCACGATCCAGA
The DNA here is from genome assembly GCA_033060915.1 of Euryodendron excelsum. Taxonomy (NCBI): domain Eukaryota; kingdom Viridiplantae; phylum Streptophyta; class Magnoliopsida; order Ericales; family Pentaphylacaceae; genus Euryodendron; species Euryodendron excelsum. The sequence goes on along the minus strand of CM065381.1, from coordinate 12,698,662 downwards.
GGACCGTGAAGAGCGTCTTGTGGGAGGAAAAGAACGTTGGAATCCACCGCTTGATGTCGAGGCGGTGGTGGTGGAACCGCCACCGCGGCGACAAGGTCTCCACCATCATGAAAATACGGAATGAGATCAAGCGAGCGAAAAGAGAAAACTGGGTAGGGAATTGAGATTGTTTGGGTACATTAATCTGAATGCTGCAAGAAATCTGGGAATTGAACGGTTTTTGGAGAGAGCGAGAGAGAGGTAGGTTTTGGAGGGGATGGTGGGTTAGGTAATAGGAGTAGGAGGAAAGGTTGGATTGGATATAAATGTCAAGTGTTCAGTACAGAGTCAGTCGTGGATTTGGGGAGGTGTTGGAGTACATTGGAAGGGAAGAGAAGGGAATTCTTGATTCGGTCGATCAATCCAGAGAGAGTTCAACTTGGGAAGTTGCTCCTTGGACTTGTAACAGCAGGTCTTATGGAAAATTTGGTGATGCTATGATCAGATTGTGACACGTGTTCTAAAAATTCCTATTATTTTAATTTAGTTTTCATTTTCTTGTGAATCCTAAAATTTGCCTAATATATATACGATGCATTGCACTACATATCTACCTTACACAATCATCTTTTTCACAATTGGAGTGATGATTTAGTGAATTGATAGCATTATTTTAGACCAGAAAATGAAAAATAATTGATAGCATTTTTCAGTGGATATTCATTTCGAATTGTAATTCAATTACAAGTCCCTTGTAAAACGTAAAAAAAATTGGTTTTACGCATAATTCCCTCTTACTTTTTTGTTGTAAAGACATAACATGCATCTATGGATGTATTAATTTTGGAGTTAGTTAGTTGTTAGTGTATAAATAATTTATCATTCAAGGTTGGTAATGTGCATTACAAGTCAACTATCTAATGAAATATATAAAAAGTAGATATTTGCTCTAAAAGAATGATCTTTACCATCAGTCATCTCTTCTGATGATATATATATCTAGCTGTATACTATGCAATCCAGGTGTCTCTGTCGCTGGGTTCTCAAGTTATAGAGGCGACCTACCCTTTTGGCCTTATATAGCAAATGGAAACACTACGGAACTGGCGGAGGGTTTGCATTAGATGGAGTTGAACTCTGGGATGGTAGTAGCCGAGCTACTATACCCGCCTTTGCTAACAGAAATGCCCCTTATGCCTTATGGTGTGTCAATTTTGGCAGCCAACATGTAATTGTGAATTGGGATAGGGCTTAGAACTCTCTATGCAAGTGATAACTTTTAAAAACTTGCCAAGTTTGAAGATATTTTAAAACTTATAAATTTGAGCCCAATTTGATAAGTTGATTTACACTTTAAAATTGTAAAATAATTCAATTGACTTCAGTTTGAATTATAATAAACTCATTTGAAATTCGTTTGAAATTGGCTCAAAAGGTGAGCAAGGCAAACTTGAATGCACTTTGAAACTTAATGAGTTTGCAAGACAAGTTCGAATAATTGACCATTCGACTCCACTCAACTCATTTATAAACCTAAGACTCAAACTAATATGCCATTTAACCAACAATAGTGGGTCTTTGTCAGGGATATTATTGATTTATCATATCCATTAATATTTAATTTTGTTCAAGGCTCATTTTTTTTTTATGTGCTGTAGTATTAATAATTGTTTTTCAAATGTTTTGACGTTTAGAAGTTTGTTACTAATTTTTTTTAATAAAGTAACAGTCAATATATATATATATATATATTTCTTTTCCGAAAAAGAGAAGGTGAGAGCTCTTTTTCAAGGTGCAATAATCAAATTAGTACCAAACATTTTTAAGCTACTTCTACTCTACAAATATCTTAGCTGAAAACACTTATTGACAACCATCAAACCACCAAACAGGACCTAAAAAGGTTAATACCACAATCCTCATGAGGCTCAGTATATATTAGTTTGGCTTGGGCGGGACTGGGCTGGTCTAGGCATGTAAAAACGGTTCACCGGTGGCCGGAGCCCAAATAACAAAAAAACAACAACAACTCCATGTAATATAAAACCTTCATAACTGCTTCGTCTAATTAAAAGCTTTTGGACTCTTCATTTTCATCGTAGTTGAAATTGAAAGCGTTTTGGACTCCTTGCCGGTGAAATTGAAAGCTTTTGAACTCCTTGCCGGCAGCGATTCAATAGTCTTCACCAAGTATTTCTACAAACTCAACCTCGTGAAATTCAAAGGTTTTTTTATTTTTATTTTATCTGTTCTACGTTAAGAGGAAGAGTTAGAGAACAAAAAAAAAAAGGTAACACTTGGATATGTGAATTATGCGATGATTGGAATACTGTTTTTATGAAGCACCTTAGTAGTGATTGATTCACTAAAAATGATGATTCCTTTCCTGCCTGTGCTGGTTTTTTTTTTTTTTTTTTGTCACTTTTGTTTTTTATTTTCTTTATTCGACATAGACATAAATATACATATGTATATTCACATATAGGCCTCTTGGTAGTGAATGATTCATTAACAGTGATCTATTTTAACATATACAACTACTGGAACACGTGACTGGAATAGGATTGATTGCTGATTTAACTGCTTTTTTATTTTACTTTTGTAGTTTTATTTCTGGAGTTTTGGAGCTTTTTGTCTACAACTCTCTACGTACTCGCATTCCGGGAAAAAAGATTTCACCCGTGATTTAGAGGGAAAGAGAATCATAGATGCCTTGCAATTGCAAACATTGAGGCTTAAACGAAGAACAAAATACAGGTCACAATTCTATGGATCTTCCTCAGTGTTAGTGAGGATGTGGTCACTTTATGTTGGAAACATATGGCATCTCTTTGTGTATATGTAATTTGTTTGTATACAGTTTGATTGATATATATATTTGGAAGATTGATGACTGGGCGTAATTTGTGCAATAGTGCAATGTAGGTGTGACAAAAAAATAATTCCCTTATGTTGTAATGTCTGAGGATTTTGGTGTGTTGATGTGCCATTGATGATCGGTGGCATGGTTCGTGGGTGAGGGTTTCATTGTGCAAAATTGATGGCGGCTAAATGGCAATGGTTTGGTAAAAAATTATGATTTTGGAAACTGATAACTGTTGGGGAAGAGCACACAGCCTAACCCAACGGGTAAAGTCTAATCTACACGAATTATAGTTGGGCTGCCTGGCGGCCCGAATCAGAGCTAAGGAGCGATCCGGCCCAAGCCACCGACCTCCTTCCAACCTTGGCCCAAACTATGAAAGACGAGCTCAAACCGCTAGCGGTCTTTGAGTATTAAATGCAAAGTTGACCAGCATTAAATGTGCGAGCGGCACCCCACGCAACGTTGACATGCACGTCCGGTCAGCCGGATTCTTCAGCAGTGGTAAGTCAGGCCCTGCACACGGTCAGTTGGCGGTATGCAATGATACCTACCCAGCAGGCCATGATGATCTGCTAGTAGGCAAGGAGCGAAATACTCCATCGATCACACTATAAATATCAGAACCCTCGAGAGCCAGATATGGACAACGGGCTCCAAGTATACACAACTTTTATTTATTCTAATCTCGATTAAGCTTGCTAACTTAATCATTGGAGTGTAATCGGCCCACAAGGTTCGATCCATTCTAACCTTCTTTTCTTACAAAGAGTTTGGACTCATCGACTTTGGCTTAAGAGTTCAGCTCAGCTTTTTCGAAAAATTTCATCTACAGTAACCTATTCCAATTGCTGGCATGATGCATGTATTCTCTTTCTCTTTTGCACAAAATTTCCTACGTGTTTTCTGTCCTTTTTTGTTTTTGTTTAAAAAAAAACTGCTATGGTTTTTAATATTCTTTCCAAAAAAAAAAAATGCAATATTATTTGTTGGTTTCTAGGCTATAACTTGAATCAGGAATATGAGGAGCAAAATAGGTTTAGGTTTTCAATTTTTTGTCCTTTTTTGCTTTTTTTGAGTGAAAGGTTTATTTAGGTGATTTCAAAAAAAGAATTCAAATTGATATTATGTTAAATGTATTCTTATTGGTCTTAACATCGAATTTCTTTATTTTTAGTAATTTTATTCTTTCACCGTATATGTTTTATGATCTCAATACATTTTGAAAGTCATTTTTTTAATAATTGAATAAATTGATTTGCGCACATATCGTGTGTGTCAAATTCTCTAGTTGTAATTAAGAGCCATGATGATGAGTGTTTTGTTAGGAAATGAATGACTCTTATCCACCCACATTATTCTGTAGCAAAAATTTTATTCCGAAAAATACTATTCTTATAGAAAAAATCTTACTAGAATGATGTGGCGGTAACAATTTTATAAATAAGAGCTACATGACGAATGTTTTGTTTTTAAGTTAATGACTCTTATTTAATCACATCATTTTATTAATAAATTTTGTATAATTTTTTTGTTTGTATAGCATTATCTTTTTATTTGAGAATGGCTTGAAAGCCTAGGTTTAATTAAGAACTACTCTAGGTATGATGCCGGTGCTACACAATATTTGGCAGACCCAACAACCTTATTTGCGGTGCAACGAGTATTGAGGAGATGGCCAGGGCCTAGAGGGCTGAAGATGGGCTGATATATAAATGCTCGAGCAAGCTAGGACTCATTGACGTTGAGCCTACACTTCCAAATCAATATATGAACTCTCTTGTCTTGTTGGAGCAAAGAAATGTACATATTAACAAGCCATTGTGAACTATAATTTCTTTCCTTGATTTCATTGCCTTTTTGTGGGTTTTCTTCTTGCAAGTGTCTGAGTGATCCAGCTCACCCAAAATCAACAAACATGGGCCGAAGTAGATCAATTTGGATGGGGAAAATTGCCTTGAAGATAGGTGGAATTGTCAATAAGAGAGAATCACAACTTTTTCTCATCAAGTTACCATGGATCGGAACTCGTATGACTAACCCAGAATAGGTGTGATCTTCTGCTTGGAAAGTTTTGACATGGTTATGCATATATATATATATGCACCTGAAGAATTTTTTAAGGTCAAGCAGTCCTACAATGAGCAAAAGTATAGAGAGCTTTAATTTGCGATCTTAGATAAGTGACAGTCTACCCCTCCTAGGCAAAGAAATTTTTTAACATCTACAACGGAAATGCATGCTGAAATCACAAGCATAACACAATGGTCATGCCACCACTTGTCTAGTTTAATTAGTCAAGTCCAGTCATTGTCATGTACCGAGAAGGCCGCTTTTGACTCGACATTGTCGAAGAAATGTTTTATTACTTCTCTTTCTCTCTCCTTCTCAGCCCCAGGAATTGAATCTATTCTTAGAATTCTCAATTGGAGTTTGCCAGCTCCAGCACCATTCCCCTTCACAACTCAAACCCATGACACACCATCTGGTCCATCTCCAACCCTCCGAATAAACAAAAACAATAAAACGAAGCAAATTAAGCAACTTCCAGATAAGGATAATTCAGACAATACCAATCTCTCCGGCCGGTGGCACAACGTTTCTGCCGGGAGGTGTCGGATTTCCGGCTGAGCAAACATGGCCGCCGTTCGCCTCCTCACCTCTCATCTTCTTCTCCTCCTCTACCTCTTACCTCTTTCTCTCTCTGCAACCGACAATGAGGCCCTCCTCAAGTTCAAACTGTCACTCACAAATACGAAAGCCCTTGATTCTTGGGTACCAAACACCTCACCATGCAATAACAAAGACCCATGGGCAGGAATTATGTGCAATGGTGGTATTATGACGGGCCTTCATCTTGCCGAAATGGATCTTTCCGGGAAAATTGATGTCGACGCTTTGCTTCAAATCCCGACCCTTCGAACCATGACTTTCGTAAACAACTCTTTCGCGGGTCCAATACCAGAATTCAATCGTCTTGTTTCTTTGAAGGCTCTTTACTTGTCTTTCAATGCCTTTTCCGGGAAAATACCTTCCGATTTCTTCTCGAAAATGGCGTCCCTGAGAAAACTTTGGCTTTCTGAGAACAAGTTTTCCGGCACCATCCCGGCGTCCTTGGGAGAAATACGAAATCTGATAGATCTACGTCTGCAAAACAACGAATTCTCAGGGACCATTCCGGCAATGAAACAGAAATCTTTAGCGACTGTTGACATGTCAAACAACAAACTGGAGGGCGAAATTCCGTCGAGCCTGTCGAGATTCGATCGGCGTTCGTTTGATGGAAATCTGGGTCTTTGTGGGAAGCCATTGAGCAACGAATGCAACCAGAAGCTGGAAAAATCCGTAATTGTGTGGGCGGTAATAGGCGTAATTACTTGCGTGCTGGCGCTGACGCTAGTTTTCAGGGCCAGACGAAAGGAAGACAAGTTCAACAAGCTAGGCAAAGAGAATCTTGACGAGGTGGTTGAGCGGCGGATACCTAGTTCAAACCGGCGGAGCATAAACTCCAGTCAGAAACGGGGCTCCTCCCGGAAAGGGTCACAAAAGGGCATGGGTGACCTTGTGGTGGTGAATGAAGAAAAGGGCATGTTTGGCTTGGCGGATTTAATGAAGGCTTCCGCGGAGGTGCTTGGGAATGGCGGGTTAGGGTCGGCTTACAAGGCAGTGTTGGCCAATGGGGTGGCGGTGGTGGTGAAGAGGATTAGAGAGATGAATAAGACTAATAAGGATGCATTTGATTCCGAGATGAGGCGGCTCGGAAGCCTAAGGCACCGGAATATCTTGACACCTTTGGCTTACCACAACCGGAAAGATGAGAAGCTGTTGGTGTCTGAATACGCTCCTAAAGGCAGCTTGCTGTATGTCTTGCATGGTATGGAACTAAACTTGTTGCCACTTTTATCGCTTAGTATCATATCAAATTCAGGTTTTCATGCAAGTAAAATTCTATTTTTTACATAATATTTATACAGAAAACTCCACCACAATGATATAATAGTGACATTATTTTATTGGGTTAATTACAAATAAACCTTCTGAACTGTGACTCAGTATCACTATATTTTTTAAACTCTAAAACGTTATAAGTTAATTCCCTCAGCTATTAATTTGTATCAATCAACTCCTCATCTTAATAATTCATTAAGAAAATGAATAAAAAGTAATTATTTGAGTTGTACATATTAACAAAATTATATTTAAATAGAGCTTTTCTTGTTATAATAATTAACTAATGATTGAAATGCCATTTGAAATGACATATAAATATAGGGACAAAATAATGAGTATTTCAATCATTTGACAATTCGTACAAAAAGATAATATAATTTAGGTATAAAAGGAACTTTTGTAATTGATTGCTAATGTATTACTAATATAAGGGGTTAATTTATACAAATTAGTAATCTAGGATTCAAGTTGTTATATTTTAGAATTGGTCGCATAGTAATATTTAGTCATAGTGCAGAAGGTGTGTTTGTAATCAACTCCATTTTATATTTAAGCCAAGATGATAAGTGCTTTAGTTTCAAATAAAAGGATAATGAATGACCATATCATTCTGTATAAAAATTATGTTTGTATAGCATTATTCTTCATGAAATGATATATATATATACATAAACCTGTTCTTTATTTTTCTTTTTCAGGTGATCGTGGGACTTCTCACGCCGAGCTAAACTGGCCTACCCGTCTAAAGATTATTAAGGGCGTTGCCGATGGAATGGGTTTCCTCCATTCTGAGTTTGCATCATACGAGTTGCCCCATGGAAATCTCAAGTCTAGCAATATTCTTCTAGACTCAACTTATGAGCCACTTCTAGCAGACTATGCCTTTCATCCATTGATCAACACTCAAGCCGTACAGGCATTGTTTGCTTATAAATCCCCAGAAGCCATTCTATACCAGCAGGTTACTCCAAAGAGTGACGTTTACTGCCTAGGAATCATCATTCTTGAAATCCTTACTGGGAAGTTTCCTTGTCAATATGTCAGCAACCAAAAGGGTGGGACTGATATTGTGCAATGGGTGCAATCAGCAGTTTCGGAGAAGAGCGATTTAACAGAATTGATAGATCCAGAGATAGCGAGCGCTTCAAATTCACTTGCGCAGATGGAGAAGCTCCTCCACGTTGGAGCTGCTTGCACTGAGAGTGATCTTGATCAGCGGATTGACATGAAAGAAGCCATTAGGAGGATAGAAGAGATAGAAATATGAGAGGCATTCCCCAGGATGCTAGAGATTAGTATACAAGTGGCTTTTGTAGAGAGAGAGGTAGACAAGGTTGTCAAAAAGCACTAGCCGATGCTTCGAAACATGCATGGCCGTCCATATATATATATATATATGGAGCTCTCCGATCGACCATCTGTGCAAGAGAGCTTCAAAGATCAATCGGGATATGGTAAAAGTTTTATGTTTGATGCTTCAAATGAATGCTTGCATGCGGCATTTGTCAAAGGAAAACCATTCCTCATTTCTTGCGAGTATGAGCTAAATATGAAAATTTTGCTGTGAAGCTTTGTGGCCTGGGACCATGACCTTAGCAACGTAACAGCAGACCCTTTCTGATGACTAAAAGTCTGATATATATATATATATATATGGAATCTGGGAAGGATCTGTATGCATTCGTTTTTCTTTTTCTTTGCACAATTATTTAGTTGATTGAATGTCTTTCATTTTAAAATAAAAATAGCCCTTAATTGTAAAAAATTGCTAGTCTCATTGTGTCACTTCATTTGGTAAAATTTTCTGTATGATTTTTTTTTTTCTTTTAATCACTAGTTAGAGGTGAAAGAGGCAAACTATCGTAATTTTTTTTGGTATATAATAGTGTAGAAGAATTAAAGAAGTTGCACCATCCAAGCATCATTTTTATGCTTTTAGTTTAATCAAATATGCAAAGGACAAGGATTTCCTCCAACTTGGGTTGGAGAAATTCCTCTTGCCTTATGTGCGTAGTAGCATATCAAACTACCATGTATTAAAAATGTGTTAGTAATTTATTTATATTTTTTTTAGATTTTAAACACTAATTATGGAACTATTATATTTGTAAAAGATATTTAAATACAAATAAATATATGGTTAAATAGTATGCTGGCACGTATACAGATCAAGAGGAATTTCTCCAACTTGGGCGGGAGGAAATCCTTATTCATATGGAAAATTAGGCCATTTCAGCAAGAAACAATTGTTGGATTAATAGTTTGACAAGTCCTAATTAGTAAATTGCACATCACAAAAAATTAATTTGGCTTAAAACTTTCCTTCTATTATATTCCTTTATAGCGAAGAAAATTTTTTAAAAAATATTTGTGAGGATTGGAAAACGAATCACTACATGATTTAAGCGCACCAAGTTCTCATTAGTCTTTACTAACTCCAATTTCTTTTATCCTCCATTTCATATATATATGCTATTGAGCAAAAATTACATAATTTTCTGCAGTAAAAACACTCAAATGTAGGAGGAAAAAACAAGAAGTTAGGGTCATCATTATCATTATTCGGCCATAAAAATTACACAAAGTTTTAACTTCTTTCCTTGGGGAGGTAAGCAGTTTCATAATATCAGTACGTAATTGTTTAAACCATTTACGTAATTGTTTAAAAAATTCCCCCCCCCCCCCCCCCCCCCCCCCCCCCCCCCCCCCCCCCCCCCCCCCCCCCCCCCCCCCCCCCCCCCCCCCCCCCCCCCCCCCCCCCCCCCCCCCCCCCCCCCCCCCCCCCCCCCCCCCCAAAAGCTTTTGCCGATTTATTTTCCACACAAAGTATTTTCACTTATTCATTGAGTGTTTAAGAATTCAAATTATAAAAAATAGCAACAGTATGAAAATCATTGTGCCTTCAAACTTTTTATCATTTTTGTTTTCATCCAATTGATGTGGCAATGATATTGGTGATGGAATTTTTTAAATTATAAGATGTATTGGCTTTTGGTATGAAAATTTGGTGCAAAAGTTATGTTCGTATGGCATTTTTAAAAATATTTCTAGAATTTTTATACAGACTCTTGCATCAGAATTCTGTAATTTTTTTAGTGTTTTGTATGGCACCAAGTGTCAAACCGTTCGATGCTGAGAAAAGTAAGGTTTGTTCAAATTTATAATAGAAATGTTGTAAATAATTAATCTAAAATCCAAAATAATTAAGCATATAATTCAAAATTAACAATCCCAATTTGTTTTATGATAATAAAATATTCAGAAAAAATAAAAGAGAGCACTGCAAAAAAACTTACAATTTATTGATCACATCCCTCCTGAGATAATATGTAACGTGTTAATTTAATAAATTTTTACGGGATAAAGTGTTTTATATGCAATTAGATAATGTTACGAGTTTACATTAATATATCTATAAAATGGAGTTTAAAGCATTATTTGATAACAAACTATTGTTTAAGATAATTTTTTGGGAGATTACGTGAAAGATAATTTTTAGAAACTTAATTAGTTAAGGTTTCGTATTTAAATAGAAAACTTGGTTAAGACTTCATAGTTAAATTGGTGACTTTGTTAGATCACAATAGAAAAAAAATTTGTGGATCATTTAGCAATTTTATTAATCAAAAAGAGAGTTTTTATCGGAAGATTAAATTTGTTTTTAAAAAATAGGACTTATATATAAAATAGAAAACTTAATGGGATTAGTATAACTAAATAAAATACCCAAAAAAGTTATCAACCACAACTCATTCACCTCTATACGTATAAAACAATTAATAAGTATCTTTATTGCCCTTATGACATGATATTTTAAAAGTATAAGAGTATAGAGAGTGACACCTAAGTGTTACCTAGGGGAAAAGCAAAATATAAAAGAAACACAACTTTTATATATGTATATGATTACTTTATGAAAGGATAGTATTATACAAATAAAAAATTTATACAGAATTTATCAAACAGAATGTTGTCATTGAATGAAAGCTATTCATTTAAAAACAAATTATCCATCAAGGTGATTTTTATTTACAAAAATGTCATTCCCACATCATTCTAGAGAAATTTTTTATACAAATTTTTTTTAAAAAATAGCAATTTTCTTCTTAATATGGAGAGTAATGCTAAAATTATTGGTTTTTTTTAAATAAAATTTCTTCACGAATTAACACAAGGTGATGAGGTCACATTATTCAATATGTGGTATTTATTTACTTGTATTTATTCATCATAAAAACTCGATAACAAAAACAGTGACTGTAGCATTTTTTTTAAAATATAGAATAGATATTTAAAGCCACCAACTATTTTAACTTATTTTCATTACGGATGGAAAGGACACACATTATTCAATACATATACAATTTAAAAAATGTTAGCCTCCAACTTTGTTTATCGAATTTTCATTATTGGTAGACACAAATAAATAAATCATACATAAATTAGATAATGTAGATAATGTGATTCCATTACCTTATGTTTATTGGATTTATGTACATCCGTGATAAAAATATGATAAATAAATAAAATCGATAACTGTAAAAAAAAATTTTAACAATGGTACGCACCCACACTCGCACCCCCTGGACGCCCACGCTCCCTCTCACTCTCTCCCTCTCTCACTCTCTCCGTCTGCTCATTGTACGTCGTTGGTTCGCAACGGTCGTCCCCAAATCTCTCACATTCGAACATTGACAATACCAAAATCACCTCGTTTCTCTTCTTCTACTTCGGCAATTTCTGAGACGCTCTCTGATCAGAGCCCTAATTACGACCTTCATCAACCTCAATCACAAACCCCAAATCGTTCCGACTCTGCATCATTATCGTCATCAAAGGCTGCAGAAGAAGAAACTCGCCACTAAGAAAGAGAGAGACCTCGAGACACCGAGCTAAATACCAAGGCGAGAAAGGTCGTTTACTCAGCGCCTCGCTTCGTTACGTGGTCTGTACATTCCCTCTGTCTTTCAGTTCTTCTATATATACACGCACGTAGATGTATTTTGCACACACCGAGAGACACCCATGTATGTAGTTGGGATTTTTCATTTGAAGAAGCTTTGTTGTTAGAGCTCGTTTAGTTATCTTTGACTATATCTATTGTATTCACATAAAGTTTGGGTTTTTTGTGCTTATAAAAAAAAAATCTCGGGTTTTTTTGTGCGCAAATTCTAGCACATGCTTTTGGGGAATTGGTAACAAAATGCCCAAATTTTGGGCTAGATTTCTTGGCCCTGCATTTCCTATAGCTGTTTACTTCCTCTGCTATGTGATTTCTCCCACATTTCTGATATCTATCTTTACCAAAATGTTTAATTATCTGTGGGATTGTGGGACTGCAGAGGATGCTAGTTATTGACTTGGGTTTGTTTTTTCACATTCTATGGAAATTGAATCAGTCCATGGTGTTTGAGTGCCTGCAAATTCGATCTATTTTTGGGAAAAAAAACTGATTAAGTTCATACAAAGCAGTTGATACACATTAAAGTGATTTGACTTCCATTGGAAGCTTTAGGTGCTGTGTTATTCGACTGTAGAAAGTCTAATAGTGATTACAATTGGGGTTTTGCTTAGTTTACTTTGGTTGATTTGCTGCCTCGGTTGGGATGGACTGAAGGGGCTATGATTGCAGGTGCAAGGGAGTCTGGTGTGTCTCGTTCTTTCCCTAGGAAAGAAGCTCAACTAGTAGAGGTATAATTGCTATCTTTTCTTTTTGTTAGTTTTCCATTGGTTTTGGTAAAGAACTACTTCCTTTCTAAAAAAAATTTTTTAACTAACATCTGGAGACCCCTTTTTGCCATTTCTAACATAGTTAATTTGTAAGTAGTCAACATTTATATTTTTAACCTTCCTTTCTTCTTTCTTTATTTCCTTTTGGATTCCACATTACATGGTTTCAGCTAGGAGGTATTAAAAGACTTGTTGGGTCATGGCATCAGTAAAAATTCACAAACATAAATAATTAAGTATACCAGTTAGATATACCACTTGCTTAGCAACGCTCTGAGTTTGATGATTCCTTACTCAAGAACTGAGGTGTACATGCTGGCTGATAGATAGTTTCCCAGGTTTATTTTCGTCATTTTTGATGTGCTTGGAATTCTTCTTTGCATAGATGCACTTTTTGAGCTTGGTGTTTTGCACTTCTACACAATTGTTTGTTTATGGTATTAAACTGGCCTTTCAGTAGGGTGGATCACCTCTTGGATCAATATTGATTATTGTGACTGTTTTCTTCAACATGTTTATGGTGACATCTTTATCTTTTACCCCTTTAATGAACATCTTCAGGATAATTAAAAAGATGTGGTACCCATTTTTTTGAATCTCTTGGGTAGAATAATTTACTCTCTCACTTGGATTGCTGGTGTGATGCTGTCATGCAATTTAACTGAAAATTGACACACACTCATTTTCAAAGCATTTTGGGAAGAAATTGAGCCAAAGGGGAAGAACCTACGGTAGTACCATTTTCTTATCGACTCTTTCCAGCAGGTGTTCATCGATCCTGCTGTCCGTACCATCGGGCAGGGCCATGAATTTGGTCAGATGGAGAAATGGCTCAATTACCTGTAGACGAAGCTTACAACCTCATATTGTGATTCATCATTGGCATACCATATTCTTACAGATTTTGACACATGGGTATTCTTGGATGGGCGAGTAAAAGATGCTTTTGGTCTGAAAAAGACCATTCGAGAGGTATTCTACCTTCGCCAGCATTCATTATAATGGACTTCTCATTTTCTTTGCTTATTTATGGGCATTTTGGAAAATTCAGGTTTTTGATGGTTACAAGCCCTTAACTTGTGGTGAAAATTTTGCAGCAGACATAGTATTTAGCAGAAGCTGTTGGTGCAGGGATGAGGAGCTCTTTGCAAGGATTCATGCCGAGAGGATTTCAGGGCTAAGTATTAATGGCAGGAAATTTAATAGAGTGAGATTGCAAACATTCCTCTGTATTTACTTGGTGGTTCCCAGAATTAGAACTGTTATTCCCTTCCCTCCTCCCTCATTTCTTGCCTTTGAAGCGGTAATAAGACTGGAAGAGATGCTGTACATTGAAACATCTCTTACTGTTTCCAAGTCAACCAGTTGTACTAGCGGGGATGCTATGTTTATGTCAAAATAATCTTTGATTTTCTCTACAATCTTCCTTCAATGATTTCGTATTCATTTTTTAAATTATTATTTTTATCTTCTTTGTGCAATTTGAAGTGGAGGCATGTGAATCAAGACAGAATTTTATGCCCATCAATATGGAGTTCAATATAAAGTTACAAGAATGACAAGCCTCTTCCACAACCGAGATCCCAGCAACATGAGTTATCATTCAGATGTTTCTGTATATTCAATCTCAGCAAAAGCATAATAAAATTAGAATACATGTGAGTCGACGACTGCTCCAATTTTACATGTATACATGCTTTATCCTTCTTTGATCATACTCTGATCAGTCACTTGTATATGTCACCTTTCATGGCACAATATTAGAACAGGTGACAAGTTTTTCACCTCTAATCAACAGTTCTGACTGCTTGAATCCCTGCGGTCTGAACATGATAATTGAACTGCTCATTGCAAGTATTATCTGCACATACACAAAATCAGGAATTCAGCCTATCAAATGGATAGGGATTCTTTGTCTGAGGGAAAGAGAGTTGAAATTTGTTGAATATGACAAGTATATTCTTACCATTTCATCTTCCCACAACTGTCTATAAAAGAGGCAAATCATATCTCTAGAACAATAACTGCAACAAGAAAAAATTGGTACTATCAACCTCCTGCAAAATTTTCTTACATGCATCTCTACTGTATCAACATAAAAGGAACTTACATTCAGAATCTGTCTTGACCCATTTACTTCCATCAGTTGCAGTATCAAGCATCTCATCTTCACTGTCAGAGGTGTGCATATGACTGGTCTCCAAGTACTTCTTTGCAGTAGCCTTTGGATTCGAATTCTGGGGATATATTTTCTTGTGCAGTATAGCCTTCAAAACCTGTAGGCATATATCATCAATAGAGAAGGGAATTATTTAGTAATCAAGACAAGGAGGAGAAGAAGTAATCAGTCAGACAAACATCCTCCCACGAATGTTAGGTATACTGTATAGACATACAGGTAATACTATATATATATATATGCAAGTATGTGTAGGTTTGTGCATGCCTACCTTCTCCATTCTGGACTTCTCTGGTATTGGATCTCTTAAACTGGGACTGGGTGCAACCCCACTTTGGTAGTGAAACATCTTTTTAAGAAGAAAAGACAATGATTTTTTGCCAATGGCATTCTTAGAGTGATCCACACGAATATCTTTCCCTCTATTGAGAACTACACTGGTACTATGCTGGAGCTGACCACTTCTTTCAGCTGAATCACCACAATATGTATCTCTATTACTTCTGTCATCATCCAAGCTTGACAGGAATTTGAAATTTTCCAATTGAGGATTATGAGTTTCTAATTCCTCTGATGAACTCGATTCATCAGAAACCTGTTTGTGCAAAAACAGTGTCAACTGTTTCTGAAGTTCTCCAACTTCTTGAGCAGAGATGTCTCGTAGATGATCCTGGGAGGAAGATTGGCCCCCCTGGAGATTGCATCTCTGTGGATCTTCTTTCAAACTGTTATTTCCAAATGTGCCGATTGCAAGCAGTCCATGAGGCCAGTCACTGAGCTCTTCTTTCTGAGGTTCTTGCAGCATGTGATCTATATAGAAGAACTAGAGTTAATGACATGATCAAAAGAGGCTTTTTCAACAGTCTTGAAAAATTCATAAAAGATTAGCTAGTTACAGTTAGCGGATATTGAGTCTGGCTTTTTGCTCCCTTTTTCCCCATTGAGCTTGCTTTGCATCCAACTGAAAATCTGCAACCAATAGGAGTGATATTAGGAACTTATACATGTATGTATATGAACTCCAAAAGGACACCCCTTACCTTCATTTTGAAAAGGTAGACTTCAGAGCTCTCTGAAATTCTAGAGAGCTAGGTATGGTGGGGATGGGCCTAGAGAAATCAAGTGTTTAAACACAGATCCCATAAGCCAAAGAAAACCGAGTTTCGCAAGTGTTAAATAGAGGCAGGGTTATGAGAAATTCCACAGCCAAGCTAGTAGTTTCCATCCGTTCAAGTTCCCAAACTCGGCCTCATGCCGCCTATTTTCTCTCTCTCATCTCTGTCAAACGTTTTTTACTATTTCAAACTACTATGTCTTTTCCCTAGATGTTTATATCGCATGCTTCTATTTTAATGAAAGAAATAAATGATAACAGACTTGATTACAAAACAAATTGGATCAGCTCACACTTTTACTCATCTAATTATCCATGCATTACCTTTACATGCATATCCTTCACCAAGTACCTCAAGCATCTGTACCAGTGCTGTAATCGAACAGCACCTTACCCCTCTATTTATCATACTTATTACTATAGATACATAGGTGATATGTTATGGAACTAGATTGCAGCTATCTATGGGGATGATTAGTGGCCAAAAACTGTGCTTGTGCTATCAAATACATAGATACATACATGTCTACTCTTAAAATAAACTGAACGAGATTCTGAACAGTTTGTGGAAGAGCCTGCATTATTTTATTGAGAAAATTTTCTGTGGAGTAGGCAGGCACGATATAGCAGCAATATGATCACTTTTTTTTTCCTCATTCGTCCCACTTGATAAATTTAAAAAACAAAACAAATCAGAGTTTGACTATAATGAGTATGGCAAAGGGAAAATACAAAAGTTAGTAGCCTAAGACAGCCAAAAAAAAAAAGGGCAGAAACGTATTAAAGGGGAACCTAAAGTATGGTACCAATGGGTTAAGTAGGAAAATCCAACCCATCTTCCCGTGGGCTTGTCCCTTACTAACCGAACCACCCGGCGACTGCTGAATCTCACCGCCACCTCCACCACCACCACATGACTCTGATTAGAGGGGGCCCCTCAGGACCCCTTCTAAACCTCAGCCATCTTCCCCACAAATCTAATATCATATAGTACCATATGATATGTATCAATATCCATTGCTCATATGTGTTGAATCTCTGGATTACACATGCAAAGGGAAACTATATAGGAATGATGGGTTGAGCCTAATTACCAACCCCTTTCGTCAAGGTGATAGTCTGTTAACAACAATCCTTGGAGACAGTCTCAGGACAAGATTTTTGGGTCCTATTCCAACCACATTCCCAAAATCAAATCATCTAATATTCATCTTAAGTACTAACTTCACAATCATATATGATACTGCACCAATGCCAACATGTAAACATCTACATCTTGGTGCTATCTACTAAACTACCACCACTAAGAAGCTAAAATATAATGGTGGGAACTCATGTAGGTCCAATCAACAATGAATCCTGGTTGTCTTTCAGAAGAATTCACAAAAAAAAAAAAAAAAACATTGAATCCTGGTTGCTGGAAGCTCAGCCCAATACTACCCTGAATACAAAGACAATGTCATATAAAAGTAGTAATCTTTAATGATCTGGGTAGCTAAATCTAGAACAATTTTTTAATGTCACCCACCTGCCCTTATCTTCTTACTCTAAATTTAATAAAAGAATTATGTTAAAATCCCTCAAATCTATGGCTTGACCTACACTCTCTCTTCCTGGAGCTCCACCGGACACCACCAAGGCATGTGAAGTTGTCCATTCACATGGCGTCCATGCCATTTCAAAGACATCAGAATTGGAATCGCCTGGACACTTGATCCCTGCTAGCTACTGCAAGTGGTTAAAGGTTGCCGGAAACCTGCCTACGTGTCAAACCACGACAATCTGGTGAATGCTCATCGGACCTTGTCAGACCAACACGTAAGTCGAAGGGATCCATATAACAATCTCCATGCTCTCTTCCCTTTACACTGTTTTTTGGCAGCAGTACAAAAAAATAAAAAATCATGGGAAGCTTCCAAAACTTTGAGCTGTGTTAAAAAAATTTAGCTTATTGACCATTACCCATCAACTTGCCAACTTCCAGTTAGTCTCTCTATATAACAAGTCTCTCAAATATACCATTCCATATCACACTCTCCTAAAACTAGCTCACTCATCTCTATATAAATTTGTTTAAATAAACACTTGGAGCTTAGATTAGCATTAATATCATCCTTACCTATCTTAATCAAGCCAAAAATGAGTGACACGCCCAATCAACCTGTAGCATATATATGTTACTTGGATCATATTCAATCCGTGGTCCCTGTCACACGAAAACAAGTTAGAGCAAAAACAATCTCGTATAATGCACAGAGATGCTTAATTATGCAGGAGGGATCGATGAATCTAGACCTTTGATTAGTGCAAAATCCTCCTGAAAGCAACTATTGCGGCTACCCTTTACTTGCATTATGGCATAGATTAGCGCAATGTAAATCACTGAGTTATGAAATCTGAGGCCAGCTTTTGAAATGTATATAGCCCTTAAAATGATATTATTTGTATTGATGATAATTTCCAAGTTCCAACCATTGCAAGAAACAAATCTCATTTCCAGAGATATAATCTCACCACTATGCCTAGGAGTTTCCCCAACCAAAGCTCCTCGAGAGATGTAAGATCAAAGGCAATAGAAGAGGGTCTCCATCTGAGAGGACACCAAACTTGAAACCAAGAAACATGTATGTAGTTTTCAACACACAAGAAGCCATGTGAGTCTTCTCAAGAATACAAGAGTTTTATATCTGTCTCTATTTGAGAGAGGGTGCAAGGCTGTGAGCTATACTAGGAAAGCTTTCACTTGACTTCCCAAAAGTGGCTAGTTTTACAATTAAGACATTGAAGGCTGTGAGATGTCTTCCCATCATATTAGACTTAAATGACTACAAACTTCAATTTTCTATTCTTTTCTCTATTTGTTATATCAGGAGGGTAGAATCATGAAGTACTATATATCTGTCTTAGCTTGGAGCACAGCTAGGGGGAATTTCTTAGGCTAACCAATTAAAAATTCGAACTTTTTTTGTCCATAAAACTGAGGAAAATGATAAGAAAAAATTCGGGTGATCTATATATGTCTAGAAGAAGCCAAAAACAGTGGAATAGATACTCCTTTATTTGATAACATCAACGGGGGAGGGAAAAAGGGAGGAGAGAAAAGGGGAGGGAGGTAAAGAATTTCCTTTATTTGAGAAGAACAATGGGGGGAGGGAAAAGAAAGGAGGAGGGATGCAAAATCACCTCCAATGCAGGATTAGATGTTTACCCATTTTTGTGTTGGCGAGGATTTACTATTTTGCAGTCAAAAAATTTGTCAACAATTAATCATTAAGGGTTATAATTGTAAAACAACTTTTCCCACTTCGTTTCTCATTTCCTTTCCCTCTTACCAAACAACCAGAGGAAACTCATCCCTTCTCTTCTCTTCTCTCTCTTTTTCCCGACTTTCCATCTTTCATACCAAACATGGTGCAAGGAATTCTCTCTCTCTCTCTCTCTCTCTCTCTCTCTACAATTTAAAACCATTATAAAATATAACTCATAGGAGTAGTTCAATTATGATAAATACACGCCAAATTGAGACATTGCCTTTTAATATTAGTGCAGAAATAAATGATGTGTGTACGGGGAATGGCCACTGTGAGTAATTATTTAGGATAACTATTATACTATGTCATCATGTTTATATAGTGACGGTTTATTCATGTGATGTCATGTATAGACTATATAAAGAGAGAAAATACTTTTTTGAAAAATTATAAGCATAATTATAGTTGGATGGTTGATTGTTAAATTTAAAATTCTTTTCATAAGAAAAGGCTAAAGTGTCACAATTAACTCTGTACAAACAGAAATTTCATACAAAATAATGTATTACAATAAGAACCTTTTACTTTAAAATAAAACACTCACTATAATGACTTTTAATTATAAAATTACCGCTACTACTACCACATCATTTTGATAAGAGTTTTGGTATAAATTTTGATATAAAAATAATATTTTTTTTAAATAAAACATCACATCACATAAACATAATTACATTATACGATGGTTGGTCTATATAATTTCTCGGAGTGAGGATTGGGTTCCTAGTAAGAATTTTTGGTTTTTTTTTTTTGGGTCTGAGGTTCCTACTAATAAGACTGGGACGGCCAAAAACTAATAGGGAGGGCCTTTGTTGGGATTACAACGGGCGTCTGGAAATATGAAAATCCTTCTGACCCTTTTCTTTGGGGATTCTGAGTTGGGCTTATAGCCCACGTACAGCCCATAGGGTATCTTCTAACGACTAGAGTTTCTATCTCTGAATGGGCCCTTCGCCAACGTGTCGCAGAAACAGCTGCCAACGATCTGATACTGGAACGTGTCAACTTCGGACGCAAAAATATATACACACAAATACATACATAGCAGTTCAAGAGTTCACCGTACTTCTATCCAACGAGCAAAGGGTTTCAAATTTAGAGAGAACGTTAGAGGTGAGCATCTATTGATCAAACCCAAATTTTATGTTTCTTTTCTCTGCATTTTGTTTTCTTTATCAAGAATTACTAGTTTTCAATTTGGCATTCTCAAATTCATACATTCAGTTATGGGTAAATTAGATTTTCATTTTTGTTTCTGGGTCAACAACTAGTTCTGTACTTGTAATTAGTATAATTATTTATTCAGTTCTCTGTAATTAGTTTTCATCTGTTTTGCTTTTGGGTCAAGAATTAGATTCCCATTTTTGCATTCCTTATAATTTGACTATAAACTTCATGGTTAATTCCTAGGTGCTGGAGTAGTTGTTCATGTAATTCACTTGAGCTGACCCGATTTAGAAAATTGTAGGAAATGCTAAGATGTTAATATATATATATATATATGACTATATGAGGATTGCTCATTGTTCATAAATGTGGAAGTGAGTACTTCATATGACCTATTGGATTTGAACTTTCAAGAAAGTAGAGGTGACCAAGCCAACGAATCACATACAAGCAGGCATGACAATAGATCTTTGGGCTTCGTTTGCAAATGAAGATTGATGTGGTAGATAAATTAAGCCTGAGAATTGGTACTCCATTGCTCTCCTGGTGGTTGTTTCACATTTAACAAGTGTATTTTTGTGGTCATACTATTGCAGATTTGGTTATCATATGGCCTTTGTAAGAAATTTTAGAAGGTTGGCACTTGAAGATGCAAGTGGCATGGCAACAATTCATATCTTAGTCTATCCAGAAACATACAGAGATCTGCATCAAATAGCAGTCATCATTGCAGGATGCTTTGCCTCCATAGCTTTGGTCCTCTCCATCCTTCTAATTTTCCAACATCTCAGATCGTACACCAATCCTGCGGTAGTTCTTTTCCAATGTATTTATTTATAACTGTCAGCTGAAAACATTGTGCTCTATGATCTGTTGCAAATGCTTTTGTTTAAATGAATAGTTCTAGTGGATAGAATTGCCTCTGGTGACGCGGAAGACATTTTGCAAGAGTGAGTACTGGGTAGCATGTTGTGCCTTTGAAATGCCAACAACATCTTTCTATCCTGTTGGATTGGAGAAACCCCATTAGCTCGTCATATAAATTTAATGCAACTATTGCATTCTTTGGGTGGGTCTGTTGTTGCTGCTCCTTACTCAAGGGAATAGTTGGGAATTACAGAAACAAAAAAAATATGATATGAAGTTTCAGAGAGTGACCTTTTTTTAGGAAATTATCCAAGAAATATTGTTTAAATGCTTCTATGTAACATCGCCTAAGATCCTAATAAACTACGAAGTCAAGGAAGACAAGGCATGTGAGACTGTGACTATTTGTTGTCCAAATGGTAGCCTTAGACTATCTTACTTCCATTTATTTCCAGGAGCAAAAATGGATTGTTGCGGTTCTTCTCATGGTTCCTATCTATGCTAGTGAATCAGTAAGCATCTAACCATCTAAAACTGATTCATAGGTTCTTTAATAGCATATATGTAAGAATTTTAAAGCTTTTACTTCTCACATCATTCTTCCAGTGTACATCAATCAAATGTGCAATGACTACTCATTCGATCTCTTCAATCTTTTGCTGTCTATCTGGAAGGCACATACATACTGAAATACATCTCATGCAACAAGTATTTTGTGGTCAAATATGAGTTTTCTACAGTTGCATTGAATGTTTAGCACCATTGATGCCGATTCATGCATATTTGCTTTACAAATGTATCCTTACTGTATCTCTCTCCAGAAGTAAATCTAACACAGGCTGTAATTTCGGGGGCAAAAGGGGAACAAAAAAGTGGAGTCAAAAAAGAAAAGCATGCAGCCAATTAGTCAAGTATCCTAATAAAAACAAGAGATACACAAGGAGCTTGGGAGTGCATGCTTAACACATTTTTTAAATCCACATTTTGGATTGCCTTTTAAATTAATCTAATGATTTTTTTCCTTATCCAGATTTTATCCTTGTGGAAACCAAAATTGTCCCTGGCATGTGACATTTTAAGAAACTGCTATGAAGCATTTGCCTTGTATGCTTTTGGAAGTTACCTGATTGCCTGCCTTGGTAAGCTACACACTTTGGGACTGCTTTCCAAACTACCAGGGTGTACTACTTGACCTTTATGTGTTTGTGCTGCTTTTACTGTCTTCCCTGGCCCTGAATCCTTAGTGGCTTCCACTTACCAAAATTGTCTTAAAATCTGGAATTATTTTATCTCCTCTGAAGTCATCAACCTTGAGAAAGTGTAGCGTTTAAGAATTTATTAGATGCATCTTCTTTCTTTTTTTTTAACTTATTTTTTATTTGTGGACTTTAGAGTTTCAATGATTTAGAATCTTTCTCAAAGCTAGAAACATAACAATTTTTATTGAATGACTATTTGATTTCTGGATGATCCTTGGAAGTTCTTTCTTGCCAAGCTGTCACAAGAAAAGCAATTTCATAGAAAAATACTTGTACTAGGTGGTGAACGAAGTGTGATTGAACTGCTTGAAGATGAATCAAGAAAACTGCTCAGCAAGCCATTATTAGAGGGGGCAGAAGAGAAACCAGAGTCACAACAAAGAAAATTTTGTAATTTCATCCTCCAACCACGTGCGCTTGGAAAAGACTTGCTCAAAATAGAAATATTTGGTCTTGTTCAATATGTAAGTCTCAAATTTTCCTTTCTACATTTTGGTGTTGAGTTCATTGAACTCCATTGTTTTCTGGATAGCCCAGATGATTTTGAAGACTGTCTGTGCATTATTGGCATTAGTAATGGAGCTCTTTGGTGTATATGGTGATGGGGAGTTCAAGTTGTACTATGGGTAAGTGTTGTTTACAAATCAACGGAACTTCTGATAGTGTAATTTGTGTGCGCATATGTGATGATAGAACTATGTCGAGATGGAGGTCAACTTCGGGACTTCATTGTTTCATTCACGCTTTCATCTGCCAATAAAGTAGTGTCCAAGAGATGAAAACTTAACCTGTTTCAGGTTAACTTAGTCAACGCGAACTTACATCATGTTCAGTAGTTGCATTGTAAAGCAACTCGTGTTCCATTGCATTCTATTTTCGTTGTTTCTGTCATATTTTTCCCTAGCTTCCCTTGTGGTTTCAGGTTAGTCTTTGAGAAGTGAAACCCTCTTCTTTCTCCTTTTATGTTGTCTTACTGCTTCACCCCTTCTGTTGCAGGTACCCATACATGGCAGTGGTACTGAACTTCAGCCAGATGTGGGCATTGTATTGCCTAGTTCAGTTTTATAATGTAACTCATGAACGGCTTAAGCCAATAAAACCCCTAGCAAAGTTTATCAGCTTCAAGGCTATTGTGTTTGCTACTTGGTGGCAAGGTGTGGGCATTGCTTTATTGTGTGATCTTGGTGTTCTGCCCAATGATAGAAAAATAAAGAATGGATTGCAGGATTTTTTGATCTGCATAGAAGTAAGTCACCCCTGCTACAATTTTGGAAATTCTTTCTTCCAAGACCCCTCAATTCTCTTTTTATGAATCTTCACACCTAGAATTTTAAGAGTCCATATGTAGTGTGGGAAAAACATACAAAAGCAACTCCAAGTCGATAAAATAAATTGAAAAATAAATAATTCATGTATTCTAACCCCAGGTACATTATTTAGACAGAGAGAAGGAACACTAGTGTGTGTTGCAGCAAGTGATTTTGACTTGTGCTGTTCAGAAGATCCATGTCTACCGAATACTACAACCTAGAGTGTTATGAGTATCCTATTTGCTCATGTTCCCTTCAAACATGCATGGTACAAGGGAAATGCAAAGGGTGTAGTACAGTGGAAGTCCTTTGCTTTTGAGTACAGCAGATAAAGTTCCAGTCAGTAATTCCTTCTCCTACGTGAATATCCACTACCCTCCCCCCAACCCTGGGACAGAATCTTCCGATGACATGATATTTTGGCAACATATGAGTAGTGAATCCATGGGACAAAACTTTATAATGTCACATTGTGGCAAAAAATTTTCGATGGAAAGCAAGAAGCGTTCAGCTGGAAGTTGGGGCTTCGTTTTGCTGGAACCTGTCAATACTTTACATGAGCTAAAATAGTGTAGTATTTTTTTTTGGGTAAAAAGCTACCACATATCTCATTTATGGAGATTTATAATACAATTTCAAATTGAAAAACTATTCAACCGAAGGCAGATTTCCCTCCTGTGGTTTCGTCTGAATTAGTGTACCACAAGATGATGTTTACATAATATTTGGAAAGAGCTTGTTGATCATGAAACTACTGTGGTTGTCCATCTCAGTGAATAATGAAAACTCAGAGACCATTTTTCTTTTTTGTCATTTCACATGTTTTGGGTTTGACAGATGGCTATTGCAGCTGTTGCTCATGTTTTTGTCTTCTCGGCAAAACCCTATCAGTTCGTGCCAGCTTCTGAGCATGGCAAGGTTGCCACCCAAACAACCAAAGAAACACTGAAGTTAGAGGAGGGTGGTAAGGAAAAACAAGCTGTTGTTGAAAGGATAGAGACTGAGGTTGAGGCTCCTGGAACAAGTGTCAAAGAGAGCATTCAGGACATTGTTGTTGAAGGTGGTCAACATGTGAGTTCTCTCCCCACTATCATGCATACAATCAGCTATTTTAGAATTTGATTCTACTGTATTTATGTGACTGCATGAGCAGGTTGTCAAGGACGTCGTGTTGACTATAAATCAGGCATTTGAACCTGTGGAGAAGGGCATGACCAAGATCCAGGAGACTTTCCACCAAATAACAGTGGCTTCTGATGGCAAAAAAGAAGACCCAGAACATGAAGTTGAGGAACATGTTGAACTTGAACATAGTATTACAGGAAGTGGATCTCAAGTTTTGAGTGCTGAAGAAAAGCTAATTACTGATAGCACTGGTCCAAACAACAGCTGAAGAGACGTCAAAGGCACCAGGGAAAAAAAAAAAAAAGGATTTCTTTGTAAAGTGATTGTAGGGATACTTGTCAGTTAAAATAAATTATATTTTCTGGTGATGTCAATAGATGTCATTTAGATAAGAGAGTCATATGGTTCTTTGAATCTCTTTGGCTACTTCTGCAGTGGTTTAAAGTGCTTATCTGATTTTTTTCTCAGGACCATCATCCACCTATATTCTGCACACTAGGATGCTTCACCAACATTAGTCAATTTTGGATACAGAGAAACAGATGCTGAGGAAGAAAACCTGATTTGTGTTTGTATGTAAGTAGGAAGGAAGAGAATCTGATTTGTGTTTGGATGATTTTAAAACTTTTTTGGCAGCAATCAGCTGTCATCTATTGTACATTCATAAGCAATCATTGGTTTATTTGCCATAAATCACAACATGGAAGTGCAATATTTTTGAGGAAAAGGTAAGTTCATTTATAAGAATCGCTATAAAGAATTGAAAGTTCTAATGTTATACAATCTCACTTCAGCTCTCTGGCTTAAAAGAGAACATATAAAAAGATCCTCTTTAGTTTGAAGATAAACACAGCCCAGGGGATGTATTGAATGGATTCAACTGAAACTGATCAAAGGAAAGACACATTAACTACGTATACATAAAAGAAAAGGAGAAAACTGTGATCTTCTGTACATGTATCACGAATATTTTACCACAAGATACAAGAAGAGTTTAGTGGATCTCATAATTTAATCTTTATCATCCATCATGTCCAGAGCAGCAAGCATCACAACAGGTGAAGCAGCCCAAAAATGCAAGAGCACCGCACAACTGTGTGAGTGCAATTGCACACTGGTCATTCATCCGTGAACAGGTCTGGATGCAGCACATGCAACAGCAGTGGTTGCAGAGCCTGCCACAACAGTTGGAAGCCGCCTTAACGAATATTTCTGCAGCCTCTGGTAATTTTTCTTCCTCAGATCCTGGAGAGATGTTTTCAGCAGTTGCAGTCAAGTTGCCAAAGCCAATTCCAAGGCTAGGCAGCATTATTATCTTCTGGCCTTTAGAGAGTACCATCTTCTGTGGTTCACTTTTTCTGGGTACCTGTTAATGTTGGTTTACATCTTAACTCACCAAAAATGTCATAAATAGCCTGCTACTAATGATTATTATATGCTATAGCATCACCCTGGAAACATGCATGCGCAAGACATGAACACTTATTGATGACTTTGAACAAAACACTACGAGCCAAAGGCCAACCATCAATTATATCCAGATTCCAGCTGAATCTCCTTACAGTTCACATATATTCTGAATAAAAAAAGGGGCAGTAACTTTGGTAGTGGTTTTCTTAAGATTTTGTGCACTGCGTGTATGCCTTTATGGAAATTTTCCAAGCAAAAGTTCTTTTGCACATTTTGGATCTCGTGCAGGAATAGTTGAAAATATCTTAATCAGATAATTGTGTTTGCCCCCCAAAGGGAAAACCCCACAATGCCCAAAGTTTCCAAGATAGTCAAGGAGAGATATCTTTCTAATATTCTACGTAAATGCATACCTCCTGTACTCCAGCTGATTCCGTCTCTTTCTTCCCTCCCTCTGTCTCAAGCAAGATCATATTGGTATACTCTGACACAACACCATTTTTTATGCTCATTCTTGATATCTGCCAATAAAAGGGAAACAGATTAAGCAGGAGACCAAGTGATTCATAAGGAGACAGGGAGAGACCTCCCTAGTGCACGTGCCCATCAAAAAAATTAGTTGACATTTTTCTGTTTCCACATCTCCTTCCACATGGTAGGTTAGATTACAGTCCATTTTCAATGTGTATCACCATAACTTTTAAATATTCTCCTCCACAAACTTAACTTCCCAAAGCCAAAATATATGAAACATACAGACTTCCGTTTTGGCTTTTTGACTTGTCAACCATTTATAATCAATCGAAAAGAAAAAAGAATTGTTTGAGCATCAAATAAAGAACCTTCTCTTCAAGTTCTCTATTTTCCGAGAACCATGCCTCAGCTGTGAGTAGATCAATCTGTTGCTTAACAAGTACCTGTTACACACAGAAACACTCAATAATGTATAAATGGTGCAGCATCATGCAGATGTCCGAATGTAATTTGTAATAAACAACTGAACGGGCATTCAACTGAGACTAACAACAAGAAAAAGAGCCCAACAAAACAATGCGGCAGACAATCAGGAAGTGAACAAAAGATGAAAGTAAACATATCCAGGCAGTTCCAGATGATGATGACAACTACGACAACAATCGAAAACTAGGTCGCTCGTATATGGGAAAGTGTTGTCAATATGAGCAAATAGTAAGGTATACCCAACCAAAGGTACAAGTTACACAATAAATTATCTGGCAAAGCATTGATGAAGTAATCAATAACAGGATTGAATACGATATAATAAGAATATTAATTTCTGCAAAACTCACTACATCATGAAGCATAGAGGGTAAATCGGCAACAAAAACCCCTATCAGGTAGATATACAAATAGATTCCATGCTATGGAGGCTACAGGATTGATGACTGAAATTTAGTTTATCTTTAATTAATTTTGTGACTCAGTAAACCATGCATGAAAGCAGGTAAAATAGGCAACCCATAGAACCTTTATTAAATAAACATGCAAGTGGAATCCAATTATTGATGAAAAAAAAGCCACAGCCATCCAACTATATACTAATTTCTACATTGCACAGTTTACCAGCAACGAGGTATCGATAGCATTGAAGGTGAAAGAGAAATACACAATAGAGTGGTGATCAGACTATATTTATCATATCAAGGCACAAACATAACATCAGTGAAGATCGTATCACACCCAAAAATGATAACCTCATCCACAAGCACCTTACCTTGTCAAGAGGTATGTCCTTTGCCTCTTGTACCTTCAGGTCTACAACAAAATTGCTCGTATCTGCAAGGATCCCTCTAGCTTTTAGAGTGTCAGGAAAAGCTCCCTGGTATCTGCCTGATACAATCAATGAGCTTTCAGACAAAAGGTCTGGAATACGAGAAGGATACACCTATCACAAGGATTGTGAGAAATATTTGTTAAATCTTAGGGAGAAACCAGATGAATCAGAGTGGGTAAACCAAATTTTAACCAGCTAGATATGATTGACAAACCAAAACATCAACTAAGTTAAAATACCAAAACATCAACTAAGCAAAAATATCATGACAGTTCAGCACATAAAAGGGTAAAGAATAGACCAACATGACAGGACATGAAAAAAAGAGGAAAAAAAAAATTTGAAGTTACTAATAAGATGCAAGTAGAGACAAAAGCAGTGTTGTGGAAATGACACGGCTAATAATACACTTTTAAGGTGCACCATTGGCATCCTTCCTAGTTCCTACAGATTATTAAATGCAGGTGACTCAAAAGTGCAGAATGAGAATCCTTTACAATATGCATACAAATTGTTAACCATTAAACCACAACATCAACTTACACCTTCCATCACATTTTTTTTCCCATTTCCATTTTGGGATGTCTCAAAATGGTCATGCACTTTGAAAAGTCAAGGTACTTAATCTTATGATTTTACAATATTATCTATTTTAGATGAGTGTGAATGCATGTAATAGTGTGAAATAGAAGGATAGTTTGGGAAATTAATACTCTATTATTTGAGTGTGAATGCATTCCTGGTGGTTCCTTAAAAATTTGGGTTTCCACGATGGAAAAAAAAAAACTGGATCTAGGGAATAGTTGTTCCTCATTAGAGACGTGCACAAATAAGAGGAGAGAACAAAGACATGTAATTATGACTTATAACAAGTGATAACCTTGTTGAAATCTAACAAGAGGTTGCAATTATGTTTTGATTTGAATGAAATGCAGAGGAAGATGACAAGTCAGAGCGAGCATACCTCAAGTTCATCAAGGTTGTCCAAAGTGTCAATGGCTATATTTGCAAGAACAGTGGATGAAGCTCTATCAAAAAATGCTTTCATTCGAACCTCAATTGAGTCTGACCAAACACAAAGATTAATTAGTAAAGCATTAAATTTCAGCATATCTTTACCTGTAATTATTGGTTCCATAAATTACTATTAGAATTCATAACCACCAAAGACACAAACAAAGGACAACCTGAGGGACACCATGGCTTCCAGCCTAGGAGCATTTGTCCCCACTTTAATTTTGGGCCCCATTCACTTAATGGAGTAAACTGATCATGTAGGTCCACTACCACTATATAAGTGCAAGTTTAGAGTAATATTACAGAAGCCCCAAATTTTCTGTTATAATACAAAAGGTCTCAGTCCAGTTTTGTGTATTAGTAATGAATAACTCCCCATCCGCAACTTAATTAGCTTGTTTGCGTGGACTGCAGAATCCCTGGACCAACAAACAGGTGGTGTTTTCATCTAACACTCAGAAACTCTTTGGACCTAACCTAATCTGTCCAGGGACATGTTTAAAAGAATTCAACCTCCTACAGGAATGCAGTATCATCTTATCAATATTGAAATTATTACTCTTACTATGCTGCATTTCTCATTAAAAATTCACCCATGCACCGGCCTAATAACCTAGGCTAGCCTTTGAAACCCAAGCACACCCCTAATCAGGCTTTTCCAAGGAACAATTTAACCAGAATAAAAGTTCTAAAGCTAATATTTATCATTCGCATTGTTTCTGGTTCATCAAGAATCATCTTGCTTCGCGAGTTTAAAGTTGACTGATAGAGCAGTGGCACATGCGCATACTTAGAAACTCAAGCATAGGTTCATTTTTTTGTCCATAAATTCACCATTCATCAATAAAATAATCGCAACAATGTCAGTGTTCTGTTTATCCAGTAGACAATTAATAAAGATCATTAACTTATGCAGTTCAAAGTATATCCTTAGGTTAGAGAAATACAAATGGATTTTACACTATTATATTCATAAGGAAATAAGATTCCAGGTCATATACATAGGGGTAATAGGACAACAGTGCAATTAATCTAGAATTTTTTATTTCTTATATTTTTGTTAAGTGAAATTATTCTGAAAAATGATATAAAGTGAAGATTAAGATGTGCAAAACTGCAAACCAATAATGATAGATAATAGCCAAATCAAATACCATTGACATTAACTACTGAGAAATTCTTGCTATTCAGTTCTTCCAATATGTATATGCTATTCAACTAACCAAGCAGATTTATTTCAAAAACCAAAAAAAAAAAATGTATGCTCAACAGAAACGCACAAACAACACAAATTCTGGAAATTTTCTCCATATAGAAATTTCTCTTCCAAGATAATGTTGTCAAAACACAGAATTTACCTGCATCATAGGCAGCATCATGATGGCCCCTCCCAATTATAGCAAGCATTCGCAAGAAATAATGGTTACAAAATATACCTGGAAAATTGTATGCGACAAGTCAACTGCAAGGTCCAAAAAGGAAAAAGCAAAGCTATGCTTCCAAATGCAGAAAAGAAAAAGGTTTATTAAGAATTTAATAATCAAGTTACCCCTCTCTCTAACAGCTTAAGCTTTTGGATATGTTCGTGACTAACAATTCAACATGGTATCAGAGTAGACAAGGTTATGGGTTCAAATTTCACTGCCTACTCATTAAATATTTCCGTGTGTTTGACCTGCTTATGATGGAGAGCCTGGGCCATATGTGAGGGGCAAGCTAAGAAATAAATAATCAAGTTACCCCTCTCTCTAATAGCTTAAGCTTTTGGATGAGTAGGTGGTTGACAATTCAACAATGTTATTTGCGTTCATTCTTGAATCATTTATCAGAAAAGGTTACTCTAAGTGAAAAGGACCAGACAGTGAAAAGGACTAGACTACATGACAGTGACGCATGATTAAAGAATCAGGAAAAGGCATCCATATATCATAGTTCAAATCAACCTTGAGACAATTGATAATATGCAACCATGGATATCATGTGCAAGTTGAGTGAAAAAAGAGCAACAAATGAGTTGGACAATGAATTCTCTCCATACAACTTAAAGAAGCATTACCCCACCACCATGTTTGGCATGTACAACCATTCAATTAAGCAATGTCATAGCAAGCTTGGAACTAATAAAAAATAATAATAATAAGGATCGAAACACCAAATTATGCTAAGAATATTATTTTACTTATTGGAAGTGATTCCAAACAATTTTTTATCTGGTTTACTATTATCCTCAGTAAACAATTACGTCAACTAGTTTATGAAACTAAAAGTTTCAGAAGAATGCAAAAGTAGAAACCAGCACCAAAACCTACCTATGCCAAAAGTGTAAATACGTGGGCATAATGATCCTCGATCTGTAAAATGACTTTTCATAACTTCACAAATGTGTCTCTCATCTTCAACAGCCCCATCAGTTACGAGGAAAATGATGGGAATGGAATCAGAAGTATTGCACAACATCTCTATTGCCTGACCAAGAGGAGGAAAAATATTAGCGTTGACATAAAAAGATTACTGCAAAAACCAACATTTTCTTTCCTGATAAGTGAAAAAAAGAAAAGAAAAGAAAAAACTAACACTTCGAAAGATACAAATGGATATGCTATGAAATATTTAAGTACTGAATTGATAAATTTGAAAATTTCAAGATAAACATATTAGTTGAGAATGAAAATGAAAACTCCCGTTCACTGAGCATATTCAGCATTCAGTAATGAGCCAAGCCTCCCAAACGTAAAATTAAGACCCATTTTTAGGCAATTTTCAGATTCAAGTGGTACCCAATTATGCAGTATCATACATTTTCGTGAACCCATTGAATCTGTTCAGTCTTAAGTACTTGATATGTAACGAGAATGTAGTGGCCATGGGTAATGGGTGTTCCTCCACCCATCCATCTTTGCATGTATATGCTATGAGAAAAACTTAGTTGGCTGGTAGATGCAGCAACCACGGGGAAGGGTGTTTCTCCAACCATCCCGGGATGTTTACTCATTGGGGCATCACGCCACTGATTCTATCAGTTATGGTTTTACTTTGTTTATTCTATTCAAGCTCACAGACAAGTCAACACGTCATAATTTATTTTCCACGTTAGCATCTACTATTGTTTTGTCAGTGGGCATATAACAATTGCGTGTATATGCTACGAGAAAAACTTAGTTGACTGGTAGTCCGGTAGATGTAGCAACCACGGGGAAGGGTGTTTCTCCAACCATCCAGGGATGTTTACTCCTTGAGGCATCACCCTTGGCCACTGATTCTATCAGTTATGGTTTTACTTTGTTTATTCTATTCAAGCTCAGAGTGAAGTCAACACCTCATAATTTATTTTCCACGTTAGCATCTACTATTGTTTTGTCAGTGGGCATATAATAATTGCATACAGTATAATGTTAATTAACTGAAAGCAGACGCAAAACAAAGGTCAGAAAAATATAACACGTGAAATCTGGAGGAGTCAAAGCTCAAGTAAGACCTGATTTAGGGGAAGCAAAATATTTGTACCATCCCCCACAATAAAGTTCATGTTCATCCACTGAGTGGCTTTTTCAATGGCTTCCTGAGTTGCCAACTCCATGTTTGATGAATATAGGTAAGTCTCTTTGTTAAAAGCTATTATGTTAAATGAGTCTTTTGGACCAAGCTTTGAGAGTGCTGCAGATAGAGCATTCTTCGTATCCTCAAGTGGCTTTCCACGCATGCTCCCACTTATATCAACAACAAAGACCACTTCCTTTCTGAAAACCTATCAGGTTGATCAAATAAACTGAAATAAATATGACTCCCAAAGGATGAAATAAACTGCACGTTTGTAAGGACATGATGAAAAAAAAATTGAGATTGGAAGGAAAGAGAGCCAAATCCTTTGTGGAACAAAAGAAACCTACTGGTCCAATAGGTATGTTAATATGATAATACTTCTTCATACAGTAAATGATTGTTAAACGCACACTGATATACATGCATATGAATGCACCTCCTACATATGCATACACATACAAAATAACTGTATCACTTGAATTGTCTATGTGTCAAAAACTGCCTCTTCAAGTAAATGTTTCGATAAGCAGTCTTCATTTGTTCAACAACATACAAATACATGCAAACACAAAAAGAAAACATGTATTTGAGCACCCTCTCTCTCTCTCTCTCTCTCTCTCTCTCTCTCTCTCTCTCTCTCTCTCTCACACACACACACACACACACACGCACATTACAGAACTGATTCTGCCCTTTTTTACCTTGACCCGGAACCAGTTGATGATATCTAACCTCCAACATTTGGGGAAAAAAAATTAAAAATAACAATAGCAGCTTAAGAAGAATAACACACATCTTTTCACACACACGCGCACACATTACAGAAGTGGTTTACAGAAGTGGTTCTGCCCTTCTTTAACTTGTCCTGGAACCAATAGATGACATCTAACCTCCATCATTTGGGAAAATTAAAAATGAAAATAAAAAATAACAATAGCAGTTTTAGAAGAATAACATGATAACCATACCAAGAATAGTAAAAAATATATTAGTAATAATCACAACAACAATAAAAGAAGAACAATAGTCCTAGTACTAACAATAACAATAAGAACGATAATAACATACAGTGATAATAGTAGTGACTACTACTAGTAGTAGTTACAAAAATAATAATATAATTGTTATTATCACATTTAAGAATAGAAAGAGCAGTGTAACAGCAGCAGCAGCAGCAGCTGCAGGACCTGCACAGGTAGTCAAGGTCACATTCAGAAAACAGAATAAAAAGTATCAAATTCTCAATGCTTATCACTATTTACGACAAACGATTTCCGTACCCAGGATTATAAGGAAAGCAAAATTAAATAAAGCCCTATCTTTTTAAAGGATGGCTAATGAATCACTACTCCATTCTGGTTGTTCAATGACCCCGTTCCTTATCAAAGTGATGGCTCTGATATCGTTTTTCACTTACTCGGCCAAAAGCTAACCACCGGTTGAACATCACCATCAATCACTAAAAACATAATACTGCAAAAAACATCACTTCAGGATATATGACTATGCATTAATTGTTGTAGAATTCCACACCACACAAGCACTCCTACTGAACACAAGGAACAAAAGGAAAAAAAAAATACTATAGGAAACTAATAGCAAAAACTAAGAATACAAACACATGCACCAAACAAACCTTATGATTCTGCTGGTTTCCTGGCAAAAGAAAGAAGCAGAACATCTCCCTTTGATCGGAGTCAAGTACAGATGGAGATTGTAAAAGCATACCACCAAAAATATGACTGGAAGGAACCTGAAAACTTACAGACAGGCATGGACATTAAGTCACTTTAAGCTCAAATTGGAAGCGCTTCTTCCAAAATATGCCCATGCATATATAGGATGTCACATCCATTTTTGGACAATAAACTCTGGAACAACAGTAACATGTGATATCAATTCACAGTCAATATGGTTAGGGTCTTACAGTGTATGAAAAGGTAAAATCACTGCTTGACCATGTAAGAACTTCTGATTCATATGAGAAACCCAATTTCCCCGCCTGGCGCCGTCGTTCCTAATAATACAAAAAAATCATGTCACTTGGTAGTTTATCAAACATTAATACAGAAGTCCATTTGGAACTTAGGCAAAGATGCACCTTCAGAGGATGACTAGTTGTCTTACACAAAACTTCAGTTCCAGCACAGTTGACATTCAATTGAATCTTTTCTTTTTTTGAAATTTTCTTCCCAGCAGGAGCGACATATTCGGGAAAAACAAATGGTATACTCAAGGAGAATTGACCGCTGCTGTATAATAATTTTTGAGACCAACTAACTTTAATTGAAAAATTGGAGCCCCCATCAACCTGAACAAGTGTACACAATTTAATGGACAATGGAATAAAGTACATTAACTGTAAATCAAGAAAAATTCAGGCTCCATTAGATGCAATTGGTAGGTACCTGGGGTATTGTAAAAGTAAATATGTGGGGTTTTAGAAAGCCTCCATTTTCAGTTTTCACATCCTTTTCCATATCCTTTTTCTCACACATGGCAATCTGCTGAGTACAGTATGATTTTCTGGGCATGTCAACCTCAACACCTAGAACTGAACCCTGTTAGCCAAATAATTTATTACTTGAGAATTGCTTTAATGAAAAAAAAAAAAAACAAGAACAATGAGTGTCAGAACATATTACATGATGACAGAAGAATTTCATCAAAATAGAGGTGCCTTATGTTACAAGACAAGCTGTTCCTTCCACAACGTGCACCAAGTAGAAACTCGAACACCATGCACAGCTACAATGTGATATCAAGAACAAGTAGCAGTCCTATGATCCTTAAGGCTCCATGACGTGATGGCTAATGCTCTCAAGTCATGGAGTAGGGGCCAGGAAGCTCCTTGAACACCATGTGTAGATATAATGTGATCTCAAGAACACATCACAGTCTTTAGGGTCCTTAAGGCTCCATGACTTGACAGCTATAGTGAGGAACACGGAGGTGTGAAACCATCCTTATGATATTGCGGATAACATATTGCTTCTAGACTAATCTTAGAAAGAGAAAAATATTTCACTTTTCAGTTCTCACGTGGATGCACGTTTCTAATCAACCAGAAACTATTCAAGTCACTTCTCAATCATGCTGACAGGTTCTCATTCTTCCCAGCAGTAACATCAAACACAACAATTGACATCTCCAGGACGACATTTATGTTCACGCATCCTTGGCCTTGTTAGATGCACTTAGACTCCTGTAAACACGAGCTGGTCTACATTTTCCAAGAAAAGCAGTCAGTGGATTGGGATCCAAGCCCTAGAGTCCCTTGGGTGGGAATTTCACACCCTTACAACTGTCATTGTCCCTGTCTCTTTCTCTCTCACCCAAGGCCAATCTCCATTACCTCTGGTAAAAACCCTAAAATATTGTCTGTACTCATTAGAGCCTAAGACATGATTGTGTTGTGTAATAGGAACCCCAATGTAATGCTAGGTAAACTCAAGCCCTCTGTCAAGTTCCACCCAGAATGTGTACCAGTTTTATCAGTCTCTATCAACCACAGTAACAAGTATCCAGATTGCAAAAACAATGGTCTCACATCTGGCACTCCACTCACAATGCACGCCATAATAAGTGGTGTAGTTGACTAAAACAAACTAGTCATTCGTGAAGAAAACCATTATTCCCAACTTAAAGGGTAATGTGATCCTGGCTTTACACACCACTAACATAAGCATTTTTATACAAAAAGATACTTTATTGAACAACAATGGCTGTGTGATAGTTATCCATTCATTCACAACATAATTTGAGCTAACAAATTTCTGAGACTTAATTTTTCCTGGCAGATCCACCCTCCAAGAAAATGAAGGACAGCCAAGTTTGCCACGATGATTTTTCATCAGGTCCTTCAAAAGATTGCTATTTCCTCTTGGTGGGTTCCCTCAACCCTCTCGCTCTTATTGCTTTAAAAACATAGGAAAAGAAATATCCAAATAATCAGAATGATTAATTTCTCTGTCACACTTCTTAGCCCGACAATGAAAGTCTAAAAATTTTAGATATATTGTATGGTTTTTTGTGCTCCTTCCTACATTTTCTCAGCTACCAAACGCAGAGAATAAAATAGAAAAAGAAACAATACCACTTGAAATTCATTTGTGTCAAACTCTCTATTACCTGTTCACCCATTGGGATGGCAACGCGACAATCGCAGTGACGGCTTCCCATGACACAATGAACTCGCCAAGTTCCCGTGACCGTCACAAACGCCGTGTCCAGGTAACAATCAGCTTCCAACTCTATCCCATTCATCTGTAGCGGAAGCAACGCCGGCGGATCACACCGGCCGTACACGTGAGGCTGATAGCTCGGCATATCGGGATTATCAACAATCGCCGGGTCGGAGATCACCGCGTAGGCCATCGGAGCCGAGGGAAGGTACGAGTGCGAGGACTTCTCCATCGCAGACATCGGCTTCGGCGGCGCCACCGAGCGGTCCTTGCCGAAGTAAATTCTCTTCGAGAGCTTCAGGCCGTCCTCGACGGCCTTCACGAAGTCGTCGGCCATCGGAATCGAAATGATGAAATCGCCGGCGATCGAGAGTAAAATAGGAGCTCTTCACGAGATTGCTGTGGAGGTGGAATTCTGTTCAGCGTCACCGGGGCTACTGTTTTATTATTATTTTTATATATAATTTTTGGGAGAAAGAGACGGACATTAACTCCATGAACCTTGACCTTTTCGTCACGCACCAGCTCAGATAAGGGTCCCCACCATGCCACAGGTCCCAAGTTTGGCATCAACGGTCGAATCATAAAAAATAATTTTAAATTCAATGGCTTAGGATGAGCTAATGGTAATTTCCCCTTTAATAATTGAGAATGTCTTGTCCGTGATGCTATATTATCATTTATCCCATCTCCCATTATTTTCGTTTCTTATATTGTGGTGTAAGGGATAACGTTCAAATCCCATCATTCATTTAATAGTGGGATACCTAATTTTCAACAATAATTTAAAGTCAAGGTCCCATTCGTTTGGTCGAAAAATAAATTCCTAAAAGAAAATTTTTTTCTTAAAAAAAATTTGGAGTGAAAAAGTTATTTTTCCTTTATTTTTCATTTGTGTGGTACAAATTACAAACTTTTTTGTACAGATATTATTTTGGTCATCGATGTTATTTAAATAATATATAATAATTTAGACAGGAGAGAAAAAAAAATTAAAACTCTTCTTTATGAAATAAAATAATTGAGAATCAAGTATAGATGGAGAGAATTTAATCCAATCCTTAAGTCTTCTATTTTTCAATAAAAGATTAATCTTAAAACAAGATTTTTGTAAGTTTAAGAATAGTAAGATATATTGGTTTGTGTGAGACGAGAAGGTCTCGAAACTAGTCGAGGTGTGTGTAAGTTAATCCGAATACCTGGTTAGTTAAAAAAAAAAGTTACATATTTTATGTCAATTCAAAATTTGAAAAGATTTGTGTACAAATTTATCTTGCCTTGTGCATATATGTTATTTCTGTATTTGGAATAAAGGGCCAGCTAGAACCGGCTGGCTCCATACCATTTTACTGCATTTTAAGATATTCTTATCTTTCAATATTCTTTACTTATCCTAGAAGCAACATTTGGGGCTGAGGCACTAGAATTGAGAACAGCCTTTTCGTAAGTGCTAGTGACCCAATACAACCAAGTAATGACAGACTATTGGAGTATATTGCTGTCAATCTTCTTTGGATGCCACAAGAGTACACGAATTACAAGTCAATGACAATAACAACCGCATGAAATATGATTATTACTCTTATCTTCTTTAGTCGGCCCAACTAAGCGTATCCAAATGCACAAGCGTGTGAGAGCAGTCAGATTGATTCCAAAATCCAGCAAGGTTTTGGGCATGCCCCAGCTGCCACCAAGAAAATGTCTCTCTCAGCAATTACCAGCAAGAGTAATTGCTCGGCTTTACAACCATTAACACGGAATTTACTGACACTAGCAAAAGTAAAAACTCATAGAAAGTAACACACAATTGACTGGAGAGCATTTCGTTGTCATTATTCGACAAATCTGTAACAGCTATTATGTGCCCCAAAATTATACAGGAGGTTGGACTCTTGGTTGTTCGTTATACAGTAATCTAAAACAGAAACATTTCGAAACAGAGCAAAATTCAATTTTCTTCTGCTCCAAAAGTATATCATAGCTACCCTTATCTTAAGGTCTTTCCTCCATAAGGGCTTTCTCAATCTACAATATAGTCCATGCTCTTTAGTAGCTCTCAGGCGGTGAAGAATTTGTGTAGCATGAAAGAATAGGAGACATGATATATTCAGCTAACATATACAAGAGAATCTATGGATGTGAGAGGAAGGGATGTTCATAGTTGAAACCTGACGGCATAGGGAAAAACTACACTGGGAACTGCACGACCTCAGCAACCTCAATAGAATTGAAGTTTGGAACATCAACTCCAATGGGACCTCCGTTGAAGGACCTAGCCATGAATATTTTCTAGATGAGAGGAGTTCATTCAACATCAGCTTTTTGGATTAAATTTGTGCAAAAAGGATTTCGTTCCATGTATCTGGAACGCCAGGTAAGCACCAATGTAGGCAATCCTGAACGCCTGGTGTGGCTTTAATGCTGTAACGGGACATATGACCCTCATCTCTCAATTGAGATAAAGCTGTTATGTCCAACAGCTTAACCTTTGTTCCCTTCACTGCCCCAGCTGCAAGAGGATCACTAGACTCATCTCGTAAAACTTCCTTCCCACCAGATAGGGGGTTCGTATTGTCACAAGTACCTCCAGTATTCCAATCCCCATTGAAGAAATGCCTTGGTGAGGTAGACCGGAAGAATGCTTTCAAGCCCGGATATTTTGGAAGCTGTGAGTTCACCCAATTGACGATACTGTAAATTGTATAATTTTTCGCACCCGCAATCTCTGCAATCTTCCGGTTGGTGTTGGGCACGCCTCCCACGTGCATGACCCACCGGTTTGCCTTAAGCTTCCCTCTGTTCCAATGATGTCCAGTATTGAGAACCAAGACATCAAATTTGTGAAGGAAATACTGCAAAAATGCTGGTGGTCGATCAAGGTGCATCGCATAATCTGTTGCTGGGTTTGTGATATTAAGCGGCTCCAAGCCACATAGGCTTGCTGACCAGTAATACAGGATGGTAGTATTGGTGCTTGGGAACCGATAAGCCCATCCATCAGGGCGTACAGCACCACGAGCCTTGACAAGACCATAATCCTTTCCCACATCAAGAACATCAGGCATCTCTTCACCACCTGTGACCATGCACATTAGTGACTGAAACTGCTGTCGTCCCAATGAATCCCCAACAAAAGCAAGAGTTTTGTTCTGCATCCTGGAATGAATCATCAAAATCAATTCACCTTACTATTCAGACGGTAAGAAACTAAACACATAATGGCAAGTCATCCAATTTTTCATAGAACAGAGAATGAGAAGAAGAAAAGAAGACATTATCTGAACATTAACCAGCTACTCAACAAAGGATTCGCTCAAGAAATGTTAGCCATCAGTTTGAGAATTTTACAAGACAAAATATAGTAGTACCTTTCCAAAAATTTAGGTCCTGTAAATTCTTCCATTTCACAATTTTTTGGCTTCCATCGCAATTTCTCATATGCAAAATCTGTCCGCTGTGTCAGGCGGCAAGCCCACATCCCTGACAGCCACTGCTTGCAACCAAACCCAGAATACAAAGGCCGGCTATCATCTACAACCCATTTCCCTTTGGCATAGTTACAGGCTGAAATAGGAATTAAGAAAAATGGCAATTAGTAATCAGTAACAACATATTCATAAAAAGATCAGTAAGATTACTAAGATAACAATTTATACACACCTATCATATATGCATTGATAATAATACAGTTGGGAAATAATCAATCACACCAGTAAGACAGAAGTAACTATGTACGTGGAAAATAAAACTGATGGCCCATCCCCTGCCTGACATGAAAGCAACTCAAGGTTACACCAATCATATCACTCAAAAGAATATAAATAATCTCGTTTCGCCTGTCAAGAATTGGCCTTAATGACCAATCAAAAGTCTATTGACAAACAGGTGGGGACTCCAAAATCTGTTTAGTTTAAAGGTAGCCCATTCCTGAGCAATTTAATTGATGAGATGTACGACGTACTCCCCACATGCATGCTCCGCCTCAGAGAAAATAGTTATAGCTGGATTCTCTTCATTGCATTTTCCACAAATGTAACAATATATGATTAATAAACTAAAAAAAAGAATCTAAATGAAGTCAAAAACAGTATTCTACCTTCCTTTACCGCATGAGTAGTCAAATTCTGTCTGTCTTCTTCCCTCACCAAGGACTCTGATACTACTAAA
Organism: Euryodendron excelsum; assembly: GCA_033060915.1. NCBI lineage: Eukaryota > Viridiplantae > Streptophyta > Magnoliopsida > Ericales > Pentaphylacaceae > Euryodendron > Euryodendron excelsum. Next base: position 12,657,694 of record CM065381.1, on the reverse strand, counting down.
TTCTGTTCTGCCCATTTTGAACTATTTTTCCCTTCCGGAATTTGTTTGAAATCTGCTTCTTTTGTGATACTTAAACGAATTTCTGCACCACCACAAAAAAATACAAAATTTTAGATCTAAATATGAAATATCTTTACAATTGCACAGATGGGGAAGACAACTTCAAGATCCTAGTGCAATTGAACATTAAATGAAATATATAGGATTGTAAAAATTACTTCAGGATAGCAATGCTAGTAAGCTACTGATGAAAATCATGCTTTGGCAAGCACAAGAGTAGCTAATGATAAGTGATCATAACGTTTGACAAATAAGAAGCATGAGACCAAGAGATGTACAATCTGCACAACAAGATTACAATGAACCACAATGGTGCTTTACATTTAAGATCCAGCACATAAGCAACTCAAGCCTTCTACATGGGCACTTCCTTTTATGCAACTTCGCTCATGAGAATGTAGTCTTTGGTAGATTTCTGCACTGAATTCTTGCAGGTGTTGGGCACAGGAATGACCACAAACAAAATATAATTCTGATCATCTACAAGAGACAGTTTAGCATGCTTTTCCACAAGAACGATTGAACTTTTATTTATTTTTCCCTGACAAAAGATCGTGTTTGTGGAAACCACTGGTGCTACCAGATCTCCACTTTCTTTTGCTTGGTGTTTACCTTATGGAACATATTTGAGTTTTGCTGCTTCCTCAGTCACCAGAAGAAATAAAAAATTAAGTCCAGAATAAACACCAATCTTCTGAATGTACACCAAGTTCCTCCAACAATTCAACATAGAAAAAGTTCATTGGACTATAACACTTAGTTCAATATAGGCCACCAAGAGAATTGAAGAAATGAAAACAGAATGCATGTGATGCTATTCTGATCATTTTAGACATTTGCTAATTACAAAATAGAATGTCTAAATCCAGTCAACAAGGCTATATCTGGCACAAAAAATGCTCAAACGGGATCCAGCAGATGAATGATTATAAGAAATGAGGCACTGCGTATGTTTATCAAGTATTGAAATTTCTCATCCTCTAACAAGAAGCGGAAGTAAAACCTACCTCCCTCCTCAATGGGAGAGCTTTTTGCAGGACCCATTTTAGCAGCAGCATCAAAATGTTGTCCCTCTTGATGCTTTACCACCTCTTTCTTCGATATGTCTCCTTTCTTCACAAAAGGAGTTATTACATTTGTTTCAGTCTTGTCAATTCCAGGAGAGATATCTGCTGGATTCTTTCGAGCTCCTGCATCAAAATGATGTTCCTCTAGCTCATTTACCGCCTTTTCAGCAACCATAGATATATGTGGTTTTGAAGCTTCTGAATTTATACTTGGTGCACCCATCAGAATCTCTGCCCAAAGATGAAAGTAAAAAAGACAATGAAAATGAATTAGCCACTAATATGTGTCCTAGAATATCTAAGGAAAATAGCAGGCTCCATAGAAAAAAGATAAATCACTGAACCAAACCTGGAGACAGCTGCAATTGGTCACCCTGAGGCGGAAGTATGGAGGTAAGGAGTGGGGTATTGTCCCATGCCCAAATAAGAATGATTGTGCAGACAAGAGCTATGAGGATGAGAGAGATCTGTTTACCCCTCAGTCCATAAAAGCCTCCTTTCATCCTTAGTGCACATAAATTTATAGACATAAACTTATCCAGATGTAATCAACATAATTGGGCTTCCTTGAAATAATCTCTGCATAACATTAAAAGAGGAAAATATTTCAAAGCACTTTCATGTAACTCAAGAAGAAAACTTTGTCTGATTCTGACTTCGAGAAATTGAATAAGCACCAGATATGCCCACCAAATGTCTCCATACAAATATAGATCTATGAATGTGTACTCATTCGTACATACGTACAGCCATATAGAACAAATATATGGCAAGGAAAAGCACATTTCACAGGCACATAGATATATACATATGATGCTTCAAATTTTTTAGATGCATGATAGAGGTAGCAGTCGTAAATATATATTTAACAATTAGTATTAACAGACACAGCTGAGGTCGGATAAAACAAGGAAAAAAAAGAAAGAAAAGAGAGTTCCACCTTACAATTCACACACTTAAAAAGTAAGAAAATTAATTTGACTTAATGAGGACATTATCAAATAGTGAATAACCATTTCCACCAAACACTGAAAGATCCACAGTAACAACACTTCCAGATCACTTTGTCTAACCTAAAACACATATCCCACAACATTATTATCACCTAGAACATACTTATCAGTATTCCAGAAATTGCTCCAAAATCAAACCTTGAATTAGCAAATGTGCATACGACATGAAGAAACAAAAACTCCATTTTATGATGAACCATCACTCTTACAGTCTACACATACATATATATACGTATATAAATATACATGCTCGTTGCTCAGTGAATGAACTAATCTTGGATCAACCAAATTCTGGATCACGAGCCAAATCTACCTAACAATTATTGCCCCGCTCAGAACGATTTGACCTTAATACGACAGACAAGCAATTTTTTAGACGAAAATCGGGAATAACAACGACATCTTATGAAGCAAGCAAACCAGTCGACTGAAAAAATATGCAGATAATTAATCTCTCGACTGTAAATCCATACGTACCTGGAATTGATTCCCAAGAAGGCTCGGATCTCTGAGCAATTATTAGGAAACGCCCGATGGACTTGTATGCATTCATATACAGATTTACGGAGTGAGGGGTTTAGTTGCACCGCCTCAGAAGCTCAATTATAAACTTCATAAAAGAAGCGAAGCATAAATATATATACGTATATCGCTCTAGAGAGAGAGAGAGAGAGTACGGAAGAGACGACGGAGATGGAGGAGAATATCACGGAAAGAAATATTTGTCACGGTTCACCGGTTTTAATTAATTAAATCGTCTGTCCAACAGTCCAAGTGTGACGGAAAGAAATATTAAGACGTTTTAATTAAGCTAAACGTCCTCAAGTCAAATAAAGTAATACTAATAAGACCCATCAAAAATAAATAAATAAATAACTAATTTATTAATGCACATACCTTTATTTTATTGGCCTCGAAAAGAATAATTGTAGTGGAAGCGTAGTCAAACACTGGATGTTGGTTGGCTTCTCTCTCTAATTAAACTAGAGAGCAACAGATGTTTTCCAACTGTAAATTTGCTGTCAAAGACATGGACGACACTTATGGAGAAGGAAAATGTTAACTTCAGACTAGGGTTGTCACGGGCCGATGACCCGCTAAGCTTGTTTAAGCTGTCAATTATATATAAATTTTGAAATTTTTTTTAAGTCCGATTATATTAATAGACAGATTTAAGAATTTTATTTAAAGTCCAATTTTAAAACATATGTAGAACAATTTGTTTATATATTTTACTATACCATATATATTTTCATTTTATGTTATTCAATTTTGTTTTTAAAGGCAAAAGATTTATTAAAAAACAATTACGATATTTCACCACTTGATGTTTAATTCAAACACAAACCACTTCAATTATCCCATCATTTATGTTCAATTAGTGCCATCAAGTTTTTTATTAAAATTTTTTGGGTTAAATGGGCTATTTTGGGAATCTAATTTTTATTTTGGATAGGTTTGAAATTTAATTTTATATTCGATAAGCAAATCATATAGTGTTAGTCTGACCAACCCAATGTCTACCCCTATGTTAGACACACCTGAATCACATCTAATGTTGCTACTAAAAAAAGTTCAATGGTTGGATAATATGAGTTTCTCAACAGTCATTTTTAATGAATTGTGACATGTGACATTGTTTCTTAAAAATCTCTTCATTTTATATCAAATTCTAATTATTGATATAATAAAACATCATATATCAACTATTAAAAATTTATGTACTATTTAACCACTAAATTTTATCCTAGGACTACCTCAACTAAAGCCCACCAGGCACCGAAGTGAGGGAGCTCATTTAAAGTAGCAACCTAACGCAGTATATCAAAATTGACCTCCAAGTTTAGTAATTCATGGGTAAATCAAAATTTTATTGACCGACACGATCCTTCTTGCTAGTAACATCAAGTTGTTTTTATTAGGACAGTATATTACAATAATACAATTTCATATTCGGACTGGTAAATTCAGTTGAATCATATATTAACATACATTTTTTTTTTTGCGTTAAGGTCTTTTTGGGACTTCATATGAAAGGGTTTAATCCCTCTTGTTCTTTCTGTTCTTTTTTCCATTTTGTGTCTTTTATCTTTCCGAAGCATTAAAAAAACAAATACATTTTTTTGCTATCTTAATTCATATTTTCAATCATGCAAGAACATTCATCGATCATCATCGTTTGGATTTTGGGGGAAGTTGGAGTTCGAAACCAAACTTTTGTGAGACGGCTGTCAAGCCGCATGCTTATTAATTCACATAAATTTTGGTCTCTTTATTCCTCAAAATTAATCTCAATATGTACATTGTTCGCTTTTATACTGCTGGCGCATCTACAAATTTTGAATATGGGACAAGAAGTAACAAATTTAGCACTGACATGGTACATTAACCCGCGGCCATACCAACTCTGAGGCATTACAAATTGGGCATTTCCCAAATCAACCAAGCTTATCTCAGTAAACAAAGGATAGGTTTGGGCCTAAACCAGGAGTTTTTTTTTTCCCAAAAGGACACTCTTTGTCAAAATTAACTCCCTATCTAACCCTCTTTTAAAAATAATTTTCATTCTAACATTATTAGTACCACATGTGTTGTTTTGATGAAAAATATACAACATGTTGGAATTTTTAATATAAAAAAAATTCATAAATATATTACGTGATATCAAGGATTCCTTCTATGATCAAACTCTTGACGAAAAAAAGTTTGTTAGGTTATGAAATAATAACGAAGAGGAATCATAAGAAGCAAATCCTAAGTTCTCGCGAAGAAATTCATCAATGGCGACCTCAATACCACGATCAAAACCACTAAAGACATTCAAAAACTGGTTAGAAATTCCTTTTGTCATAATTCCTCCTGATCGCAGTTGCAGGAGTCGCAACCTATCTTGTTATAAATCTGTTAGTTTTCCTCAAATGAAATTATAGCATTTGTAAACAAAAACTATGCAATACCTAAATATAGATCTATGGGGCATATTTAGTTTAGGTTATAGATTAAACTGTGTGAAAGAAAGAGGTAAGTCTGCTGTCCACACCCTTTGGTCTCTTTGCATTGTATGTGAGAGCTCCCTTTCGTTTGCAATGGGCTCTCTGCTTTACTTGCATAAAAGTATATAAACACACACACCATATCCAGTAATGCATGATGGGAGTATTCAATACTTTTGCCAAAAGAAAAGCCCAGTCTCCCTTCCAGACGTGCACCCTATTCCAACACTATATACATACATATATTAGTGCACAATTATGGGTCAAGAATAAATGGAAACAATTTAGAACCCCAAAAAAAATAGCTCTGAAAAGGTTAATGGAAGTGTTCAATTAAGGGATAGGCCTTAGGGCAAGAGAAGAGATTGAGCTGTTGAGAAAAGAGATGAAAAAATCTCTTAAAAGAATATCTCAGTGACTCTAAAAGCAACTAAAACAGTTCTTCTGTAGAATTATTTTTCTTTTCTTTTCTTTTATTTTTGATTTTTTCTAAGTCTAAAGAGTGCCAACATATCAATTACTTTCCATAAAAAATGTGGCCCTAATAGCTTTAGAATGGGAATTATTTTTGAGTGCTAGATTGGAAATTATTTTGACAAAGAGTGTTATTTTGGAAAAAAAAAACTTCCTAAACCAGCAAAGATAAATAGCTCCTAATCATATATGAGAAGAAACAACATCAACAGCCTGCTTGTGATATCCACTGGAAACAACTCATATAAACAAACAGCAGTTCCTAACATAGACTAGCATTCTCTCTTCCTTCTAACAGAAGTCAAATACCACAGAGACCAAATATATGATATTCAACCAATGTCAAGACAAGTTAACCAAGGCTATTCAAATAGTAGAAGACCAAAATAGAGTCTGTAACATTCAACAAAAGGTTGGGTACTAAAACAGAAGTTCTAAAGACTGGTTCTTAGAATAAATCCTTGTAAAAGGAAAAAGATGACTCCAATTCAGCTCCATTCAGTGCTTGGCTTCAACCATTTAGCGGTACTGGAAACAAAAAAAAAAAGGAGAGAGATTGCATCAGTAACATATAACAATCAATAATTGAAAAGGAAAAAGAAAGGAAGAAATTTAAATTAAGACAGACAGCTGATAAATAGTAGTCTCAAAACTTCAAAAACTAGGGTTCTCCCATCTGATTCAATAAACCTCGTGCACTAAAATTATGAAGGACTAGACATAATCCAAATCAACAAAGTAATTTGAACATCAAAACAGCAACAACCACACAGAAAATCTGCTTAATTATGTATACTATTTTCTATACAGCAGTAAATCTTCACTGTGGGTCACAGCTAAAAATAGGTCTGCTGTGTTTTTTTTTTTTCTGTTGTAAGCAAACACATGGGATTATTGGCTCATCAAAATGTAACCATGGAGACTAACCACTGAAGGCATTTGGTTTAAAAAACATATGAGGGGGATTCAGGTACTACTCATGTTGAAATGGAAACGAAAGGGTCCCTTTCTGTTTTCTATGACAACTAAAGGTGCAGCTTTTATAACAGAGTAGTTACAGAATTAAGATGGCACAAGGAAAACAGAAGCCACTTTGTAATGCTATGGAGAACACAGTAGAGTTCCTGTCATACTAACATGCTCAAGGCAGCATCTCCTATACATATCAAAAACTAACCTTGATGAAGCCAATTTCCTTGGCATTGCTGCGGAAGCACTGCCTGCAACACATGAGACCATACTTCCTGATCAACCCATGAGGGTTTCCGCAGACCCGGCTGACAAACACAAAATAAATGACCATGAGATTATTTCAGGAAAAGCCAAAACAAAACAAACAGGATGTTTTAAACACAAAACCAATTGCCTAACAAAAATTTTAGCACAGAAAAGCTATGCAATTATTTACAAACCATAATACAAGAAAACATGCCCCTGATTAGGAGACCTGTTTAAGCAGAGAGTAACAGATACAGCTTGGACTTTGCATCTCTTGTTGTTGTGGTAATGGATGATGCAAAATTCCAGCTACACCTCATACTTAACACATCCACAATATCCAATGATCTACATTTTCAATCATCCAGACCCCGAAATATGTTAACTCATGATCAATAGAAGGCATCCTTGTAAGATCATAACAACCAAGTCAAAACCAATATTCTGCTCAGTAAATTACCCATGCTTTGACACAAAATTTTGGCTGTAGCATGAAACCCTAACGTCCCCACAAAACTGCACGTCTATGATCAGAAGCATTCTCTCTTATTCAGTTCAAAATCTTTCTAGCAAATTTCACAGGAAAACAAAGTCCCCTTCCCCAAAACTCTCATGTTAAGCAAACTGAGCTACCATGAAAGCTTCAAATATAGGACTTCGACAATCACGTATTTGAACAAAATAGCATATGAAAATTACTTTCAGAAACATCACAACCCAGTCGAACGAATCATTATTCAGACCATACATACAAATACAAGCATATATACTCACATACTAACATAGTTTTTCACCAAAGCCAAGTTGTACATAGTATTCATTTTTGTATGTAGATTTAAGAAGTCGTGGAATGAAAACAGCTTGAAATCGTGTTTGTGTTGATCATAAACCATCAAAGCTATCAACAACAAATAGTAGTCCCCAAAACAGATAAAGCATAATCTATTTATGCATCTACATAGAAGCAACAAGAGAATATCGAAATCAAAAATCGCAACTGACCAAGTACGCGATCCGGGGCCGTAGTTCTTGGGATGCGCGTTCCAGATGTTCGAGTGACCCATCTTCTCTTTCTCTCTCCCTGATGCAGTGTACAAAACCCTAGTTTCGGAGATGACGAGCTCGGAGATTGTGAGGCGCTCTAATGAAACCCTAATTTACGAACCTATGTAATTTATGCTGGCCTGCTGGTCGACTGGAGTATGAAATGTCTGAAGTACCCCCAAACAGGATATCAAATTGCCTATACGTCAAGGCCTAATTTTTTTGCTTCCCAAATTGCCCCTGCTTCTGTGCTCCGTCCAGGCAAAAGCCTCTCCTCCCCACCATTCCTCTCTTCATCTTCATCTCCGACACGATTCCCCGCGATTTCAGGTCTCTCTCTCTCTCTATTTATATAAACACATACTCACATACAGAGATATATCTATCTGTACGTATACATTCGGCGTCCCTCTGACATTTAATCAAGTAAAAGTTCTCTCTTTTGATCTGTTGTCTTATTTTTTATTCTAAATTTTCGTTTTTTGAATCCGATTGTTCCAAATTTTGGGACTTATTATTTTGGTCCCGACTTGTTGACAGTACGATTTTAACTTGTTTGAATGGTTTTACAAGGGTTTGCTCTGTTGAGTTTAATTCCTAGAATATTGGTTGCATGCTACTTTAAGAGATGACTTGTGCTTTTCCCGCCCAATGCATCTTATTAACTTTGATCCTTAGCTGGAATTATAGAGTTATATTTTCACAAATTCTTACTTCATTAAAACTGTCCGGTCTCTGCTTGTTTGTGGGGTTCCATAGGTTAAGCAGTGGAAATGAAGAAGTCACCATTGCCACTGCAAAGTATATGTGGAATTGAGAAGAAGATATGTGGGAAGGAAGCTTTGGTGAAGCTTTTAAGATGGCATTTTGGGCATTCTGAATTCCGGGGGAAACAGTTGGAAGCTATTGAAGCAGTTCTATCAGGTCCCCATTAATTTTGCCTTCATCAAAGGCACATATGACCAATGCCAGAGACTATTAAATTTTGCTTAAGGAGTACCTTTGGAATTCATTTATCTACTTTTTTGTGCCCTTCTTGGAAGTTGGTTGTGATGTGGCATTTGAATTCTGTAATAATGGTGCTTTCTCATGCAGGAAGAGATTGTTTTTGTCTCATGTCAACTGGTGGAGGGAAGTCAATGTGTTACCAGATCCCTGCACTGGCAAGAGCAGGGATTGTACTTGTTGTTTGTCCTTTGATAGGTGAATGCCTCTAGTTTTTAGTAATTTTTATGTTATAAGAGAAAACTTAAGCTACACAAGATTTTGGTTGGTTTTGCAAATGCTAGGATACAACTCTGATTGCTCCTATTGGTTTTCCATTTTACTCAGCCTTGATGGTAAGCATATTCTAATTTCTTTGCACCATTTATGTTCAAATATCAATTTAATGGGGTTTTATATGGTTAGTTTTGCTTTTTATATTTTCTAATCAGGAAAACCAAGTGATGGCATTGAAGGCAAAAGGGATTGCTGCCGAATATTTGTCCTCAACCCAGACTTCACAAGTTAGGAATAAGGTGATTATTGGAATTATGATATCCTTTTGTGGTGCTAACACTAGTGCCTAATGTAAGATTATGAATCCTAGCATAGAAAATAGGCGACATGAAAATCACAATGTGTCTCAAGTTATAACTGGTCATTTAGGTGAATACATACTCGCTTCATTGTTCGTTGTGGTTTCACCCCCATGAAGTACAAGTCATCACCATCCTCTCAACATTGGTATGTTGCATGTCAATCATCAGATATGGTAAAGAGTGGGCAAATGGAGACAGTTATTAACAAATCAAAAGAATACAATAATAGCTAATCATAAGATATCCTATTAGAAGTGTTAATCTCAAATGTCAACCTAGGTGAACTTTTTGGGGATGTCAAACAGCATTGCGAAGTTTTCACCTAATTGTTGTTCTTCTATTGAGAAGGCTGCAACGCTAACGAGATTTTTTTGATTTATTTATCCTTTACATGCTAGACTTAAGGATCTCACACATGCGCAAGTGTGCACACACATAAAAAGGGGAAAAAACTTCACAAATATTTTTTTTCCATGATGCTTACACAAAATCATCTACCCCGACTGTGCATAGAGCTCATTTTCTTAGGCGAATGTTTAACAAGAAAAAGTTATGTGATGTCATTTGAATGCTGTCTTGCCTATAAATGGATGGTAGTTTATGTCACATGAAATTAGTTTTTGATCTAGTTTGAGATATTGTACTTCTCAGAAAAGAATTCTAGTTTGTGAAATTATATTTGTAGTCTAAATTTAGTGTTGCTAATTTGACAATGGTTTATTCTTCACCTATTGCACTTATTTGAGCAAGATTATGGCGATGCCACTGGTTAATGTTGAATTTGTTCATCAGTGTCCTAATCACAAGAGTTAATTTTTCTTTTGGTTTCAATTTTATTTTAGTTTCATGCTGCAACTACAATCATTAATCCACTAGTTGTGGTTCAAATTTGAAACTTCTTCATTACTCTGGTTTCTTGCAGTCATCTTTATGGTTTCTAATGTCATTGTTGACTTCTTATTTTGCTTGAAATGTGCAAAGCAATGTTCTGGACATGTCAGTTTTTGCATAATGTGACAGCTTTATTGTCAACTTTAGATCCATGAAGACCTTGAATCCGGAAAGCCATCCTTAAGGTTGCTTTATGTGACACCAGAATTGATTGCAACACCAGGATTTATGTCGAAGCTAACAAAGATTCATGCTAGAGGGTTGTTGAATCTGATTGCCATAGATGAGGTTTGAACTTACTTGGCCAATACTATTATATATGATAACTCATTGGTTTCAGCAGGAAGCTTCAATATTTGGCTGATCATTCCTCCTCTTTTGTGAAAATCTATAGGCACATTGCATCTCAACATGGGGTCACGACTTTCGGTAACTTCTCATCCATCTAGAGATGTTCTTACATAGAAGTTACTTTTTCATAGTCGTTTCAATTTAATAAAGTCTTGCCTCAACTATTTTGGGGCAAGTCTCCCCTCCAGACTCTAATATTCATAATCCTCCAGACTTCTTATTTCACTACGCCATGTGTAAGTAAATCATATCTAACAGATAATGTTGTTATCTCATGTAAATCCATGATCTCATTTCGTTAATTTCGTTCAACGTTAAGTGAGATTGTGGGTTTAAATGAGATAACACCATCCGTTTGGTATGATTTACTGACACTTGGCATAGTGAGATAAGGAGTTTGGAAGATTTTGGACATTAAAGTCTAGAGGGGAGCCGAACCCACTATTTTGGGTCCCTGACATTAATCATTTTTTGTGTGTGGTCCCAACATGAATCTTGTATTGCCATTTCTCTCTTTTAGGACACTATAATTCATGTAGGATGTCATCTGGTATAGAACATACGTCATAATAGCATGAAGTGGGTCTAAATTGCAGAGTCCATGTAACTTTAAGGTATTTATAATTCCATTTCACTCCTGCATTGCGATTAGTTCCTGGAAGTTTATAGAATTCAAGACCATGCACTGATAGTGTACAGTACTATCTAGGTGTCCTTCATCTTGTTGACATCCCTATGTTGAGATTCCTTTTTCTTTGAGAATCAACCAGATTATGCCTCTTGGGATCCTCTTCTATGCCTGTGCTCCTAGGAAACTTTCCTTAATGCATAATTACCTCAACCAAGTAACTTCACCCTCAAGTCACCTAATATAGAAATTAGTTAGACCCTAATTAAAACTTTTTTCCATTAGAAACAAAATCCTTAGACAATAACCCAATTCTAGACTTCACAAAAATGACTAGAAACCCTACAACTTAAATATGCTAAATTTAAATAAATCAGCCTTTTGTTTTTGAAGCCCAATTGAGTGAACTGTTGTGCAAAAAAAAAAAAAAAGCACTCATTGATCTTGTGCACATCATACGTGGTCTGTCACAATGAGTTTAGGTAACATTGAAGCTTTTATTTGCTCATCATATTATATTTTCAAATTTCAATTGTCCTTGCATTGCAGCCCTAGCTACCGGAAGCTTTCTTCTTTGAGGAACCATTTATCAAACATCCCAATATTGGCTTTGACTGCTACTGCTGTCCCCAAGTGAGTGTTCTAATGCATTTCATGTGGGGAAAAACTGTGAATTCCAGTCCTTTATATGCTCACAAAAATGGCTCTAGATTTTTCCATGTTCCCTCACATCCTCCACTTCAGTGCTTCCCCCCCTCCCCTTCTTCCCCCAAATCTTTTTCTCTCTCTTTATAAATTAAAAAGTTTTTGTACTCTTTTTTTTTTTTTTTTTTTTGTTTTCCTCAATGGTACATCTGACATGGCCATGTCCTTGGAGAAAGTATTATTCTACAAGTTGATTGTTTTAATTCCTTCCTCGGAGGAATCTGTATAATTCCTTACACGCACTTCAATCTTTAGGTGTTGTGTTTTTCATGAAGAATAAATAAGGTACTAGGGTTCCTTAATTTTTTAAATGATCGTTTTCTTTATGAGAAAGTGCTGAGCAATATTTCTCCACTGATTTCCTTTCATTTTGCAGAGTTCAGAAGGATGTGATAGAATCCTTGTGCTTGCAAAACCCCTTATTCCTGAAATCATCATTTAATCGTCCAAACATACATTACGAAGGTTAGGTCCTTCTACTTGATTTAATGCATTTGTTTTGTTTTTTTAGTCTAAAACTGTAACCCAGTTCGTCGGAACTATGAATTCATCATTTATTAATTTCTTGGTACATCTAAGTGATGGGTCTCTAGCTGTGCTTGATTCTTTTCCCCTTAAACATCTGGTACAATAATTAAATGGATAATAATATTCTCGTCAATCAACTTTTAGGGGGAAGTACACAACTCCAGGTTTAAGTTCTTTTTCCTACTCTGATGCTAGCTAAATTGTCCCAAAAGGATATGTTAACAGGCTTCCCCCATGAGATATTTCATACAGCAATCCCTCAACCATATGAAATTGTTCATTAAATAGTTTGGGCATGAGGGTATTTAGAATGTTCTTGAACTTCACAATAACATTTATATGAAGAATGTCAGTTATAGATTGTTACAACTCTATGATTGTGATGGTCATGTTACATCTGTCTGAAGCCAGTTACAGACTATAAGAGGACTAAACTATATGATCCTAGAACTGGATTAGAGAACCGAGCAGCAGATTCACTAAATGGTATGTGATCTCTTCATGCAAATCTATGTTGGGCAGAACTGCAAAAATGAACTGAAGAGGATAGGGAAAAACAATTAGAATGACAAGAGCACATACGGATTTGGAGCTCCCTTTCAAGTAAATGTTCCCAAAAAGTCGAGATTTTTTAATTTCTTGTTCTATAGTTGGCTTGGTATGAGTATATTAGTTCACCATACCCATGATAATTTTTTAGGCATGAGCTCTGTATTATTGATTTATATGAAAGTCCCCTTGACAATACAGTCACCACATCCATGTACCTCACTAGATTTCTGTATAATGCAGTGCGATATAAGGATCTTTTGGACAACCCATATGCTGATATAGCTAATCTACTCAAATCCTGTGGAGATGTCTGTGCGATTGTATACTGCCTTGAACGTAACACGTGTGATGACCTGGCTGCACATCTATTGAAGAATGGCATTTCCTGTGCTGGTAATTAAACAGTTCCCTCCTTCTTTCTGAATTGTATTCTTCAAGGGTTTAGTAAATATTTTCAATATTTTTCCTTACTTTTGCTGCACTTCAGCATATCATGCAGGGTTGAACAATAAACTGCGGAGTTCTGTTTTGGATGATTGGATTTCTTCTAAGAAACAAGTTGTTGTTGCCACAGTTGCTTTCGGGTATGATTCTATTCAAATCCTACGGATAGAGCCCTTCTTTCCCCTGTGACTTACTATGCTTTTGTTTGCAGTATCTGCCTTCTGTTTTTTTTTTTTTGTGGGTATAATGCACCAGTTTGATTTATATCTAGTGGTGCCTAGTTTCACTTTTATGTCAGATTCAAGCTGACAATGACCAGCATGATTGCATTTTTTTCCCTTAAGCCTACTCAAACCATATATTAATTTTTGATAAGTTCATATATGTGAAGTAGAGTTTATATAACTATTCAGAGTTATCAGAGCACTAATAAAAGAACAATTTTGCATTTAAAATTATAATGTTTCATAAATCATCTAAATTTAACAGAAATTACTCTCCCATCAAGCAAAGAATGTGCTCTATGTAGAGCCTATGACTATTGTATTGTGCCTTGGAGTATGTGTCATATGGTTATCCCATTCCAGTTCAATGTATCAAAATGATCCCTGTTCCAGAAAACATTGTATTTTATGTTTTTATTTTTCAGTTTAAACAAAATGTCTTTGTCCGAAGTGGTGGACTTTGACTGATCAGGTTTTCTATCAAACAACCTGGATTGTAATTCAATTATATGATAACACTTTCCTATCATTGGAAAAATGAGTTTTTGCCCACTTGAATTTAGAACTATCAGCTATTCCACACACACCACACCCCCCCCCCCCCCCCCCCCCCCCCCCCCCCCCCCCCCTTCACTCTCTTTCTCTTTTCCTCCTCTCCTTCTTCCCCACGTGCACATGTGTAAAATCCACTCACAGGTTTTACACAGACACGCAAAGTACATTAGAAGGCCATTAAGCCCCCATGAGGTATTCCCTCAGCATATGTGCCATTACACTTTAATGTAAGTTTTATACAGTGTGTCAAGTGAGAAGTAACTAGTTTGTTCCTCTGGCCTGACAACAACCTCTTTCGTTAATCTAGAAGATATTTCTTTGACTCTGCTGGGATCTTCAATTTTATATTTTACTTTGAACTCATGATTACTCGAGATGTAATATATAGATTTTTTTTTTTGCTGGATTCTCGGTGGGAGCATTTCTGGTGCATACACAGCTGTTGAACTAGTGTCATTCCTTCAGGATGGTATGCAAATATTACTGTCAGTTTTAAGAACTCTGAATATGAGTTCTTCCTAGTTTCATTATTAGAAAAGATTATCAAGGATAGCATTTTGAACTAATGCCTTATGCACAATATTTCCAGGGTATAGACCGAAAGGATGTCAGGGTTGTTTGCCATTATAACATTCCCAAGTCAATGGAAGCCTTCTATCAAGAGTCAGGTAGAGCTGGTCGTGATCAATTGCCTTCTCAAAGTTTGTTGTACTATGGAATGGATGACCGCAAAAAAATGGTTGGATCACATTTTTAAAACCATATCTCAATTTTCTATTATTTGCATAGTTATGGCTAGAATTTTATGTAAGCATTTATGTATTGCAGCAATTTATTCTGAGTGCTTCTAAGAGCAAGAAGGAGCAGTCCTCGAGCTCACAGGATGGGTCCTCAAAGAAATCCCTTGCTGACTTCAATCAGGTAACTTTTCAACCCTTCTACAAAGCTAGCTTGAACTCTCTTTTCCTATAACGTCTGATGGACCTTGGTGCACTATGCATGCAGATGGTTGAGTACTGTGAAGAGTCTGGTTGCCGTAGGAAAAAAATTCTTGAGAATTTTGGGGAACAGGTACTTAAATCTGTGGTTATGTAAAGTTCTCATCTTCATTAGGATAATATTTTATGTAACCACTTACATTGTATGTTGTCTTCTCAAGTAGGTTCCTGCATCACTATGTAAAAAAACATGTGATGCCTGCAAACATCCAAATTTAGTTGCCAAGTATTTGGAGGAGCTCAGAACTACTTGTGCGTTTCACCATATAAATGGATCTTCTCGAATATACATAAGCAGGTACTTTATTTTTTTAGTTATGTCAATATTCTGTTATGTTTGTAGCTTTACTTACGGTGGAAAACTTACCCCATAGGTGCATGAAACCTGTAGTTTCTAGTTGGACAAAGATTAAGCATCAGAATAAAGAATCAGAAATCAGTGCAACTTCATGCAAAGGAAATTTGGTTGTGGAAGATGTTTTCTTACATACATCAGTAATAGCAAGGTTGTGAAAACTTATAAAAGAAACTTTGGTACTAGAAATTGACAGTACTTTAGAGTGGTAGTTGGTTCGGTCTAGGAAATATAGGATGAAGTTAAAATTAGAAGGATAACAATCAGTGGAGAGGCAGGTGAATCTCCGGTCATTATAATTTGCATCAACTGTGGACTACGTCCTATGCCTACTTGTATTGAACTTTCCAAAACTCTGTTGTAGTTGAAGAGACCAGCTGGATGGTAAACCTTTAGTGTGTACTTCAGTTGGGATCCTTGGAATAGATACTTATTAGCATAACAAACATTATGATATGATACATGGAATTCAGTTTTCCAAATTACATGTAGAAGCAAGAGAAGGGTAAGATTTGTGGTCAAGAGTGGTCATTTATGTAATTTTGAGTCATACCATCTTTGCTATGACCATGAATTGACACAAATCTTTCAAAATCTAGCGAGAATGTTAAAAATCACAGTGCATCATAGGGTCTGTTCTGTAATGATTTTGCATTCGTTTAAGCACTGACCTTCTGATTGTTGGAGGTTTATAGGTTTATATTTCAGGTGCTTGGGATTACATCTTCTCCAGTTTCTAATTTTTATATGACAATTTTGAGGACATATAGGTTGATTGGCTCTATTGTAACAGTATGTGAGTTTTAGCAGCATGTCAGATGCATATTGATATTCTCTAAATGCTGATTAATTCTTGGTTTTCTGTTTCAGCTCCTCAAATCTGATTGATGAAGAACAATTGTCAGAATTTTGGAACCGGGATGATGAGATAAGTGGCTCTGAGGAAGATATATCTGATTCTGATGGTAAATCGGTTGCCTAATTTTGTAATAAAGAGCATCTATCTGCATGTGTCTTTACCTGCTTGTGTGGTTGTGATCTGTGTAGCCTAGAACTGCAATTGTTCTGTGTTTTATCTGCAACATCTGATAGTTCTTATAAATTGAGGGTTCAACTGCCAGATGCCATTAATGCTGCAAAGAGCATAGTACAGTCAAAACTATCAAAGTCAAGACTAAATGAGAAGATTGAGCTTTTGCAGCGTGCAGAAGAGAATTACTATCGGAATAAAGTTCCTGATAAACAGGTTGATTACAAAATTCTTTTCATTCAGTATCATCCTGGAGAACTGACTGGATTTTAGTAAGCAACAGGACACAAGCACCTGCCACGTAATTTTCCTTAGAACTGAGAATTGGCAAGTCTTGTAGACAGTGAAATTTCTCCTAGATTGGATACGTAAATGGTTAAGGATCATTCATGGCAAGAGATGTGGACCTGAATATCTAGGGATCAATACAACTATTATCTGAATGTATTCAAGCTTTTAAATATCCACAGATCATTTACTGTATATCCCTCCAATAAACTCTCAGCATCTAAGAACCTTGCATAAATTCTGTGACAAAGAGAAATCTAATCTCTTATAACAGGTTTTGGTGCTCTTACTTCTCCTATACATTACTCTCTGTTCTTGTCGAGTTCATTTGTCAAGACTCAATATACTTTCCTCTCCATAAATAATTGCAGGTTTTTATCACTACTCTACTCTTCTTATATCTATTCTTCTTGATACACAAATATTTTGGTAAGAACTTTTGCGGTTAGATGTTTTCCGCTCAAATGTAGTTCCACTGGTTTCCACTCGAATGTCCACTTGTCTGCAATGCTACTTGAAGAACGTGGATGTCTACTCTTTATTGAAGTAATTAGTGATATAGTCAATTTTTTGTGCACTTTCTAGGTTTGGCCACTTTGTTTTAGTCAATTTTCTATGCTGCAGTAATTTTGTTGTTTTCGCCACTTGGAACTTCTTTTGCCTGCAAAGCCTCTAACTTTAGGTTTCTAACAGACTAATAAACTCGACAAGAATGCCATATCTGAAACACTGAGAGAAACAAGCAAGCAAAGATTATCAAATGCGCTCAAGCAAACCCAGCAGCGGCTCGGCAACTTACAGTATGCACACTTCCTCTATCCTCATTTGATTTGTAGTAAATGGGTTTCCTTGTTAGGAATTGTAACCTTCTTGGATTTTATTTAGTTTCTTGTAATTAACCACAGGAGCATCTCCATGTTTGTTTGCATGCCTCTTTTGTAGACTTGACTTGGAAACATCGGCCTCCTTCCTTGAAAACGAGTGCTACAAGAAATATGGGAAGACTGGGAAATCATTCTATTGTTCGCAAGTAGCAAGTACGGTGAGGTGGCTTTCAACCACAAACTCCAAAGAATTGATAAATAGGCTCGGCGCTATTTCCAGTTCTACCAGCGAAGACATAACTGTGAAAGAGAATTCCTCTTCTACATCATCGGCTTTGTTGGATCAGGGACCAATAGAAATTAGTAACAAAGAAATCCATGATTTTGTTAGATCAGAAAGTTCTTCAAGTGCATTGCGAAGCAATTCCCAAGATATAGGCTTGCCGCCAATCCCGTCTTTTTCGGAGTTTGTTAACAGCAGAAATGCAAAGGAGAAGCAACTATTAATGTCAGAAAAGCAGTCACCCAACAGAGCTTACAAGAATCTGGAGAAGAGGATGAGACTGCAGTAGGCTCAGTTGGTTCTTCTTTTTGGTGCATGTGCTTGGTTCAGCTGGGTGGTTGCTACTGTACATACTGCAGAATTATGCTTTTGTGTTTTAAAATTGATAGGAAGCCAGAATAGAATGGTGTCATCAAATAGTGAGAACCCAAGTGGTAAGAGTAATACTATGTAAGCAGAAGTTTTGTAGTTCTTTGATTTTAAATCAAAATACCTATCATTTTAGTTCATAATTTTAAAAATATCACGGTCACATCATATTTTGTTAGAGTTTCTGTGTAAAAGTTCTGTAAGAACAGAAATTACCAAGTGCTAAAACAGGTTCGCTTCATCGACCAATGTGGTGGACACAACTTGCAGTTGGTTTTAAACAATAGAACTCTTAGCAATGATCAACAAATGGATACCAATGAGTAAAGGGAATAGCAAGAAAAAAAAAATTGGGCCTAGCGTGGCCATATTGAAATACATAGAAATTCAAAGTAGCAAACAGTGTGTTATCATGATCCTTTATGCAGACTTGGGATTATAATGTTCAACCAATCGACAATGATAGGACTCACTGTGTGTAATTCCATGCGAGAGAAAGAGAGAGAGAGAGTTTTCACAGTTCTTGTATCACTGCTTGCATGTAAAAAACGTATTATTTTCTCTGATTTTCTCCTAATAATATATTTCAAATAAGGAACCCATTCAATTAACCAACTAGTCTGAAAATGAATTAAACTTGCACCTTATACTTAGCATAAATACCAATCGAGTATTGAGCCACCCTTTGATAAAAATAATTTTACCACATGTGATTTTGTTTCTGTTAAGGGAATTTGAAACGTGAATGTGCCAACAAAGCCTTACTTGAAGAAGAACTGTAAGTTTGGGCATTTACTTTCCCGATTGATGCTCTCAGGTTCTCTAGTTTTGTAGACCCTTTGGTTTTTTTTTATTCTAACAAAATCTTTTCTACAATTTGTCCCGATAATATATATATATATATATATATTTCCGGAATATGCAAGTAAATTTCCCAGACCGATGCCTTCTTTCAGGAATAGTTCAAGCTTAGTTATATATGGTGCTTTAATTTCTTCCAAGTCCGCTATAGTGAGATAAACTTTTAGTAGTTGTGAGAGTTTTCTTCAAATTCCTTCATTCTTTCTATTTATTGGAGTGTTGAATGACACCTATCAGGTCTTTGATCAACCCAGGCTTGTTCTCTATACGTTTGCCTACAAAGTGATGATAACACATTACTGCCTCTAAGATGTTTGACAAATTGTGTCTAGTTTTGTTTGAAAACGTATTGATATGCTGCTGTCTGGATCTCTACCTATTTGTCTTCTTCAAATAAAGGATCGTTTGGAATTGATGCACAAATGTTGAAAACCAAAGCCGGTGAGATCTTCTTTAGGTAACATGTTTCGTAGATGTTTGACAAAATGCCTTTTTTTTTTTAAAACAAAACATTGATGGGTTTGGAAGGACTATGCTGCAATCTTTTGTATTTTTGTCCACTGTTTTCATGGTTTTGAAATATCTGGCTATAAGTCGATGGATTCATTGATGCAAATGAGTTAGAGAGAGTTATTTCTACATTGGGTTTTGTAGAAGTTTCAGAACTAGAATGTCACAGGATGATTAGAGCCTTTGATGACAATGGAGATGGACAGATTGATTTCAGTGAATTCAAGTAACTTTTGGAGAACAGCTCTTGGTTGCCAATTTCTTCTTGGACAGTGGAAGCGATTATCATGGCATTTCAATTCCAAAATAATGTCAGTTTTATTTTTCATTGTTATTTACATTTTTTTTCATGCAATTTCCAAAATTGGGCTCACATCAGGTCAAAAAGTCTGTCTCTCACTCACGCACTTTGTCTTTCTGAACTTGTAAACATGCATGCACTGAAAATTTCTTGTACGTCATAATGGTCTTTTTCCGATTATGCAATTTTTGACTTTTAAGGGTTATACTGTTGTGGGTTGTTTGGATGCCACATGTAAAATTTAACCTGTACATTGTGTTTGACAGAGGATTTAAAGACTGTCCTTTTGCTTGTGACATCACATAATTTGTAGCATTTGATCACATTAAAGGCATTTGTAGGATCTCAAACAATATTATAATTTGTGCTCTAATTTTGGTGATGAAAGTGCTATATTTGCTGTTGCATGTTGGCCGCAAATCCGACTGATTCACTGTTTTATTAATGCTTTGAAGTATCGCTGTTGCTTAAAATTTTTGGAGAAATTACAGTCACCTCACTTAAGATATTTAATAATAACAAATAATTTTTTTAAAAATTTTAAAATAACAGTCCTTTGTCAAATTTGTCCCTGTGATAGAGTTAGCGGAGAAGATTCTTTTACTTTTTTACCCGACTTAAAAAGTCAAAAAATTCTAAAAGTTAGTCAAAATTTACTCTCGCTGAATCAAACACTACGAACTCTCACTCATAGTCTCAGACCTCACCACTAGCCAGCATCACATTGCCAGTACGACTCTCTCTCTCTACATATATATATATATATATATTTGCTCCATCACTAACACTCAACGGCTCAACCACTATCACACCGCTAGTCTCAGTCCGGAAATCCACCAAATCCTTCCTTCTCTATTTCTCTCTCTACACATATATATGTATATATCACCCACTAGCACATTTGCACCACCATACCGTCACCATCATATCACCATCTCCCTCCAAATTCATGTGCTTATTAAACAATGACAGTCAGCATTTACCACCTTGATCACAACTCTAGAGAAGCAAAGTCTGTAATTATTAACAAAAAATTAAGTGAATAAATACACATCACACATATTTATGTATGTATATATATAGAGAGAGAGCCAAAATCTAAACTCTGCGATCTTCAGCTACATGGAGGAAATCAAAATGGGTTTGGTGTTAGGCTTTGTTGATGATGATGGCAACGGTTCTAGAGGTAGTTTCAGAATTTTCTCTAAAAAGGAGTGGAAGATGAGTGGTGGTTATTTGGGTGGGATGGTGGAAGTAGCATTGAGGTGGTGTTACTGTGGTGAAAATGAAGTTTGGCGATGATGGGTTTTGTTTAACACTAGAAATAGAGATTTTTTTTCCACATCGTCTTGGCATAACAGAGCTTAAATTCCTGGATCCCCTTTTCTTTTGCATATACACGGATTAGAAGTGGTGATACATATATCCTTACCTCATTAATATCGTGCTTTAAAAATTAATTGGAGTTAGATTAAATTATTATTTTATTAGACAAATTTTAGCAAGTAAGTTTCACAAAATTTTAAGCATTTACTTTTTATATTAGTATAGGTATATACAGACACGTATACACATCCATATGGTTGGGTCTATATTTTAAAGAGAGAAAGATTGGATGGGATTGTGGAGAGTGTGTGGGTGTGGGTCTTGAAGAGACTGAAAGATTGCAAAGGGATTTATGGTTTTGGTTTTCAAATTATTTTTGAGCACAAAATATTATGAAGAAATTTGGGTCGTTATTGGGGGTTTGAGAAGAGCTGGCCGGGGTGGATGGAGTAAGGAGAAGGAAGCTATGAGAGAGATTAATGGTTCGGTGGTGATGGCATGGCCGTAGACAGGGAAGAAATAAGAGAGAGAGACGGGGAGATTGATTTCAATGAGTTAACTCAATGTAAGTTGTTTTGAGTTAAACAAGGGATGGTTGACCGAGTTAACTCAGTCCCATTTGATTAGTCAAAACAATTTTATTATATTAATATAAGGGTAAACTGGTATTTTAAAAAATAATAGAATGATGTCAGTAAAAAAGTTACGTTAATCTCAACGGCAAGCTAATGATTGGGGCTTTTTGAAACTGACAATTAAACTGGGAGAGATGTTGTTGTCATTTTTAAAACCTAACAGGTATTATCTATTATTGTTAGATATTTTAAAGAAAATCAGTGTAGTTTATTCTAAATTTTTTTGTTTTGTTTTGGTTCATCTTTAATTCTAGGCAAGTTGTGTGTTGAAGCTTGTATGGAACCAGGCATGAACTGAGGATTTTGCCATATGCTTACATAACTTTACATTATTCTCCTTTTGTGGGAAAATTTTACTAGAAGAATGACTTGTGTCAATAATACTGGTTTTTCTGAATGTCTTGTCAATACTGATGCCATAGGTATGAAGTCATGGAGTTCAGGTCGTCGCAGTGATTTCGTTGAAGCCTATTATGGTGCAATACCGGTGGTGATGTAATGGCTAATGGATTTAAATTTCTTTCTCTGACGTCTTGCAGAGATGTTTAGCAAAGTGGGATGCTATGCAGGAATTGCAGGAGGTCTCAACATTATGAAACATAAGAATGATGCTTTTCCCCTTCTTTAGAGTTCTGTTCAGTGGTATAATTTTCAAGCTTCTTGTGCATTTTGGAGGTTTAAAATGAAGTCATTACCATAATCACTAAAATGCTTATCGCAAAATATGTTCATTGGTTCAACTTGTATGTCTATACTTCATTATTAATTGCAATTAAGCACATTGAGGCAAATTCTCTAAAGTATTCATGGACACTATGTTTTTCTCTTGTGAAGGGAAAGATGACGAGAAGTGACATTTCTTGCATTTTTAAATAAATAACCAGTGTGTATTTAATGAAGTAGAACACTTGACTTGTAGTGTTTGACATCCATCCTTAACATACTAGGTGCAACGCATGCACTACCCACTAGTGTTTAAAATGGTTCATATTTGCTTTGCTTTCATGGCTATAAGGGTGAACTTATTTACATCCAAGACATGTTTAAAAGGCTTCAAATTTGTTCGGCTTTCATGGGTACTAGAACAATGGGTGAACTTTGGCCTCAACTTTACCAACGCAACTGTGCCGGCACACAAGCTAAGTGCCTCCAAGGTAATTTACGCAAAGGTTAAGACAGAGAAAAGCTAGAATAAAATTTGAGATAATGTAACTTCGTATTGCACTAGAGAAACTTATAACTCACTTAGATGGTTTGGTCAAATGAGACATTTTTTTATATAGCTCTCCACCTCTTAAATGGATTGTAGTAATTAATTTAATTTGACGGTAGGGAGTGATCTTCTAAAACTTTTTCATCTTCTTTCCTACAAAAATACTTAAGATATTTATTTAGAACATTTTGTAGATATTCTAGAATATGTACAAGTCTAAACTACACAAGACTACGATAAAAAATTATAAAAAAATCTGAAAAATCTCTCCATAATTCTTGAGTCTTCTGGAGATATCTCCATTGTTGTAGAATTTTCTAAGCTCTTCTAACCTCATGCGCATAAAAATCTAATGTTCACATTCTATTTTTTTAGTCCAAGGTAGAGAGTGGTTTTAGCTATTCAAATGTTGTTCATTTCTTTTTATTTGGGACTTCTCTCACATTTTTTTGGTTATATTTAAATCCAGGAAATGTTTAAAGGATTCAAATTTTCGTTTTTTTTTTTCAAGATCAATTGTTACAAAGGTCAACATTCTAAGGTACAATACATTTTAAAGTCGCGCGGGTCAAGATCTAAAGCAAATAATATTGTACATCATAGGTTGTGACACTATTACGTCAAATATATTTAATATTGTACAACCACACATATACAATTTTTGTTCATATTAAACATTTAAGTTCAATAAGAATTTAAAAAATCAAATGGACTATTTTCTTAATTTATTCAATTATTACCTAGATTCAATGAGTTCTTAATACTTAAATAAATTGTTTCATACATATATTTTTCATAAATTGTATTCACTAGATTCAAATGAAATGCACATTCATTATCCCTTCAATTATTTAAGTTATGAATGCAAATATATGAGTAACTAATAATTTTTTTACTCCACTAAAAATATCATATATACAATAACTACTAGTCAATCATCTTTTTTATTACTCTCTTTGTGTGAATAATTAATTTTTATTTTCATAATGATTACATTTATGCAGCGTATATTTCTCATATGAAATTATATTATTTATAGAATACATAAATAGAAATAGATAAAACCGTTAAGTATATTAATATTTAATTACTAAAAGTATGTATGGATAGATAAATACATAATATATTTAGTTAAATTATATAAAATTTTTAAAAAAATGACAAAAAATTTATATTTAATTTATATTTAAAACTATTATTGTTAAGCAATTAATCTAAAGAGTTACTCTAGTAAGAAACCAATTCAATTAAAACAGTGATAAAAACCAGTGAAGCACCGTAGTTATCCGCGGATTGGGGGGCGCTCATGGGACTTATTTGCGTAGGAACCAAACAGTCTCTGAAAAGGGTACTTTAGACAATTTGGTCACTTTCCTTCTTCCGCGAGCAAACATTTTCCGCCTTGGCTTACATACTCTTACTCTTGTCTTGCAGACAAAGCTGTCTCTTATTTGAAATCTCTGTATCTGTTATCTATAGAATTATAGTACACAAATCGAAGACAATTAGCAAACTGACAATCAGTAAAATCATACCAAAATGAGCCGTGGAAGTGGAGCTGGCTACGATCGCCACATAACGATCTTCTCTCCCGAAGGACGCCTCTTCCAAGTCGGTAAGTCCTAAAATTTTCTACTTATCAATGGCTATTTCGGATCATATTAACTCAATCAACTAGTTTTTCTATAGTATATATGATTACTGTTTCTGATTTGTAATTTTTTGGGGGTTTAATGAGAGTTGTGTTAACAGAGTATGCTTTCAAGGCTGTGAAGTCGGCCGGAATAACCTCGATTGGTGTGCGTGGAAAGGACTCGGTGTGTGTCGTCACCCAGAAGAAAGTTCCGGTTCGTGCAATTACAGTTTGATGGATTTTTTTTTTTTTTTTTCTATAGGGACTATCTTGCGCTTGATTTAGGGTTTTGCAGTGGTTGAATTCGGCTTCTGAAATTTGTGCAGGACAAGCTTTTGGATCAGACTAGTATCACCCACCTATTTTCTATTACCAAGTACCTCGGACTGTTGGCCACGGGCATGACCGGTTATTTCTCATTTGCTAAGCTTTTTTGCCCCAAAGCACATCACTTTAAAGCATGAAGATTGAAAAGTTTGAAGCAATCTATGGATTTTGAGAATTCTGAGTTCATGAATCTCTTTTTTTCGGATAGGCAATATAATATTTTGTGGTTGACGTTTGAGTTTTGAATTTTTTGGTCATTATATTGTCACACCCAAATGGGTGTTTTTTTTTCCAGTCATGATTGTTTGAGAATGCATATGAGGTATACTGGGCTTGTTATCTCACATGAAGATGTCACAAAGTTGTGGAACTCTAAAGGCATCAACTGATTATAGTACTAGTAAATATGTCTATGCATTTAAAGATAAACATTTAAACCTTGACTTATTAGCTGTTCAAACTTCAAACTGACTGTGAATCATGAATTAGCCCCCACCAAACCGAAAGGAAAAAAATGAAAAAAGAAAGACTTCAGGTTTCGTTTTCCAATTCATATGAAGAAGAAGCCTGACCCGCAATCTCATATATGTTCTTATTCCCACTCTCTATCCAATCACTACTTAAACTTCAGGAACTTATAGTTCTCCTAAGATTGCTCCAAGAGACTGCCAAAGACCCCCCTAGGCTGGGGGGTGGGGGGAGGGGACGGGGTGGAGAAGGAAATTATGTTTCTCAATCTTCCTTATGTTCTTCCCCTTCTTCTTCTACTACTTCTGCCTCTTTCCCTCTTCTGTCTCCTCTCCTCTGTTATCTTGGTTCATCTATTACCCTCTCGTTCTCTTCTATCTACACGGTGCTGCATCACCTCTTTTTGTTCATGAGGTATAAAATCTGATAGATGTCTGATGGTGGTTCTTTTTGTAATTTTTCAGCTGATGCTAGGTCATTGGTGCAACAAGCAAGGAATGAAGCAGCTGAGTTCCGCTTCAAATATGGATATGAAATGCCTGTGGATGTCTTGGCCAGATGGTGAGCTAATTATGCTCCATATAGTGGATTTGATATTTAGTGCCTGCAATGCATAGACACAGACACGAGTGTCGGACACGATACGTGTCGAACACGTTGACATGACAATTTTCAAAAGATGCAAGATACGACATAGCAAGACACGGCCCTAGGATATATTTTTATATTTTTTTTATATGTCATATATAGAAATGTCTTTCAAAAGAGGTGAAAAATATACAAGATAACATCATTTAAAATAAAAAAATAACATATTTCATACTTAATCGACAACAAATTATTCACAATTAGTCAATTACATTGCATCAAAAATGATAAAGTAAGCAAACACATTAACAACAAAAAAAATGTTTCATCAATGCATAATACCCTAAAGTCATAAACTACCGAAAACATTAAAACATCATTACTCGTCATCAACTATCCATCATCATCTAACATAAAATCCATAACGATCACACAAAACAAAATGACCACCAATATTAGTAGCATACTTCTTCTTCTTCTTCTTCTTCGATCTAACAATTGGTTTTAAAATTTATAGTTGAGCCTTCGCCGTGTCCCTAAAGTGTCCAAAATGGAATACAAGTGTCCAATCCGTGTCCGTAGAGTGTTCGTTGTAAAAAAAAAAAAAAAAAAAAATAGGGCACGTAAAATGGAGTGTCCGACACGTGCTTGCAAGTGTCCCACGCGTGTCGGTGTCCAACATAGGTACAGCTCCTCCAACGGAGTGTCCATGCTTTCTAGTTTAGTGCCACGTATTGCCTTAATTTGGTTTCTCCTTTAGATGCATCCCATTCAGTTTATGTCATGGGTTGCTGGAAAAACCTGCCCTTATGTTTAAGTTTAATGGATCACAGATTTAGACTTGCAGGGCGGCTGGAGCATAAATTCTATAATACTAGGTTTTTCTAATTACTCTTGTCTGTGTTTTACCTTATTCCTGCTAATTTTATTTTCCCCAATAAACTTAAGGATTGGTGTTTAGCTTGTAAAATTTATTCACAGTTTCTTGAAACAACTTGCTGAGAATCTTATTGGGTTTTTGACGTTATTTTCCTCTTTGGTGGTTAATAAACTTCCTTCAACATATCTGAAAATTCGATGTAATCAAGTATCACACACCCCTGTACTTTCAGGATTGCAGACAAGTCTCAAATCTATACTCAACATGCCTATATGAGACCCCTTGGAGTAGGTTTGTCTCTGGTCTCTTGAAACACTTTGTAGGGGATAGTTATTGCATTTGAATGCTCCGTTTAATTGGAGAAATGGACAGAAAGTTCATACTTTTTTATTTGTTTTTAGTTATTATTGTTAATGTTACCATTCCATATGTTTAATATTTTTCAATTGTGAAGTTGCTATGGTTTTGGCTATTGATGAGGAGAAGGGGCCTCAACTCTTCAAGGGTGACCCGGCTGGCCATTTTTATGGGCATAAGGTACTTGGAAAATTCATTTCTTGTTTAGATATTATCTATGTTACCTGGACTTAGATACGGGTCTCGGGTGCGGATATGTATCTAAGTGTCAGATTAATCTAATTCTCATGTCCAAGGACACCCGGACACGGATAGGCTTTATATTTTTTTAAGGTAAAATGGTGTTCACAAATTGAAATATAGCATTTTATGCATAAAATGAAAGTTCTATGCATAGTTCTATAAGAAACTCAATTACTTATACATACTTAATGGATGCATGTCCAACTAATCATATCGGAAACGTCTCATACTCTTGACTGAGTATCGAGTGTCCGACATGTGTATTTCACAAATTTAGAAGAGTCTAGGTAGCATAGGATATTATTAACTCATCTGTTTTGGGGCCTCGTTTGTTTCAAATTTTTGTTCTTGAACTCCCTTTTTTTGGCTCAGAGACATGAGTCATATGACCACTGTTGCACCACTAATTTACCTGAATTCTTTTTGTCTTCATTTACCTTGTTTGTGGTACATTTTCAATAAGTATTCTATCATGGAACATGAAGTTTGATATGCACCCGGGGTCGATAACTTATCTATAAAGTGGGTTTGAAATTATTGAGGATGAGCAATACAAGTACATCTATACTTGCTCGACTAGCCAAGACAATTAAGTTGTACTATTGTTGTCTGAAGATTGCTGGAGCTTGAGTTTTGGGCATGAAAAGAAGAATGACTTAGGTGTTAGATGTTTTAAGTTTTTTTTACTTCTTAATACTTGTAATGGCTCATAGACAAAACAGAAGGTGCTTTACTTGTGCATTGAAAATTTGTTTTGATTTCTCGTTACTTGGAATTCATATTAATGGTTGCAGGCAACAAGTGCTGGATTAAAAGAACAGGAGGCTATTAACTTTTTAGAGAAGAAAATGAAGAATGATCCTGCTTTCTCCTACGAGGAAACTGTACAGGTAAGATTACCTTGTTTTATGAAGAGGCTAGTAAAGGCAAAGCGTATGAGCTAGCAACCCCTACCTTTTTTTGTCGTCTTGTTACAATGCAATGTTGTTCTTTCCTGTCTAGGCCTTATTGTTTGCTTGTCTATTGATTTGAATTCTGCCACCAATGAACAATCTAGTAGTGTCCATAAATGATACATCAGTCAAGTATTTCTGATAGTTTAGCTGCAATCTGCTCCATAAAGCTGCTGAGAATTTGGCGGTGCATTTATATCTTGAATAATGGGGTTGACTTGATTCTTTCATCATATGCCAGCTAGCTCCGGAGATATTTTGTGACTGGGATCTTAGTTTAGTTCACGAGTTCAGGCTGCATTGCTCCTGTATTGGAAACTCTTTCCTTTACTAATGCAAATAGACAAAATGCTTTTTATTATTAGTTCCGCCCCACCCCCCAACCTCCCAAAATGGGGATTTATCATTCTCAATAAAAGAGATGAGATGTTGTAACGGAAAATGGACGAGTTGCCCTTTTGGTTTAGATAGTCTCCAAAAACAAATATATATGGCATTGTTGTTGTTGTTATTATTTTTATTTTTACTTAGGTCAAGCAGTGAATACTTCTGAGGTCAAGTAGTAGTCAGTTATACCCACTTTCAATTTGACTTCTAAATGTGGTCAGAATTTTATGCAGAACATGTAAACAAGAAAAGTAATTCTTTGTATTGGGTTTTGTCTTAGAAATCTTTTGATTCGGTCATCTTTGTAAGACTTTTTCTTGTCTGAAGTTTGATATGTTAGCCTCAGAATTATAAAGTTCTAATATCCAAAACCGCTGGCATTCTGCAGACTGCGATTTCTGCATTGCAATCTGTTCTACAAGAGGATTTCAAGGCTACTGAGATTGAGGTATTGCCAATTTCTTTATTTAATGGACATATTAGTTACTTTTGCATGAATAACTTCATAACCGTTTGATGCTTATTCAGAGTGAGAATTCTGGAATGCATTTTCATTTGATGCTTGTTCAGCACATGGTTTGGTATTTGGAGTGGAAGGTCAACAAAAGAATTGCACTCTGAATTTTTTTTGATGAACAAAAGTATATTGAAAGCCGCCAAAATGGGGGAATTGCACTCTGTAATAGTAGCATCTTCTGTTCCATAAATTGGTCCTGCTTTTAGTTCCCCACGTATTATAATGCCTTTGGCCACTATAATGTTAAAGAGTTTCCTCTACTTTCTGTTCTTGAGGGTGTTTGGGATTGAGGGATATGTTCACTTTCCTTCTAAGGTCATTAAATGCTAATGTCTTTACTTGATTCCTAACATGATAAAATGAACATTAAAGAGGATGACAAACATAGAACAGAGGTCACATAGTATTTAATGGTTAGGTTGACCACTTTACTGTTTATCTTCCTTTTGAGTCCCCTGTGGTGTGTCCAATGTGGAATATCACTTCATATGCAGAGCTGTATCACTTCCCATCCTCCTCGTGTTATTCTTGTTTGGGTTATGTATCTAGAATGATTTATGTTTCAATTTAACAATGCATGGTTGTATAATTTTCTGGCAATAAATAGAACGATTTTTGATCTTTGGCAGGTGGGGGTTGTGAGGAAAGAAAATCCAGTCTTCAGAGCATTGTCAACTGAGGAAATTGACGAGCACTTGGTTGCCATAAGTGAGCGAGACTAATTGATGACGGTCTGTGAGCAGGCATGTCTATGTTGCTACTTAAAACCATCTAGATATGCTTTAGTTCATTAACTTCATTGTGGATTCCCTGGATGTGGTTGGAATCATCAAATTATCAAACACTGTTTCATTGAAACTGTTCCTTGCTTGGATCGCCCAAGTTTTTTTATGGAATAGGTGATTTTAAACTGTTTCCTTGGTTGTTATGGTTACACTTCAGGGAAGCCCCTGATGGAGAATTTTTTGAGTTACCAAGACCATTTGGCTCTCTCTCTCTCTCTCTGTGTGGAACTTAGCAGCGTGTTTCTCACGTGTAATACACTTTAAAAACACATTAAACAAGTCCCTTTCTTCATGCTTATTTCATCTTATTCTTCATTGTTCAAGCAAGAGTGAGATTCTTATGCAATACTCAGTCGCAATTTTCCAATGAAATTGGAATTTAGACTTCCCAAGTAGAGATGATCCTCAAACTCCACAGCCGAAGTCACGAAGGACATCACTTCTCCACTAGGATCATCAAATTTCTTGATTATCTTCCCATCAGTTGCCACATTCACTACCATTGCCTTCCCGGTCAAGCCTTGGACTCGCTCCCACAATATCGGAAATGTTGCTAGCAAATGCTTGAATGCCTTGGAAGTGTGAACAAACTCGAATCCTCTGGAGGTCAACTGTGACAGACAGTCATTGGAAACTTTAAAAATATCATCATTTTGATATTGTTTCCATTTCCTTGTGACAACGGTTTTTAGAAACTCATAAAACGATTTTTTTTGTTTCCTAAAAGTGAGGTATTTTTTTGAAAAATTCTTTGAAAAAGTTTTGAGAATCAATTTACCAAAGCCTACACAACTAAACGCAACCTACCTGCAGGAGAGCGATCCAAAATGATCCATCAGGAGCAAGATTAATGTTATCAGGTGCACCAGGAAGATTGTCCACAAAAATCTCCGTTTTTCCTGTGTCTTCCCCATTCAGCCAATACTTTAGGCACCTAAATCTGACCCACAAACAGAGAAGGCATCAAACATTAGAAAATAATGAAATAGCATACTTTCAATTGAAGAGGAAATCATTCATTATTTTCATTTCTTACTTAGACCATAGCCCTAAAGGCAGCCCAGGTCTATAGAGGTTTAGGCATACGCAGCCTTTCATGTGCAAAAGTCTGTTTCTATGTTTCAAACCCGTTATGTCTAGGTCGCAACAGGTCTGCCCTTACTTTGACCATAGCCCTACATGAACAAATTCTTTTTTTTCTTTCGCTTATTTAAATTCTGTCTCACAAAAATTCACTTACTTCCAAGTTTCACAGACCACTAGATAATCTTGGTCTCTGGAGAGTGCAACTCCATTTGCAAAATAAAGGCCATCAAGCACTATTGATGTCTCATTCAATGAGGGATCATACTTGAGAAGCTGCCCGTGAGGTTTTGCCTCAAGCAAATCCAGGTACGCGTTGTGAAGTCCAAATTTGGTGCTTGCAACACTGAAGTACAAACTACCATCTGATGCTTCAATCACATCATCTGCAAACCTGATTAACCATGTAACAATCAAAGCTTGTAACTATGACAAGTGATCTATATTTCCTTAAGATGCACAAAACAGAAATTTTAACATACCAATGTTGATTGATTGTCAAAGGATAGACTGGTACCTTATTTTGGAGCCATTAACATGTGATGCAAGAACAGTTGCACCATCTTCGCCAACCTTGAGCAAGCCCTGCACATCACAATTATCATGAAATTTGTAGAAGAACAGCACATGGGGTAATGGGTTCAATCCAGTTTCTTGAAATTCCTCCACTAACTAAGCCACAGGCCAGATGAAGTAGTTCATGAAAGTATGACCAGACCCAAACCCACCATTTCACTTACCCTCCATAGCTTACTAATTTGAGTCCTACCTTCTCTGAGTCACAAACAATGAGACTGCCTGCTTTTGTTATTGTGATTCCAAGTAAAGAATTGCTGTCAATCTTCCTCCAATCCTCCCAAGATCCATTTATGTGCAATCTTTTGATCCATCCATCTCTTGTAGCTGTATAGAGGATTCCATCTTTATCCACACACACATCTTCTGGGTTCTTCAAGAATCCTTCTCCAAGTTTTACCACTCTCTACAGAGACAAAAGCAAAAACCATTCTAATAAGCATCATGAGATAAAGACTCACCAGAAAATATATGAAAATGAAAGCTCTTCACCTGTAATTGACTGTTGGTAGGAAGAAAGGAAGCAGAAGAAGCTGGAGGCAGTTCAAGAAGGTCTGGAGATATTTGAGAGAAGAAGAAGACTTGAAGTGTGATTGCAAGTAAACAAACCAGTAGAAAGATTGAACAAGCTGTCTTGTTATGCATGGAGGTCCTTGCAGAGGTTGCTGTGGAATCCATGGGTTGGCAATTAATTCACTATGATTTGGGGATGAAAACTTCTGTTACGAAGATAAGGTTGTAAAGAAAAGTCTCGGCCCGTTAGGTAGAGTTAGTTTTTTTTTTATTTTGTCTAGATTTTTTTTTGTTTTTTTTATTTATAAGTTAAGATAAGTTAAAAAGTACAAAGTTAAAAAAATTCAATTTTTTTTTTATCTATAAATAAATAAGTTACAAAAAAAGTTTAAAAAAAAATTATACCGAACGAGACTCAGTTGTTGAGTGGGTCCATCCTATGTGGGGATATGGACCTAAAGAGATACAAAATGAAACTGGCAGAGAGTTTTCTTTTTTTTTTGTTTTCCTTCTTCTGTCTGTTATCTCAAGTAGAGTCTACAACATAAGAACAAAATAAATGGCAGCAAGTCAGTTTGCTTTGGCTCGACTTGGGCCACGAATCTAGTGTGGCAGTATCTTTAGACAACTTACTATGACTTGCTGGTTTATCATGAGATTTTGGGTGCATCGTAGTTTGATGAAAGTTGTTCAGAATTCGAGTAGGTGTCTCCTAAGATTTTCAAACATTGCAGACTCACCATTGGGCATTTACAAATTGTGAATGATTTGACGAGAACTGACGGTTCTATCAGAGAGGATGAGGGTTGTACGTGATAAGAGATGGCAAATGTGGCACTGGCAACTTAGTTCAGATCGTTCAAATTTGTCATTCAGCAAGATGGCGTCGAAATAGTTCGAACAA
Organism: Euryodendron excelsum; assembly: GCA_033060915.1. NCBI lineage: Eukaryota > Viridiplantae > Streptophyta > Magnoliopsida > Ericales > Pentaphylacaceae > Euryodendron > Euryodendron excelsum. The sequence goes on along the minus strand of CM065381.1, from coordinate 12,624,157 downwards.
CGGCTTCACCTTGTGGCAACCAAGGATGAATAATATTTTGACGAGAAAATGATTGGTGAGGGCTCTCAAGGAAAAGTCTCAAAAGCGGAAGAAAATGGAAAATTAGGGGTGGCGAGAGGTGAGGGAGCTGACAAATAATACAATTCTCAGTTGTATCTCAAATAACACTCTTTGAAAGGTCGTCAATGAAGTGATTCAGCGGAACTTTGTGTTAGTGTTGAAATTTGTAAAAGAAAAAAGAAAATGAATAATCACATCCAAAACATAATTAATATCGTTTTTCTTAAGATGATATTCGTCCCCACTAATTTTTAGAATTTGGTGTGTATCGAGTTAATGGCGAATTGTCTCCAAAAAATCTATAATTCTGACTGCGTGTTGAACATACGAAATCAGACCCGAATACCCTCTGATTATCAAGTCTGTCAAGAATCTAAATGTCTATTTCTACAAAAACAGACTTTAGAAATGATGAGCAATAAAAACTAAAAAGAATAAAAAATTGTAATGCCTTTTAATATAGAGAGAAGTTGTAGAAAAAAATATGTATATATTATTTGCGAATCTGTCATATTTTTATAGACATCTTCGTGTCTTTTTATACCAGACATGACTGTTAGAATTCAAATAATAGCTGATTTCTAACAGTCACTTGCAGGTTTAAATACAGCTGTCGGATCACCCATTTCTAATCTAACGGTGTAGATAGCATCTATTCATTGTTTGATCAGATCATTCATCACACCTTTATGATCAAGTGTGATTCTTACCATACGATCGATTTTTGCTTATGTATTAGCCATCTGATTGTTGATTATTATGATTGACAAAAATCAATGGCCTTGATCACATGCCACACGCGCACGTGCCCAAGTGCCAAGTGCGCCATTAAAGCGCCACATTGCGTCACGAGGCTCGCACGCGAGACGTGCGCGTGGCGCACATGTGGCTTGACACACATGCTCACACTTGAGTGCTACACCCAATCATTGCTCTAAAGCAATACATAGAAAGTTGTTGGCATTTATAAATGCCTTACAAAACTTCTCACTTTTCAATGTGGGATTTATTTAATAAGGCAATAAAGACTTTCTTCAAAATTAGTCAAAACTATTTTGGAAGACCCCAAAACTACTATATATATTATATATTTTAAAAATATTTTCAACAATCCCCCACCATTTTTAAAATAATTTGAAAAACATATATTGGCCAAACAAGAAAAACTAATGCATAAATAAAGGTGTCTTATGGACTTGAACCGTCACTTAGTGATAACACATCAAAGTTAACAAGGATGACATAGTAGGTAAGTTTTGAACTAGCAATCCTATATCGCTAACCGAACATGTCTTACACATCAATATTCTCTTATTTAGGTAAATTCATAAAAAGCCGACTCGTGAATTGGCCTTGTGTCTATGTCTTGTTTCATGAGTACTTTAGAGACTGCCCAAGTCATTATAAAAAGCGACACTACCTTCGACACTCATATAGGTAGACTTATCTGAAGTGTTTCAGTAACTTAAACACTTCAACACAATATGTTATAAGTCTACTAAGAGCTTATTGCTCAACCTTGCCCATTTACATTACTGGTACCGAGCACTTTTTCTTGAGATGAAAAATATGTATAGTGCTTGCAGTCATTAAATCTGATGTACTTTGGCTCATTGAATTCAAGACTTAATGTTTCAAGTATTGAGTCGAGTTTCCACCACTGATGACTAATCATATGGGTCGAAGACCCATTCCTATTAATGTTTTCTTCACCAAGTCCTTTGCAAGTCCTTTAGTAAGCGGATCTGCCAAGTTTTGGCATAATCTCACAAATCTATGGTGATAACTCCATCAACGAGCATTTATCTCACACTGCTATATTTCAGGCCAATATGTCTAGATTTGCCATTATAAATGTGGCTATATGCTCATAACAGTGTAGCCTCACTATCACAATGCAAAGATATAGGTGATATTGGTTTAGACAAAAGAGGAATTTCCAACAACAAATTCCTAAGCCACTTAGCCTCTTTGCTACAAGAAGCCAAAGCTACAAACTCTGTAGCCATAGTAGAGTCTGTAATCACAGTTTGCTTCTTAGAACCCCAAGAGATAGCTCCTCCACTAAGGAGAAATATCCACCCACTGGTTGATGTATGATCATCTCAGTCGGATATCCAACTAGCATCAGTGTATTTTTTCAAAACCGTAGGATACCCACTATAACACAAACCATAATCCATGGTTCTTTTTAGATATTTTAAAACTCTTGTTACAATATTCCAATGACTAGTGTCAAGATTACTAGTAAATCTACTAAGTTTACCAACTGCATAAGCAATATCAGGTTGTGTGCATGTCATAACATACATCAAACAACCAATTACCCTAGCATACTTTAATTGATCAATAGCTCTACCAGTATTAGGATACAATTTCACATTTGAATCAAACGATGTACTCACAGGTTTGCAATCAAATAAATCAAATCTTCTGAGTATTTTTTTTTTTTTTTATATAATGTGATTGAGAAAGGACAATCTCATTAGTATTCATTTTAATTCGGATACCCAAAATGACATCAACAATCCCCATGTCTTTCATTTCAAAATTAGATGACAAAAATTTCTTAACTTTCACAATGCTATCATAATCAGTACCAAAAATCAACATGTCATCTACATATAAACAGATAATCACACCTTTATCATTATTAAACTTACTACAAACACACTTATCAGAGTCATATATTTTCAAGTCGTTAGTAACCACAATTTGATCAAATTTCTCATGCTACTGTTTAGGTGCTTGTTTAAGTCCGTAAAGAGACTTAACCAACTTAACCAACTTACAAACTTTATGTTCTTGTCTAGGCATGATAAAACCCTTAGGTTGGTCCATGTAAACCTCTTCATTCAATTCACCATTTAGAAATGCAGTTTTAACATCCATTTGGTGAATTTCGAAGTTATAGATAGAAACTAATGTAATAAGCAACCGTATAGTACTAATTCTAGCAACAGGTGCATAAATATCAAAATAGTCTATACCTTCTTGTTGCTTAAAACCTTTAGCAACTAATTTGGCCTTAAACTTGTCTATAGTTCCATCTACCTTCATTTTCTTTTTAAAAATCCATTTACATCCAACAGGAACAGAATCAGGTGGTAGATCAACTAATTTCTAAGTTTTATTACCCATAATAGAGTCCATTTCATCTTTAATAGCCTCTTTCCAAAAAGTTGAATTTTGAGACTTCATAGCCTCATCGAATGAAGGAGGGTCAGGTTCTATAGAAGGGGAAACTGAAGTTTTTGTAAAGATACAATCTCTAGTACCTTCTACCAAATAAACAATGAAATCTGGCCAAAAAGACTTTTCAGTCCTTATCCTTTTACTCATTCTAGGTTCAGAAGATACAATAACATCTTTTTGTAGTTTCAAAGGTGGTTCCACATATGTTTTAGTCTCATTTATACTGGGAATAGATGTAAACCTATTTCATAAAAGACTGCATCTCTAGATTCAAAATGGTATTGATCTCATTTGAATTATTAGTCTCAATAACAAGAAATCTATATCATTTACTATGTTCTGCATATCCTAAGAAAATATATTCAATAATTTTTTGTCTTAATTTCTTGATCTTAGGTTCAGGTAATCTAACAATGGCCCTGCAGCCCCAAACTTTAAGATAAGACAAATTAGGCTTTCTTTTATTCCATAACTCATTTGGAGACATTTTAGACATCTTGTGAGGAACACGATTTAAAATGTAACATGCAGTTAACATAGCTTCACTCCAAAAACTATTAGAAAGACCATAATTAAAAAGTATAGCATTAGTCATTTCTACTAATGTTCTGTTTTTCCTTCAACAACTCCATTTTGTTGTAGAGTGTAAGCCGTAAAGGTTTCATGGACAATACCAATAGATTCACAAAATGCAGGAAAATGATATTCACCTCCCCTATTTGATCTAAGGCATTTAATCTTAGCATTACATTGACATTCAACTTCTGTTTTGTAAACTTTAAACTTATGTAAAATTTCTTCTTTAGCATGTAGTAAATAAATATAACAGAATTTTGTATAATCATCAATGAAAGTCACAAAGTACTTTTTGCCTCCTTTAGTAGGGGTGCTATGCATATCACACACATCACTATAAATTAATTTTAACAAAGTAGAATTTCTATCGACTTTCGATAATGGTTTTCTAGTATTTTAGTATACATACATATTATGCATTTATCATTCATGTCATTGCGCATTTAGGAATTAATTCTAAGTTAACCATATCATGCATTCTTCTTGAATTAACATGTCCTAAACGAAAATGCCATAAAGAAAATGAATCAATCATATAAGCAGAAACATTCACTTTATTAATATTAAGCTTGAACATGCCCTCATAAAAATACCCTTTTTCCAACAAACATTCCCCCTTAGTCAAGACAAATTTGTCCAACTCAAATACAAGTTTAAATCCAAACTTATTGAAAAGACTCGCAGACACTAGATTCTTTATAATTTCTGGTACATGATACATATCAGTAAGAGTAAGGCTTTTTCTAGAAGTAAACTCTAGATCCATAGATCCTTTTCCCTTGACTGTTGCAGTGGACGAGTTACCTATGTAAAGAACATTGCCGTCCTCCATGAGTTCATAGGTCTTAAAAGAACTTTTGTCTTTACAAATATGTATCGTCGCACCAAAGTCAATCCACCATGCTTCATTGTCTTCAAGGATATTAACCTCGGATATCATGGCCACAAATTTCTTCTTAGAGTTTTTAGCATCATTCCCTTTTTATTTCTTAAAGAGACGATACTCTTTCTTGTAATGACCTTCTTTTTTGCAATAGAAACATGCCCCCTTCTTTTTTTTCTTATTGTGATTCTGGTTGTTTCCAGAATTATTGCCATTGTTACCAGTATTTCTGCTTCTCTTACGATTGTCTTGTCCAGATTGGAAAGGCGGTTTTGACCATTGTCCATCCTCCATTATATGAACCTTAGAGGCATGAGACCTATGCTCGTCATTACTGTCTCTTTTCCAAAATTTCTCCTCAATCCAAAGATGACGACCCAATTCTTCAATAGACAGGTCCTCCTTTTTATGTTTAATACTTTTTTTTATAGTCTTTTCATGATGATGGAAACTTGTCCAAAATGGCAGAAACCGTAATGGATTCATCCATTTTCATGTTATACTGATTGAATCGGTTAAGGATATGCATGATTTCATGAAACTACTCAATAATAGGACGAGTAGCAGTCATCTTATAATTGAAAATTTTTTAAGCCAGAAATTTCTTACTAGTGGCGTCCTCCATTAAGTACTTGGCTTCAAGTGTATCCCACAATTCTTTAACAGTCCCTTTATTCTGGTATATGTTGAATATAGTATCAGACATTGCATTGTAGATGTGTCATTTGCATATGTAGTCATCTTGCTCCCATTTCATTATTGTCTGTGTTTCAGTCACAGTCTTATCTTTATTTGCAGCAGGCTTAAGGGTGGTGAGAACATACACTACTTTGAAACTGGCAAGTAAGAAACACATCTTCTTCTGCCATCTTTTGAAATTTGCTCCATCAAAATGATCTAGTTTCATAAAGTCTGCAGAGAACTCTCGTAATGATGCAACCATGATTGTAATATCGTTTGAAGATTGTTAGTGCAAAAATTTGTAAAAGAAAAAAGAAGATGAATAATCGCATCTAAGGCACGATTAATATCGCTTTCCTTAAGACGATATTTGCCCCCACCAATTCTCAGAATCTGGTGTGCAGCGGATTAATGGCAAATCACCTCCTGGATATAATGTAGCCCAAAAATCTGTAATTCTGACTGCGTGTTGCACACACTAAATCAAACCCAAATACCCTCTGATTATCAAGTCTGTCAAGAATTTGAATGTCTATTTCTGCAGAAATAGACTTCAGAGATGATGAACAATAAAAACTAGAAAGAATCAAGAACTGTAATGTCTTTTATTATAGAGAGAAGTTGTAGGAAAAAATATGTATATATTGTCTATGAATCTGTCATATTTTTATAGACATTTTGGTATTTTTTTGGACCAGACATGACTGTTAGAATTTAAATAATAATTGATTTCTAATAGTTACTTGCAGGTTTAAACACAGCTGTTGGATCGCCCCTTTCTAATCTAACGGTGTGGATCCCACCTATTTAATGTTTGATCAGATCATTCATCACACTTTTATGATCAGATGTGATTCTCACCATACGATCCTTTTTGCTTATGTATTAGCTATCCAATCGTTGATTATCATGATTGACAAAAATCAATAGTCTTGATCACACGCTACAAGTGCCAAGTGCCAAGTGTGCCACTAAAGCGCCACATTCCGCCAAGCAACTCGCACGCGAGACGTGCACGTGGTGCACATGTAGCTTGGCACACATGCTCACACTTGAGTGCTACATCTAATCATTACTCTAAAGTAATACATAAAAAGTTGTTGGCATTTATAAATGCCTTACAAAACTTCTCACTTTTCAATGTGAGATTCATTTAATAAGGCAATAAAGATTTTCTTCAAAGCTAGTCAAAACCATTTTAAAAAATTTCAAGACTACTACATATATTATATATTTTGAAAATATTTTCAACACTTTGGATGGTGTTGGAAAGTAGTATAAATCCACGTCCTTGGGGAGCAGGTATTGATCTAGAGGGAGTCATTAATAAAGTTCTTTTCTTCTTTCTTCTTATTATCTCTGGCTTAAATAATTTAGCTCCGGCTGGTACATTGTCATCTTTAGGTACGGTAAAATAACTCGACATCTCATATTCTCGTCTTATCATTATTGGGACAGATATGAAATGATATTATTCGGAGCTAGACGATTTTGGAAACAAAGTGTAATAACTCATTCCAATCCGAACTTGCCATATATATATATATATATTTTATGTCTACATATTTTATTAAAATATGATTATTGTGATTTTTCTTTTTACTTTTATGATTTTATCCCTTACTTTGTCCATGCAGGTTTGGAGAGGGGTTAAGTGGCGCGGGACAAAACGGATATGAAAGAAGAAGTTACTATGACAGGACAAAAATGAGATAAGGATCCCCGCTCCAAACTTACTCCATTGCCATTCCGAAAACTCATCTTCCAGTGAGCTTGAGATAGACCAGTCATGCTTATCATGACAATAATGGTTCTTTCAAATGCTCTGGTGGACAGAAGCTTCTTGGGGGTTAAGTGTAGGAGTCTTCCTCAAGTGTGAACTGATAGAAATTCTCAAAAGATGACAAGAAGTGAGAGGGACAGAACCATTGATACTTAAACCCATTGGGTCATGGGCCAAGTACTTTGCAACTTTGTTGCTATACAACATTTCTTTTGTCCAAGAATCTACCGAGTCCTATATATATACTAACTAGTGCACCCATATATGTCTATATATACGTATATACTCCATATAAGCTGATAATGCAGCTATCTCGTGTGGACTTGCCCCCAGGTCCGGGATGAACGGCACGATGGTTGGACGGTGATCTCCTGCACCAAAACCCACCGGTTTGATGGGAGCCAATGGCCCTCCGGTGTGCAAGTTAGATTCAAGGTGATTCCGACGTGGGAGAGAAAGAGAGATTCAAGGGGTTGACTGTGTATGCATACCTTCGAAGGGGCCGAAGTTTTTCCTTGTATGCTTGCATAGTGGAGGTAGGTGGTCCTTCCACATGGCGGCTTCTAGTTGGAAGGTCAGAACTATGTCAAAGCACTCGAGAGCGCCATCTTCACACTCCAGGGTGGCGTGTGCTCAGAGCGGTGTCAGGGGCGTGGCGGTTGTTGCAGGTACATGCCACATCCACGTCCCTGATGCAGTCCAGAGAGGCCGGTGTCAGAAGTGGGCCCCGCGGACACGGTCGGACGTCGACCCGATCAGGGGACCGTTGCGAGCGACCCTTCAGATCAAGAAGTTCGTGGACGGATGGAGTGAAGACCTGATCGGGATACGACTAGGCGGTACGAGACGGGTTTTCGGTCTGGTCAGGAAATCCCTGTCACCATAAGCAGTGCCTATGCTCTCAACAAGAAAGCCTAACTAGCCTGATATCTTCAACCCCAGACTCCTCCTGTTGCTGTCTTTTTCATTTCTCTTTTCTTTCTTTTTTTTAATTTTTGTTTTGGTTTCACCAAAACAACCAAAACGAGGAGACCAAATCACCAAAGCAGCAGGACAACCACCTCAATAGTTTTAATCGATAGAATTTGCGCCAAAAAAAGCCTTCAAGCTTAGCTTGTTTGATGACACATGTGTTTTTTTTAACATTTTTCAAGATTGGGTTGTGCGCAAGTGTTACAATATTCTAGCCAGCAGAATTTTTCTAATGCCAAACTCCAATGCTCCAGTCAGAGCAATTCATTTACTCTTTCTATTTTTTTTTTAATTTTTGGGTTAACAAGATAATAGGGATATTTGAGTGCCTAGGTGAGAGTGCAACAAGGTGTCACCTGCTTATAAGTTATAATATCTCTACAATACTTTCTTCTTCCCTTTGTTGCGATTATTTATTTTTTTTATTTTTTTATAATGAATGAACATTTTCAGCGAGTCACTTTGGACCGACTAAATCCCAAAGAAATTTAGACTATACATATTTTAACAATGAAAAATGTTTAAATGTGCCTTTAAAATATATTTTAAAATTATTTTGTTTAATTATATAATACATTAAAAATTATATTTTTAGTGTTTGCAATGGTATTTACACTTTTTAATACTTTGTACAGCTAAAACAAACAAATTGGCAATACCCATTAACAATATCTTAAGATCCTTCAAGCTTATTGTTATAAACGTTAATTATTACAACCACGCCCGACATGTCAAATTGTTAATGACGTGGTGAACCGACTCTTGATTTTCTTCAAATTCTATCAACTAATCGAGCTTAAAGCAAAATATTTTCACACTTTCACTAAAAAAAGTAGTTTGTGAATGAATGTGGGGTCAGCTAATCTTAGATTATCCATGAATTAAAAAACTATAGAAGACAAGCTCTGGTGGTTTGCACTCTGTTGTCTTCTGATGTAACGACGTACTTTGCAATCGTTTTGCATATGTGAATGGAATCATCAAAATGGCATAAAGATTTGATGATTGGTGGGTCTTCAAAAAATCCCATCCAATTCAAAAAATCCCATCCCATCCCTCAGCGGAGTTGCAGATAAAGCAACGACGTCGATCGTTCATCTGTGCTTTAGTCTGCCTAAGCGTGAGCAAGATACGGTTCCAAGTTTCTCGCTTCCGTCGTCGATCGATCCCCACAAACAGCTTAGAATCATCTCAAGAAACTACCGAGAAGCTGCTTTTCTTGTTTTCTCTCTCTCTCTCTCTCTCTCTCTCTCTCAGAGGTACATGTCCCCCAGGCGATACGTTCCCTATTCTCTGTTCATTGTAAGTGTCAATTCATCTTCCTATTGAATTTGGCGTGCAGGCACTACATAGTACATATATATATGCATGTATATGTTTGATTTTTGGGTCTTCTCGATTTTCGGTATCCGATAGCTTTTGGGTTCTCAATCCTCAGAATTTGATTCCGTAACACCATTTGTATTCCAAGAGAGATAAAAAAAAAAGGTCGAACTTTGATCGGTCATTCCTGATTTGGGGTTACCAGGAGAGGATAGAATGGAGGATTCGAAGTGCCTTTCTCGTCTAAGGCACTCTCGATTTCGCGGACTTTTCAATGGAATTTGTGCGTCTGTACTGTTTATCTTCTTCGTCTTCCATGAAGAATCATTTTTGGGAAGTACTTTTCTTGGGAAGTCACCTGTTAAATGGGGCTTGAGAAGTGGTTTACACGATCAAGTTGATGGGGTTGGCGTTATTCATAGGCGAATTGCTGAAGTTAGTGTTAGTTCCTCGAATTATACTCGGCAAAATGATGGGTCAATCCAAAACGATTTGAATAGTTTGAGAAATCCTACGTTTTGCACTGGATTGTATGAACATAAAGGCTACAAAACCCAATGTGAGTACTTGATTGCTAATCCCCAATGCGCCTCCGGGGGATTCTTCAATTACATTTTGTTCTTCTACTGTGATTGCGAGAAACAGAATGGTTTTGGGTATGTTGTTCTAGCTATTTGGTTGTTTGCTCTGTTTTATATACTTGGTAATACTGCATCAGACTACTTTTGTTCCTCTCTTGAAAAGCTCTCGAATCTCATGAAACTGCCGCCAACGGTTGCCGGAGTTACTCTGCTTCCGCTTGGCAATGGAGCTCCGGATGTGTTTGCTAGCATTGCAGCTTTTGTAGGCACCAACGCCGGCGAAGTGGGTCTCAATAGTGTGTTGGGCGGAGCTGTCTTCGTCATTTGTATCGTGGCGGGGGCTGTCTCTCTCTGCGTGGCGGATCAGAGGGTTCGAATCAATAAGAGATGTTTCATCAGAGACGTATGTTTCTTGCTCATTACTCTCATGTCTCTTCTTGTTATCTTGATTGTTGGTGAGGTGAGTGTTGGGATTGCAATTGCATATCTTTCGATTTACTTGGTTTACGCCATCTCTGTTGCTGCAAATGAGATTTTCAGAAAACATGCCCAAAAGCTGAGGTTGGGCTCTATTAAAGGGCGTATATTTTCGGATGGAAATGGAGACGATGAAAGTGTATATGTCTCGCTGCTCGAGTTTTGTGCTGATAATGATATGCCACCTCTCGAAACTAGGCTGCCCCATTGGATATGGGCTGCAAATGTAGCTATATACTCAGACGAGACTGTGAAGCCTAGTATAGATGAGAGGCCAAAGCCTTTGTGGGGTTGGAATGATGAGGAGGCCGTGAATAACCAGCCATTCTTTTCTTGTTCTAACTTATATAAGTTGCTGGAAATGCCCTTGATGCTTCCAAGGCGGTTGACAATTCCTATAGTCGATGAGGAGAGGTGGTCAAAGGGGTATGCTGTGGCCAGTGCTTCTTTGGCGCCCGTGCTTTTGGCATTCCTCTGGAACAGCCAAGACAATGTGGGTTCTCCTAGCAGAGAAATTGCATATCTTATTGGTGCTCTAGTTGGTGCTATACTTGGTGTTCTTGCAGTTATATACACCAAGGCTGAGCAACCCCCACGTGAATTCTTATTCCCATGGGTTCTTGGCGGATTTTGTATGAGTATTGTTTGGTTCTACATTGTTGCAAATGAGCTTGTTGCTTTGCTGGTGGCATTAGGTGTGATATTTGGTATCAAGCCATCAATCCTTGGATTAACAGTTTTGGCATGGGGCAACTCGATGGGGGATTTAATGTCGAATCTTGCACTTGCAATGAACGGTTCTGATGGTGTGCAGATTGCAATGTCAGGGTGCTATGCAGGGCCTATGTTCAACACACTTGCTGGTCTGGGAATCTCAATGCTGCTGGGGGCATGGTCGAAGAGACCAGCATCATACATAGTTCCACAGGACAATAGCTTGTATTTCACCATTGGATTTCTCATGTTGGGGCTTGTTTGGTCACTCATTGTGCTACCGCGAAACAACATGTGCCCCAGCAAGGTGTTGGGAGTTGGTCTTATAGTCATCTATTTGACATTTCTCTCTTTCAGGGTGAGCACTGCTTTGGGTGCTTTTTCATTGGATGGTTTAAGATGAATTTTGGATCAATACCAACACAAAGAATCAAAGGCGATCTTTGATGATTTCTGTACCAGTGGTGGTATTTTTGGGCACTGGTCAGTTTATCAATCCTTTTTCTTTTTGTTTTTCTTTATTTTTCTTGGCATTGTAGAAACACTTGTACAGTTTTTATACCATCAAGTTGGAGGCTATGTCCCATGAGTTTTGTCTCACCATATTTACGCACATAATATAAAAGCTGCATATAGTGGTTTAGAACTTGAAATGATAAGTGGTGGGTAGCTGTTTCATACCAAAGAAAACCCAAAATTGAAGATCAGATGCGTTTACTTCAAGTAAACTATAAGTTCTGACTTTCTGTTGTATGGGTTGCGTAGCTAATGGATGTAAGTATCTGAGTTAAGTGAATCAAAGAGTTTTACCTAATAATCAGTAATCAATTCGGATAACAAGAATTCTGCTAAGCTTTCACACTTCATAAATGGAAAATGGATCTAAAACATGAATTCCTTAATTAATTGATTACCCAAAAAGAATAGAAACCATGCTTGGCATTAGCTTTGATCCCTCTTGATCCTTCACTGACTTCTGATTTAATCAGCACCTCGTAGATCCATCATAGATGTAGTCAAGAACAGCAATGACTCCAAAAATAAAGGCCTGATCGATCCCGGGTTTAATAACTACATGATAGAGATCTTTGCTTGCAGTCATCATTTCCTCCACCTCTTTCTTCACACCAACCTGCTTGTTTGTGCATCACCATTAACAACAAATCCACGCGTTAAAGAATAGCTGTTCGGAAAACTTTGAGGCAAGTTTGAAGCAAGTCCATGGAAGAATTGATTTTCCCAAATCAAGATTCTACAATGACTTGTCTTCCAAATGCATTCTTACTTAACAGTGTAATGCAGTTTGAAGGACATGATTTACCTGCGCTATGATGTTGCCTATGGAGTCAACGATGCAGCAAGCTCTATCTTGAAAACAACCCTTGACCTGAAAATCCCACCCTGTGCTACAACCACTGGGTTCAGTGGAGATTCTGATTGGATTGTTCTTCACAAGAAATGAGTTAGGCTCTTTCAAGCTGAAAACCAAATTTTGTGATCCCTCGTAATCGAAAGAATACCCTTTCCATTGCCTATTAATGTTCAGTGCTTCAACTATACCTCCCTACAATATAAAAGGAGAGGATCAAATTATCATATATAATGGCAGAAGGTAAAACAACAATATTAATAAACTATGGTGATGTTTTTCAATGTGTGTATATATCAATGCATAGAAAACTTTGAGGAATTAAAGGAATTCATGTTTCATAGACGTCCCTTCTCTTATTCTGATTTCCCGTGCTCTGTTTGGTTGTTAGGAAAATGCAGCATAACGACTGATATGAACATTTTGATCTAAAACTTCTAAAATCTTCACCTAATAATGAAACCATTCAATCAGCACTGCCAGAAACAAGCCACAAACAATTACTTAATTAGCCTACTTCGATTTCCATTTCCAAGGGAAAGAACACAATTGGAAATGAAAGATTCTAGATCATTTTTTTCCCCCTCTTCCTCCTTCCATGTTCTCTTAGCACCTGATAGAAAGAATCAAAAACTTTTCCTTTGAGGTCAGTTAGAAGTACCCATTATCCCCATTGCCCTTCTGTTATCTAGAACTTGTTCAAGGAAATGCTGTGTCTTGGATAGAAATACCAAGAACTCCATATGCAAGCATAGAAGAGCATCTCCATCACAGTAACTCCTTCCATTAGCATTACACAACCATTCCTTATATTGCAAGTGTTTATTCATGCATGCCTGAATGTAGATGCATCTTATGTATGAGTTTGAGCCTCTGTAACATTGAGAGGTGAGAATATATACCTTACGACGGATGAGAAGCAGAGGATCACCATCGCCATCCTTTAGAATCAGTTCCCCCTTTTTACCAAGTATTCCACAGCCATCAACCCTGAAAACAACCCGTTGGCTACAATCTGATACCACAAAACCTCCTCCATACACAACATGTGGCCTCCTCCTTACTACAAGAACCACCTGAGCTGATGAACAAAACAACTTGCTCACTATGGGCATAACATTATTGGCTTTTGCAGACATTTCTCTCTGTTTCTCTCTCTATATCTCTAAGTTTCACATTGCTGCATACAATAATTCATGTATTTATGCACAAAGAAACGAAATTGGGATTCAAATGTTTGGCAGGGCTTGACTATGAATGAACGTTTGAAGAATCATTTTTGAGTGCAAGCATTGATCAACCTTACATGGTTGAAATGAGGATTTCTACTCTGATACGGTTCCTTCTAATTAGCTTTGGATTTGGATCTTAGGATATTAGTTTCATGGAGTTAACTTGTGAAGAAATTCAAAAGGAGAAAAGGGTGCGTGTACTTTTTGAAATTTGGGGGCCTAATGCCTCTTCAGAAAACACAAAAAGAGAATATTTGAATAATAGCAATTATCCATTGACTGAGAACAGTGTACGGTATCTTATTGAAATTGACTTGAACTAACGTTGGAATCACTCTATTAATGTTCCTGCATGTGATTTTGTTGCTAGATTAATGCAAAAAGCAAAGCTAATGTCGCCACGTGGAGCATCTGGGGTTCCTTCAGGGGAAGGATTAGGTCATTGATGAGTTGGAGAAACGCAAATTGTATACTAAAAAGATAGATTTGCTAGTTCTACAGCCCACGTAACATTACTTGTTATCTAAAGTAGATGCTTAGAATAGCTGTGAAAAGGGTAAAAGATAGAAGTTGAAGCTTTTGTAGAGAAAGAAAAGTAACTTTTTCGTATCAGAAAAGCTGTTATTTTTCCCCCTTTATGTTCTTCTGCTCTTGCCTTTCTTTTTTTTTTTTTTATGGTTTTTGGGGCACAAAGCTATACAGAATTTGACAAAAGAAAAAGAAATGGTAGACTCTACCTCGAAACCCCACTCTCTCCCAACTAATCCTAAAAGAAATATTTAAATACATACATATATGTAACCCTTAACACTATGTCTCAACTCTCAAGTGCCCTACGCCCATTCGTGGGACTTAATATTAAAATCAACATGAATGGGTGATGGGTTGTTAGAATTTGTTTTTAAAATTTATTATTAAACTTTAAAAATATGTTTAAGCTTAAGTTTGTTTAATTTTTAAGATTTAATTAATCTAAACTCAAATAATTTGATTTTCTTTAATGCATATAAATTTATCAAGTTGATTTCAAGACAAGTTTAAAAAATTAACAGGTGTAAAAAAATATTAAATTTAATTTGATGAATCAATAAATTTTCAACTAGCCAAATGAGAGTATAGTTGAAAAAGAAGGCTCAATCCCTAGTTGCAGGATATGCCATTGAACAAAAGCTGCAAAACTATATATAGTCCCTTAAATGTCAGAATAGGTAATTGCATTCAAAACAGTGAGAGGGTCCTTATCCCTGACTGCATTAATGGCATTATTTCCCCCCTTTGTGTCCTTCACGTGAAAACAGTCACAGAATTGATGAGTTGGCCACAGTTGATAACCATAGGCCTTGTGCCCCTCTCTCGCTGTAAATGCTTCCTTCATCTTTCAAAATACTTATTATACGTTCAAATAAATTTTTTTTTTTTATGTATGCATGTGTATATATCGTTTCTCAATTCCATGAGGGAGGAGGCTGGGAGACTGATCAAGCCCTTAAACCCACCAGCAAAATAGTTTAATTACATGCAAAAATAGAAGATGTTAACTCTTCCAACATTATGCTTCAAGCTTGATTAACATTTACAACTGTGATTGTTCCAAGAATATCATTTAGAAAGATAGAGGAGGACCTACCCCTGTGCTGGGATGAAGATGAAGGATTCTTTTTGATTGTGTGAGAGATTTTATGATGAATGTTGTCTTTAAAAAAATATGTAAATATTAAAAACCTATTGTCAAATCAAATTTTATGTGAAATAGTGGAAAGATAAAGATTTCTTACATATTGAAAACCTTCTTTCTATGTATGTGACACCCTACTCAAGAATAAAGAGTCAACCAAAATGAAATGATAAAATAAAAACATGATTAGAGTTGTAAATAAGTCGAGTTGAGCCGAATAAAGAATTGTTTAAACTTAGTTTAATAAATTTAACGAGTTTAAAAATGTGTTTAAACTTTAAAAATTACTGTCAAATTAAGGTTAGATGGTGAATTTAGAAACTTAAACTAAACAGCAGCCAATGTTGTTGTTCTACTTCTGCTACCCGCACTAAGTTTTCAAGACATTCCAAATCTTACGTCAACGTCGTCGTTGATCGATGGATATCTACGTACAGCTAAACGACGTAAACTTTGGAATGGTCCTGTTTGGAGTTCTTTTTCTTACAGTGAGCAAGGACTCTCCCTCTGATACCCAAACCCGAAAAAACACTCAAACCTTTTATTGTCTATCCCACACAGCAGTCACGTGCGGTCTTAGACTCTCCTACCCCTATGCAGTATTCACGTTTCACATAAATTTAATAATTATCATATCAAAGATGTTAGAACGATTCTAAAGTGTTTATGAGGTTTCAAATTCGAAATCTTAAAGCGAGCAGGCTCTCAAGCTCTACACCTTAATTATTAGGTCAACTCTTGAGTCCCTTTCATTAGCTGAATATAACAAGAGGGTTGGATTGTTTGTCCCGTAAATTTTACTTGTGAGGTGTTTGAATGACAAATGAGGTCTGAATTACATCTCCTTACTAGATTATTAATCCCTCAAAATAAGAAATAATTAATATCATTAATGATGTGGTATTACTAATTTTCGTCTCTGGGATAAGTTCAAAATAATATTTTTATCCTTTTTTTATTATTATAATAGGTTAATATAATATTAAATAACTATATTATAATTAAAATTAATTTTTCTATTAGTTTTTTTATTTTTAATGTAATATTTTAATAAAATAATATTACTTATCTCATCATAATCTCATTCGAACCAAACGTAGTATGAGTAATCTCTCATCACATTAAGTATTACTTATCACCCATCATCACCTTCTTAATATCACAGTATTACTTATTCATCATTTTCTTATCTCGCAAACAAACAAAACTTTAAAATTTATAACACATTAAAATATTTTTTAATAGGTGGATCAATAGATTTGTTGAGAACAAAACTTATTCAATGTATTTAGCGTAACATTATTTTTACTCTATATCTTATAATGCAAGGAGTTTCATATTAAGTGGGTCCAAAACACACTTATCCAGCTTCTCAAGATCTATTGTTTTTAAAATAAAACAAAAATGAGCTTAATACAAAGAGATTAATTTGGTGGTCAAAACTTAGAATTTGGAGTTCTGCTCTCTCTAAAATTTTATTTTAAAATTTTTTTAAGTGTTATTAACTCTTTGAACTATCCTTAAGACTATGATCTGATAATTAGCTGATTAATATAAGTGAGGAGGCTGTATAAATTCCAACATTAGTCGAGATGGCGCAACCTATTATGAGAGAATTGTATAATTTCTCATTCGGACCCACCTAACAGAACGACCATTGTATTGCGAGAGAGAGAGAGTAGCGTGGAGCTGTGAGTAATTTTCCCTCTCTCTCTCTCTCTCTTTCTCGCTCTGTGTGTCTCTGACTGCTGCAAACTCTACAACCACCACCACAACCCCCTTCAATGAGATAAACAGAACCGTGACACAGACAGAGCTCTTACTTGTTAACGCCCCAAAAAAACAAAAAATCTCGAGTGTGTAAAAGATTTTTCCCAAAATATGCCCACAGTTTTCGTACCCTTGCACATGCAGGCTTTTTTTTTTTTTTTTTTTCCCTCTCAAGCCATTTCTCTCTCTATTATCATCACTGCTCATCATTATTGGCACTTCAAGACGACTGGGTCTAACACACACGTACATGTGTATGTATAAGACTAGCGTAAACTGGCAGGCTTAACACGTAGTACTAGTGTCAGTGACATCTTAATTATTTCCTCTGTCTTCTTCTTTCATCTCAGCTCTACATTTTCCTCTCTCTCTCTCTCTCTCTCTTGTTACCTACTGGCTACAACTGCATCTACTACCATGGCTACCGGTGCAATTAGTGCTAGTTAGAGGTGACTACAAGTATTACTACTCTTTTGCTGCCGGCATTTTATACTTTGTTGTGTAATTAAAATTCGTAAGTGTATATATATATATGTGTTCGTATACCTCTATGCTCTGTTGAGGAATATTGGTGGTGGCAAGTTCTTCAGCGATCAATGGCTGCTTCTGGCGGTTCTTCTTCGGTACCGTCATTGCCACGGCCGCAACCAAAGTCACCGCCGGAGTATCCGGATTTGTACGGGAAGCGGCGGGAGCTGGCTAAGGTTCAGATGTTGGAGAGAGAGAATAGTTTTCTTGAGGTTAGCTTTGAATTCAAATTTGGTTTCTTTTTGCATGGTTTGTCTATTGTTACTGTTGTAGATTCTATGTATTACTTTGGATTCGGCTGAGTTTGAACTTAAGAGGTGACTTACAAATAAAACAGACCCAATCCTCTGCATTGAAACACTGAAAAAAATGAAGGAAAAATAACTAAACTAAATAATTGAAGGAAGAAGAAATAAATTGTATTAGTCAAATATATGGTGGAAATTCTTTAACCCAAAAGAAAAATTATGATGGAAAGTGGAAGCCCAGTTAAGAATCAGCAAATCCAAAGAACCAATTTTATGGAATCAAAAATTAAACAAATAAATTTTTTTTTGCAGGGATGTCAATTTGGGGATTTTCTAGCTTGATGTAGGAGTTTCGAAATTGATTTCTTTATATGAATTCCCAACCAGCTAATTCTCTCTTTTCAACATAATGTACCACCACCATGCAATGCCTAATTGGACTGATAAAAGATGATTCTTGATAACCACAGCCTTGATCATGTGTTCCCTAGCTTTCATTAGGATGAACTTTGAATTTTAAGTGAAAGAGAAACAAGACAATAGTCTTCCCATTTCTTGCACCAAATATGAATGAATTCAGGGAAGATAAACTAGATAATTGAACTCTAATGCTATTATAATGAATTCAGAGAATGCTTATATGTTTCAATCTCTATGTCTCTAATGCAGTGTTTGAAATTCGGATTTATCAAGGAAAAGGAAAAAGTGAGAAAAGGAAACGAAATGAAATAAAAAATTTTGTTTTCTTTTTCCTCACTCTTTTTTTGTTTTCCTTTCCATCATCAAATCATTAATCAAAACACAGTATAAAACTTTTCATGCCGTTGTTTAAGCTGTCTATAACCGTAAAACAGTTGCTAACAAGTAGATTTTATTACTAGAGCTACAGAGTCATTGCATGAAAACCATGAAATAGGATATCACCCATATTAGACATTTAGGTAAATCATTACACCAATGGCTGTCTTCCAGTTTGTCCATTCATATATATCTCAAAGTTTGCCTCCCCCGTCTCCTTTTCATAAGTTTTTGTGTTACAGCTTAATTTTTTTTTCTCTTTTCTTTTATGGAAAAAAAAATCTCATTTATAATTTTATTATAAGCAGGAGGAACTAAAATTCGTGGAAGGCCTTCAACCTGCCTCCCAGTGCTGTAAAGAGTACGTGGTTGGTTTTGCTAGTGCCTTGTATAGCATGTCGTTGATCATTTGGCTACGAAATATAAATGTCTGGCCTTTGTTTTAAAAAGTCCTCCTTACAAATTGAGAATTATGTTGAGATATCTTTTCATGATGTGTTACTAAAAAACTTGAACTTGATTGGATTGGACAATTTGGTAGGGTTGCTGATTTTGTGGTTGCAAACTCAGATCCTTTGATGCCTACGTAAGAAAGTTTTCAACAAACTTTTTCTTTGAGTTTTGTAGCAGATTGTAATTTTTACGTGTTTGTTTATTTTTCTTGCAGAAGTCGGAAGATTCGTAGGTCTTGCCGTTTCTGGAAGTGGCTCTGGTATATTCTTGCCTTCTGCTTATCTATTCAGCATGTTTACACTATTCTTAATTTGCTTGAGATTTTGCTGCAAACACTCAATATTGTGAATGAGAATAAAATGATTTACTGCAACACCATATTCATAGAGCAAGAAGCAAAAAATGGTTACATTAAAAGAGTAATCCAAAGATCTTATCTGGTTTTCTTTCTACAAGTGCAATGGCATCTAAAATGTTGCTTTAAACAGAAGCACATCTAAAAGAGTAATTCACATTTTCATTTGCCCGCATCGTGGACAACGAGATTGGTCTAATTGTGGATTAATTCGTTTACTTCCCTATATAACACGAGTTTCCTTTTTGTGCAGTGGAGCATCCTGTTTTAACTTCTCATGGATTTGCTGTTTCGGGTGCATTCCTCGTCTTGAAATGCCACACTGCTGGGATTGCAATTTATGCAAGTGCCATTCATGTTTTAGTTGTTCAGTTCCAAAATGCTGGTGTTGCTCCTGGCCATGCTCGCGATGCTTTGACAAGATCTCGTGCAGAAGCAATTGTTGCTCTCCACAATGTCCTTCCTGCCCGGATTGCTCTTGCAGATGGAGGTGCTCTCGTCCTAAATGTCCAAAGGTAAACCTTTGTTCCTGTTGTACAAAAAACTGTTGCTACCCCTGCTGCTGTCTATGTTACTAGTATACTTAATGAAATAATAATCCATAGGAAGCTTTCTTCTTCAAGGTGCCATTTTATTATATTGGAGTATAAATTTTGCTAAAATATATGGAATGGTTATGATATTGCTTCTGTGGTGCACATTCTGCTGGTACCAAAGGCCCATTTGAGTTCAGTCATAACTTGGGTTTTCATATAGAAACTGAAGACAAAGCAATAGGAACTGATGTTTTCAGCATGACATTCCCAAGAAGATGTCTCACAGAAATGGAATTCAGCAGTATGAAAACTTTCGATTCCTCTTGCTAGGTATTGAATAAGGCATGACTCAAGCAAATTATTGAGGAACTGAGGCATCATTGGCCTATTTGCCAAAATTCGATTTCGATTTTCATTGCATAAACACAACAAACTACACAGCTATGCTGACAGGGTATTGCCCAATTCTATTACATTAGGTTCTAAAAGCACACCAAATTGAGATTTCAGGAGGAAACTACTCTCACCCTCTGAGTGTTGCCTTTTCATTTGCAAATTCCCCATCTTGGGTCTTCTCCAACAGCTCAGAGCTGTTTTTACTGCACCGGCAAGAGAGCAACTGCACAACCCAGACAGGACCTGAAATTCTTGCAGCCTGACAACCAAAACCATGCAGTTTCACAGCTGTGTCCAAGCATAAGCAATTGGGCTCCTAACTTGGTGTTGGGCATTGTTCCAGGCAAGTGAACCAAATGCATGCCTAACCATAGGATTTGCAGCACCCTTCTTCGACACAAATGTCACTGTATATCGCAGCTTGTCTCCCACATTCCTGAAAACAAGTCTTGCAGGTTTCACTGTCACGGCAACTAAAGATGGCCCATCAACGGCCAATTCATAGACAGATCCTGCAGCTCCGACATTTGTCAGCTCTCGAGAATATCGAACAACTCGAGACTTCCCAAACAGTACAGAGAATGATGGGTAGTTGAGTTGGCCAGGGTCAGAAAACTTCTTAGAACAAGTGATGTTGGGGCGCTTGACAATGGCCTGGACATGCTCGATGGTATAGTCCAAGGAGCAGAGGAATGCTGTGTAATCCTCCGTTGAGATGTCATATACAAGGCCTGGAGAGAGGGCCTTGTGGGGGTCGACATGGCCGGCACCATGGGACAGAGGAGTGGAGAAGGAGCTCCCTGCGGCATCGCGGAGAGGGGAATTGGTGTTGTCCTTTGTGTAGGCTGTGGTCATAAGGGCCGATTTTACTGCGCTGGGGCTCCAGTTTGGATGAGCTGCTTTGAGCAATGCTGCTAGTCCACTGATGTGAGGGCATGACATGGATGTACCTAGTACATTTCATTACACAAAATCAGGCTCAGCAAAAGCAATAAAGGAAAATGAAGTTACTTATTTATTTTTCTACTAATAACCAAACAAAAGAAGAATTTCTAAGAAATGCCTACTCAATTCTTCTTGTTGTTCCAGCCCAACCCAACAAAGTAACAGCCTGTTTGGAACTAGTGGGAGGGGAGAGAAGGAAAGAAAAAGGAAGGGAAAGAGAAAAAGAAGAAAAAAGAATTTTTCTTTCTTGTTTGGCTTTGTAAAGAAAGGAAAGTGGAAGGAAAAACAAGAGAGAAAGAGAGAGTGACACTGATTCCCCATTTAACTTCTCTTGCTTCATTTTCCTTTTTCTTTCTTGTCCAGGAACCAAAAAGAGGATTTAAGATTAATGAAAATAGTGGGCATGTATGCTTTAAGTATTGGGCTCATATAGTGTAAGAGTGGGTTGGGGTTAGGTTCAAGTCCACTCAAAAGGGAGGGCCTCCTATTATCACCATCATTATGGCTGCTAGTCAGCCATAACCTGCCAAAGCACTCATAATGGATACTAACCAGTTCTGTCAAGAAGTCTATCCCTCTTTACAGATCCATCTAATTGAAAAATTAAGAAGAGTGTGATTGGTGGGTCAAAACCACCAAAGGGGGCATAATCTAATATGGGTATATTGACATACCACCTATGGTGCAAAACCAAAAGGTTTACTGGGACCAGTCCACAGCATGCTCTCCAAAGGCCCCATTTTTTGGGCAGGCCACCATACTAGCATTATTTGCAACCAAATTATGAGAGAGAGAATGATGACAAATCCACCACTATTGGTTACCCTACACCCTCTAGTTCACGGTTGATTCCACATACCTTCTAGCTTTCAAGAAATTCTCAAAAAGCTATACATACTGTTCTTGAATTAAATTTACTGTAATCTTCAAAATGAATTCTTTTGAGAAAACTTTCAAAAAGTTTGTCTGCTGATAGCCAAATCTTTTGACAAAACAGTTGGGAGCACTTCATCGAAAAGTAAGACGCTCAACCACATCTAAATTCAAACCAATCAGCCAAATTTTTAGGCTGCTTTTTAACTAACCACTGAAGAAAGAGAGTCAATTATTGCTCTCCCCATGTCTTCATCCTAGTGTCCTTACACTAGTAGCATAATTCAAATGTCTCTACTTTTAGCATGTGCTTGAAATCTCACAATGCCAGCCCAATCACCATCACCATGTCACCAAAAATGAACAAAAACCACCCCCCACCGCCAACTAAAATCATCATAAAAAAGACTTGCTTTCATCCGGAAAGGGAAGCTTAAGTTCTGGTGAGTATTACCATTAATTGTGTTGCCCATAATTAAAGTTGAAAAATGTTATTCTTTCTAGAAATTTTATGCAAAAAATTTCGACCAGACAAAATTAAATTTTGTAATTATTATGAATTTTTTTATTTGTATAGCATTATCATCAAAGTTAATAAAAAAAAAATGACCAAAGACAATACGCAGAGTAAAAAAAGGTGCTAAAACCCTAAAGCAGCTCCAAATAAGAGATCGTGAATATGACCATTCAAAGCCACGTATCCGTTGGCCATCCACAAAGAAGTAGAATAATTGGAAATTGCATGTTACTGAAATCTAGCCGTTGGATTTGCTTACCTGACATGATGTTGAATTGAGTAGTCCTAGTATCTTTGTCCAACCCAGTGGGTCCAACAGCATCTGACCAGGCTGCCAAGATGTTAACCCCAGGCCCAATCACGTCGGGTTTCAAGATCTGCGGCGTCACCATGTTGGGCCCCCTCGAACTGAACGCCGCCACCACCGGCGAAGGCCGCACATTCACCACCGTACCACCAAAACTCAGCACCGCCGTCGGATTCGCGTTCGATCTCACGTACTCCCTTATCAGATCCCCCACTTTCCTCCCCACCGCCACCGCCGGGATCAAGTGGCTGTCCGCCACTAGCTCCTCCCCACTCGTGGCCGTGTTCGCCAGTATCATCCCCACTCCTCCGGCATCCCTCACCACCGCACCCTTTTCAACACGTGCGTTGATCCCTCTGTCGCACAACACCACCTTCCCACGTACGAAATTCGGTTCAAGCGAACCGGGCAAGCACAAATCGCTAGAGCTATTACTGCCTTTGCTGTAAAACAAAGAGACCGGCTTGTCACCCATTCCATTTCCACTGTAAAGCGAAACCCCTGTGAACCGGTGGCCATTACCCAGCGAGGCATAGGCCGGAAAATCGCGGTCCAATGTTCCAGCGCCAACGGTCATGATCCAAGGGGCCACATTGGCAAGCGAGGCTCTGCTGGGCCCACCGTTTCCGGCTGAGCATGACACGAAAATGCCCATCTCCATGGCCGTGAACGCTCCGATTGCGATCGTGTCGCGGTAGTATGGAGCGGAACCACCACCGAGCGACAGCGAGAGCACATCGACGCCGTCCCTTATGGCGCTATCCATGCCGGCAAGTATATCGGACCCGAAGCAGCCCGTTTCCCAACATACCTTATAGGTTGCCAAACGGGCTCGGGTGGCCATTCCACGAGCCGTCCCGCTGGCGTAGCCGAGCAAGCTAGCGTTGGCCACTTGTCCCCCGGCCGCCGTGCTTGCCGTGTGCGTCCCATGACCGTCCTGGTCACGAGGTGACTCGATTTCTTTTCTCTTCGTCGGATTGTCGCCGGCGGCCATGTGGTAGCCTTTTGAGAAGCTCCGAGCACCGATCAGTTTTTTGTTGCAGAGTGAAGGACTGAAATCGGCACCCGACTCGCACTCGCCTCGCCACCGAGAAGGCACATCTGGCATGCCCGAATCGTCGAAGCTCTTCGACTCCGGCCACACTCCTGTGTCCAGGACACCAATGACGACGTCCTGGGAGGCCTGGTTTAGTTCTTGCGGAGTGTGACCGGCCCACAAACCCAATTGGGTGCCGAGACCGAGGAATTCTGGGGTGCGAGTGGTGTGGAGGGTGTAAACAGTTTCTTCATAGACTCCGACGACATAATCAGACTGGCGGAGTGACTCGGCTTGGACTGGGTCCAGCGAGGCGGCGAAGCCGTGGTAGGCGGTGGTGTAGGTGTAGAGAAGGGAGTCGTCGGAGGAGGTGAGTGACTGGAGGTGGGCAGAGTACCAGTCATGGTGGGTGGCGTAGGATAACGGCTTCTGGTGGCGCTTCATCTGGACAATGTAGGTTTGCTTGCCGGTAACAGTAAGACATGGAAGGAGAAGTGCGACGAAACAGAGCCAGATCACGGACCCCATAGCTAGAGAGAGAGTAAGGGATTAAACGGTTCTGATAATTTGTGTAGATATATACTTTCTTGATACGTATATTTGTATTGGTTGAAGAGAACCAGCGAGCGTGAGGTATGGAAAACGGTCGCTACTGCTGCGATCTGTCAGAGAGGATGATGGAAGAGTTGTGGACTCCAGTCGGGTTTATGCACAAACAATTTAATTAAAAGGGCTTCCACTTTGCATTTATTACTTTAATGCCACTACCGGCTGTCGGGCTGTGTTATTATCCGACGAGTCGGTATGAACTGCCAGTTGTGCCCTTGGACGGTTGTTCTTCCATTGATAACATAAATAAATAATTAAATAAGAAACTTTAGATGATCTTTAACCCCAAAGGGCTATGAAAAAGTGTGATACTATACAAATAAAACCTTCATACATAATTTTTCTATTTTTCTGAGTGCTACAGCCTGTATCTGAATTTTTTTTGAGTGTAAATGTCATTGCAATTACGTACAATTGCAGTAAACTAGACATTTTCCGTGCTAAATTGGGTTCTCTCTTTACAAGTGATGAAACGACAATCGTTTGTGCAATCGTGAAATTTGTGTTTTTGAAATTCAAAAAACTCAAAATGAATTCTTTTGCTAGATGAATTTTGAATCTAATTGTGATATTTCTTACATTTCAAACTACCATCTTTTGTGACTTTTTGATCCTTGAATTAAAAATAAAAAATTATTTCACTTCAAATGGTACAACATGAATATTGAGTGATCCAAACTTGTACAAAAATTTATTCTGCGAAGTGGTTATAATCAAAATTTTCTTTAGGTTTAGAAACCACCTTACCTTCTTCATCAAAATACCTTAATGCAAACCCACTAAAAATCCTAGCATTGCACAGGCCATCTACTTGCCTTTAACCCTTCTCTTTTTTTTTTTTTTTTTTTAGTTATATGGTCAGAAATGTTCAAGCCGGTTTACGTACATCTCAACAAATCTACTCTCTATTCTGATTAAAGGCAAGTCATCCAAACTAAAGTTAGAAAATTCAAACAAGATAAATATCCTGGGTTAATTCAAAAAAGTTGTTAAGTTTCAAACTTAAAATGTTTTAGTATAATTTGTCCTGATCTCTTGGGTTACCCCTCAAGATTTTAACCCTCCCTTGTTTACTATATATCTTAATTGCAAGTGTGAATTATTCAAGTCACATGAATTTTGGGTTTCAATACAGACGAACCTGTTAATGGATAGCTAGCTACATTGGACTTGTTAAGTAGCTTGCTGCTCTCAATCAACATTTAGACAAACACCTAGGTCAAAGAAGCCCAACAATAATATAGGTCAACAACATGCATCCATTTGCAAGTAGTTCCAAGGTTATAAATTTTAAAGCTCATTAAATCAAATCTTACTACTATAACACAAAAATACAAGAACTGAACTAAGAGATTTTAAATTGCATTTGCACCACAAACTTGGGCAGAAACTGCTAAATAAGGGTCACGGATTTCCTCTGCTCTAACAAACAGAATTTCATTATAAATACATATTTTGGTTTTGTCAATATCCCACAATGAGACAATTATACAGCTGGAAGCCCGTCACTTGTTGGGTCCAACCCTTAAAACCAATCATTCTTTTTGACTATCCTCAGAGCCTGAAATGGCGGGAGCCTTACGCCTGCATTAACTCAAATTTTAGAAATGTTTTATACCAATATGATTGGCCTTCTGTGAGGATTTCGACTGAATTCGTCATTCAAAACAAAAATGGTAATGAAAATAGAGGTTAAAATAAAAATTAATATGAGTATAGGAACGGAAATAAATCAAGATTTTCTCTCATCTTACTCTTGTTCCGTTTTTCTGTTTTAATTTTTTTTTATATAAGTTATTTTTATATTTATTTTATTTTTTTAAGTGTTTGTCTCTTTGAACATCGAGTAACAAATCATAATTTATAATTGAACTTCAATGATACATCAAAGGTTTAAATTTTTTATTATTAATATTTATTACATTAACATATATAATAAAAAATCATGTATTAGATAAGACAATGAT
This sequence comes from Euryodendron excelsum, assembly GCA_033060915.1. Lineage (NCBI taxonomy): Eukaryota > Viridiplantae > Streptophyta > Magnoliopsida > Ericales > Pentaphylacaceae > Euryodendron > Euryodendron excelsum. Next base: position 12,597,298 of record CM065381.1, on the reverse strand, counting down.
CTTAATAGTTCTTAATCATAAAATTAACGTTTAAATTTTGAAAATCAGTTTATTTCTAAACAAATTAAATAGTGAATAAAGTTTAAATTTTGATTTAGACTTAGGCTCGAAGCGAGAGTGGAGGCAAGGAGGGAGTGGAGGTGGGAACGGAGGCGAGGATGAAAGTAACTTTGTACTTGTGGAGTTAAAGATGGAGATTCCCGCCTCTATTCAAGTTGAGATAGAAGCAAGAATAAAAATAAATTTTTTAAGTAGCAATAGAGATGGAGATCTCAATTCCCGCCTGATCCATTTTGTTGCATTTTCATAAATCTCTGCGAGGCATAACCAGCTTTGTCTCCTATCATAAACTGTTTCAATCAGCTATAATTACAGCGAGCTTGAGAATTGAAAAATTGTCTTATTTGGTTATGATCTCAGCTCTTGTTTTCCGGTTTTGTTTCGTTGGAATTACAAAAATTTCATTTGGTAAACTGATTGCAAAACCCGTTTTCAAGTTCCTTAAATTCTGAAAAAAAAAAGGTTAATTTTTTAATCTCTGAAAAAGTAAATAAATAAGTAATTTTTTTTTTTTTTTTGAAAACGAAAACGATATAGAATGGAGTCTTTGATAAATTTATAGGTTTAGCATGCTGGTATTCTTTTTTCCCTTTTATTAAACTTATAGACATCTGTACCCAAACAACCCACTACATGCTGGTATTCTTCTTAGAGCCTATTGGGAACTTAGAGGAGGAAAAGAAAGGGAAAAAAAATAAAAATGGATAGAAAGGGAAAATAAAAAAATATATTTTTTCTTTCTTGTTTAGTTTTGTAAAAAAAATTAAAAAGAAAGTGTAAAAAAAAAAAAGAGAGAATAAATTGTAAATTTTTCTTCATTTTTACTCCACTTTCGCTTTTAAGTAAAATCAAACAAGTAAAGAAAAAAAGAAAAGAAGATTTTAAAAATTTTCCTTTCACTCCGCTCCTATTCCCCAAGTTTCAAACAGGCTGCTAGTTTCAGCGTTATAACCTATAGGAATGGGAACCTGACTGGTAGGCATGGGTGTCATCTATTGGAGAACTGAAAGGAGGGTATTTTGGGGAAAAAATTAACACAGTAGATAAGGACCTCCAAACCTTAATATTCAAAATATTTCAGGTTTTTTATTTCACTACGTCACATGTTAGTTATTCAGACTCAATAAATAATATTATTATCTGATTTAAATTCACATTTTTATTTTATTAATTTTTTTAACATTAATTAAGACCGTAAATTTAAATAAGATAATATTATTCTTTAAATTTAAATAACTAATGTGTGACAAATATGTGACTTGGCAAAATAAAGAGCGAAGAATTCTAAATATTAAAATTTGGAGAGGAGCTGACACCGGTAAACTGCGTGAGGCTTGTGTAAATTTTGTTTGGCATAATTTTGTCTTCTTAAATGTGAAAGGCCCTTCGAATTTATGAATGTAACCGCTACAATTTTCAGTACTCTTTCTTTGACTAGCTATAAAAGATTCAAATGCACGACTGCAAAGTTTACATGCATGCATACATATATATATCACCATCACACGCACGGTGGCGCCAATTCTCCAATGGCAGTTCAAGGTGGCGTTGTACCAGGAGGTGGTGGCGCGTGAAGGCACTGAAGGAGGAGAAGTGAGTGTGGAGAAATTGGAAATGGATTGAAAGCGGTTAGTGTTTTGTATTGAGAGTGGGGCATACGACGAGTCACGCGTTACGAGGCGGAGTGGCCCGACCCCTTCATAACCGCAGATGCTGGCGCCATTCCAGCCCAATAAGGCAAACTCTCTCTCTCTATATATATATATGTATGTATATTCTCTCGTGAAGAAAATGCAGGAATTACAACGCACGCTCAAAACTCTTTAGTTAGTTCTTTATTGATCTCTTTATATGTCCATGCGTTTCCTGCAGTTGAAGCTATTGATAGCTAATCATAGTTTCTTGTTATCTTTACCACCAGCTTTGCACCCACTAGGATTGGAAGAGAGAGAGAGAGAGATTATTAAGGCTTGCAAAAACAAGAGAAAGATTAGTTGATTGGTGGTGGTCCATCTCTAGCCAGCCAAATGTGGAGAAATCTAATTTATAACTTTGTGAACACAACTTTTTCAACAGTTATGGGTGTCTTCAACTCTAGGGGGGGGTTTTAGGGAGTGGTTCACTCACAATAGCCAGGGATGATGATTGATGATTGATTCCGGATCTTAAATATCAAGATATATTCAGGACCTACCCACATAGTAGTAGAAGTGGCCTCTACCTACCTATCCTCATTCCTCAATGGTACTTGCTCACTTAGCTTTTTTACCCTTTGAGTTAAATAAAGATATGCACAATGTATAATAATTTATGTGAATTTTGAGAATGTTTTAGTCATAATAGTGACACTATACATAACATATATATATATATATACATACATATACATATATATATTGTATATATTGTATTGTATGTATGTGAATAAATTAGTGGAGAATTTGAAACATATCTCAGTCCCAGTGAGCTGACATGTGGCTGAGGGGGGTGGAGTATTTGGGTTTCAAATCTCCACCAGCTTATTGTGATAACTCTACTGCCACTACCACTGCCAGTGCCACGGCCACTGTCACCCACTTGGTGTCATCCACTGATAAGGATGGAAATGGGGTCTTTATCCTGTTTTAACAAAGGATGATATGTCACATTGGTCTGAAGAATTGTTATATTCTCCAAAGATTTATATATATATATATATATATGTATATGTATATACACACATAGTCCATAATAAAGAATCCATGCTAGTACTGGGTAAAAGGGGAATCAATCCATACCCTGTCAGTGGTTTTCTATGAAGATACATTTACACTTTTTTGAATCAAAACTAATCCAAAATGCATAATTATCACTTGAACTTGGACAGACATTCCCTCAAATCCTGAGTTTGGTATATGATTTTCTCCTTCTCTAGCAGGGCAACTATGACTTCTGCCAAATCTAGATTTGGAAACAATTCAGCTCTAACCCAGCTTGGAGGGGTTTTGTAGGTAAAGAAAAGACTATCATCTTCTATGTAATCCATTGTTTCCCTTTAATTAGAAGAATAAAAAAAATAAAAAAGATAATAAAAAGAAAAGGCATGATCTTTTCAAATTAAACAAAGCTGGCCATATGTACATAACTGCAATCTGCAATTGATTTGAATAGATCGTATGATTTTAATATAAATGTAATACCCACTTTCTACTAACCACATACCAGAAAATAGCTTTTTGCAAAAGAGAGGTCATGGAGGTGCATTGGAGATACATATAATATTTAAGAAAGAAATATACAATTGTGGGTATATGTGTTTGTAGTGTTGGTGCATTTCAAGGTGTAAAATAAGATTCATATTCATATTATATATATATATATATGTGTGTGTGTGTGTGTGTGTGTGTATGGAAGCACAATCATATCCTTTGTTATAATTTTGCATCTGGTAAGGGTGGGTAGATGAGATGGAGAGGAAAGCAAGTCATAGAAGGGTGTGCCAAAAACAAAAGCAGAGAGTTCACTTCCTGTCTCCTCTTTGTTTGCTCGCGACTTGCAGATGGGGCACATTTACCTTTTTATTCTTATCTTACTCCAACAAAAAAGCATTGATAATTGAAACACTGTCTTCTTAAAATCTCCACCCAACCAAGAGACAATCACAATCACAATCACAGAGAGAAGATTATTCACTATTGTCTGATTCTAAATCTAGGAACTATAGCAGAGGGGTAAGAAATTTTTTTACTTTCAAAATTTTTGATAAAGAAAAGCTGAATTCAGGTACAAGTTTAAATTTATTAAATTTTAATCTGACAGCTCAATTCAGTGCGTCGCTTTGGCCGAGTGGTTAAGGCGTGTGCCTGCTAAGTACATGGGGTTTCCCCGCGAGAGTTCGAATCTCTCAGGCGACGTCCTTTCTTTTTCAGGTCTGCATGATGAACTGTACTAACAGGCCCATCCCACTTGATGAGCAGTTAGCATCACAAAATAGTTAGATACTTTTCATATTGCATGTTCTTCGTTATATATATTTTTTAATCTTTAACTAACTGGTAGTTAGGACTCTAAAGGAACCGAGCCCGAGTGATACGTTATTCCAGCTTGATTTAATAATCTTAATAAGTTTTAAAATATATTTAAATTTAACTTATTTAACTTTCAAATCAATTTCAAATGAACTTTAATTAAACCAAGCTTGAATTGCTTAATTCTTTTAATATCAAGCCAAGCTCAACAAAATTTTTGCATCTTAAATTGTATTCAAACTTAACTTATTTATATAATAAACCAATTGTAAACAAACTTTTAAAGACAAGTTCAAATAGCTTGATTCGTTTCACAATCGTACTAACTTCACAACAAAAAACTTTTTTATACACTTGAAAAAAAAAATACATAAAATCGCAAGTATTACCATTCAGCTGAACTTCTTAACACTCTTTAACCCTGCACACAAATTTTTATTAATCCAAAACACGTCATTTCCCAATGCTAATAGTTAATAATCAAAGACATCAAGAGAAATAGGCAAGGTATAAACCTAACCTTCAGCATAAAAAGTACACTTGAAAAACGATGTATACAACATAATTCTGGGTCCATGGCAAAAGCAAAACTATGTAAAACTAGTAAAACTCTCAGATTGGCAGATCTACGGTCTCAAAAGGTATCAGCTCAATCAACGCTTCTCTTTTAGTGAACAAGAAAATAGGTAAGGGGGCGGGCATTCTACTTGAAAAGCCATCAGCATTCGGAAGAGAAACTCAACTGTGCAGAGAACCCAACATTGCACCAACCAAAACAGTGTAGAATGATACTGGATTTAACGGAATGATGTTCCTAGCAAACGATCATGAAACTACACATTGCACCCACTGCATATTCAATTCTGGATACTTGATTACATATAGCAATTGTTCTCAAGGATTTCTGGGACTACGTTGGCATCAAGAAAAGCTAAAAGAAAAACACAATAGTTCAATATTCCACTTAAAAACATGCCACATCAGAAAGAGCAGAAGACCCAACTGTTCCAATTCACAAAGCTTCTAGTGGCCATACTTCTGAAACTCCCACTCACTGTTATCTGCAGAAACAAGACACCCACAAAAAAGGGAGAAAGATATCAGCACGGAATCACATTTATGTGAATCCAGGGAATAGGAGTAGGGGCAGGAACCACCGAACTTACCCAATGGACACACTTGACGTGTCTTGAGCCATCGGCTGATGCAGTGGAAGTGAAATGCATGGTTGCAAACCCCTGAATGAAAGGATACCAACTTTGTTTCAGCCAAAAGCATAAATATAAACAACGCGGCCATAACTATCACCAGTCTGATTCAGTATTGGATTAAAAAAAATCAAATCAAAAAGAGGCAACAAGATCCATGAAATAATGAACCATAACAACTCAGTTATGGAACTGGTGTCTCACAGCAGTTGCACTCTTGAATTAGCAAGTTATGTCCAAACGAGGAAAAATATATTACTCAACAATCTTCGAAATGAGCATTCAAATATGAATCTGATCCGAAAGGTTAATAGTTTCTTCCTTTATTTAAAAGATCCCTTCAGATTTTTGATGGCATGTTTCCATTAAATCAGAGCTAGCAAAAGATTCTCATTCCTTGACGTGAAATGTCCCCAAGGACTAAAAACTAAGGGAAAAAAATTGGATATTTCCAATATAACATGCATACACCAAGGAACCAACAAGATGTTAATATATAGAGTGCATATGACTTCAAAGAATACGAAAAATAAGATAAAGGACTCATAGCAAAGCAATTGACAGATTTGGAGGAAGTTCTTGCAGTGAAGGCTCAAGTATCAAATATATGAGTGGAAAAAATTTCCATAATCAGAATTCAGGGTTATAGAGAAACTAAGGCCGTGTTTGATACTCGTGGAAGGGAAATGAAAAGGAAGGGAAGGAGAAATGGGAGGGGAATGGGAGTGAAAATGGGGTTCCCTCGTTGTTTGATTTTCCAAAAAAAAAAAGAAGAAAAGTGGAGGAAAACTAAATTTCCACACTAGAAATCAAACAAGGGAAGGGAATATTCCTTTCCTTTTCTCTTCTCTCCTCAAGTATCAAACACACCCTAAGAATTACTCATCTACTAACACCAAGTTAACTATCCATCCTTGAATTGAATAAAATAGTAAAAGGGCAACAATACATAAAAAGGAAAAATAAAAAAGCGCACCTGCATCATCAAGTAGATTGCAAATCTTTAACATAAGAATATATAGTTCAGCAAAAAAATTCAGTGGGGACTATATGAGAATTCGAGGTTATAAAACATAAACAAAATAAGAATTAGCCAAAAAGCCTCATGAAGTTCACACTCCAGGGTCAAATACATAAAATAGCAAAAGGCCCATCAACTATCAACCCCGCATTTTTTTAACTGTAAAAGGCCCATAATTGTCCTTCCTTTTTTCTTCTTTCTTTTTAAGCAAACAAAACACATTAGCAAATAGATCTAAGTGCTACTATCAAGAAATTGAATTAAGCCAAAAGAGAAGGAAAAGACAACTTGTGATGATGACCCCCAATATTTGGTTGATGTATGAATTGCAGATCTCAATCATATACATTGAACATCACAAGGAGGATACATGTTGTGCATGTATGTCAAACATGAGGTACAATTCTCAAGGCAATTGCCATCTAGGAAGCATGGACATTCACATTGGATACCGACACGCGCGGGACACTCGCAGATATGTGTTGGACACTCCATTTTATGTGTCCGATTTTTTATTTATTTATTTTTATATTAAACACTCCACGGACACAGTTTGGACACGCGTGTTCCATTTTAGACACTTTAGGGACACGTCAATGACTCAACTATAAATTTTAAAATTAATTGTTGGATCAAGGAAGAAGAAGAAGAAGATGAAGATGAAGATGAAGAAGAAGAAAAACAAATATGCTGCTAATATTGATGGTTAATTTGTTTGGTGTGCTCTTTATGAATTTTATATTAGGTGATGATGGATTGTTGATGAAGTGTAATCACGTTTTTATGTTTTTTGGTTGTTTATGAGTTTGTAATATTATGTATTGATGGAACAACTTTTTTGTTGTTAATGTGTTTGTATACTTTATCATTTCTTATAGAATGTAATTGGCTAATTGTAAATGATTTATTATCAATTAAGTAGTGAAATATGTTGCTTGTTTTATTTTAATTGGTGTTATCTTGTATATTTTATACTTCTTTTGTACAATATTTATGTATATGACATATAAAAAATATAAAAATATAAAAATATAAAAATATAAAAATATATTCTTTTGTTGTGTCCCTGCAGTGTCATGTCCAACATTTTTTTAAAATTGCTGTGTCGGTGTATCTAACGCGTATCATGTCCGACACTCGTGTCCATGTCCGTGCTTCTAATATTGCCATGTGTTGGGTGCATTTCATGCAGATTCAGCACAGTGAAAATAAAAGGATGTACCAATATGCATATCACCAAAGTTTGAGCAGCATCAGATAAAACCTCATGGATCTGGGATAATTAATTTTATAAATTTCCCCCAAAACCATTGACTTGATAATTTTGAAAAAAAGACACAAAAAACATTCTTATACACTCTAGCTTCATCGAACAATTTTGACTTCCAACACATACAACAGAAGTTCATGGTATGAAGATATTAAATACCAATCACATGATACCAAAATCTGCTTCAAGCAGCCTCCCTTAACTAGCTTAAAACCCATGCAGCAGACTTAAAAACACATCATTAAACAAAATCAACTAAGCATGACCTAATGACAATTTTCAGACAGCTGTATCCATTAACACAGAAAAAGCAGCTCTTCACTCCCAAAAAAGGAAGGAAAGGGGAAAATAACAAATACTAAGACCAAAATCATGATGCACATATTTATCCAACTCTTGTCTACTATATGTCGCCAATGGCAAGGTAAAAATCATCATTCATTAGATCCCCTCATACTCAAAACCACAAAGTGCAACTCAATGAGGTTCAGATTAGCTTCAATATTCTGTGCACTGATCCACCAATTCATTCCTTAATTGAAGAATAGCTTTATAACTTAAGGGATACATTCTAAGAAGCATGGATACGGACAAGGGACACAGCGTTTTAAAAAAAAATGAAAACACGAATAAGGCAAGGATACAGTAAAAAAAATATTTTTATATATTTTTTATTTGTTATGTATGTGGATGTAAAATTCATAAATCACCAAAAATAAGATGAAAACAATTCAATAAGTTCACAATTATAATATAACAACTAACAAGTTAAAAATTTGAAGATTTAGATTTTCAGTGTTTTATGTTTTGGTTTTTTAAAGTTTTGAAATTTATAAATTAGACTTCATTTAATACTTTTAACAATAACATTTTAACCTTGCCATGTCCCAAAACGTGTCCAATCAATAGACACGCGTGTGCACGATGTGTCGGAGAAGTGTCTACTAAAAAAATATTAATAAAAATATTAGACATGCAATTGACATGTCCCACACGTGTCTTGGAGTATTCAAGGAGTATGTGTGTCCAACACGGTTATAACACCCTAAACGGAGTGTCCGTGCTTCCTAAAATACATTTCAAAACCTGAAAATTGCTATTTGTACACACTATTTCCAAATTTAACGGATGAAAGAATCAAAACAACATCATGGAAAATCAGCTCCAATGCCTTTCTCAGACAAGAAAAAGCTGGGAAAGGCTAACACACAACCATTCTTATATCTTCCAACCATAGCTACAACAGCCAATGCACACAGATGTTTGTGTGCATATAGAAGACGGAACTTTCGTATATGTACATAAATATATGCGTTTCCAATTATATGTGTATATATAATGTCTAAATTACAAACACAACTTGAATTCTGGACAATATTCAGCTTCATCCATTTTCAATTTATCAATGTTATAACCCCGAGAATGCTACAACAGTTGTGATTTTCAGAGAAGATACATACCCCAAGCAACAGTACATTCCTCGCTTGTGGCACTAGCTTGGTTGGCTTGGCACTCAATGCCTAATCAAATCATACAACCAAAAAAAAAAAAAAAGTAAATCACAACATTACACATCAGAAATATAAAATAATAAAAAAGGCGATCAAATCATAAGCAGGAACGAACTGATGGAAGAGATAAAATCAGAAGCCATCAAACTTACAGAGATCCATGATATGGTTCCTGCAAATCGCACAGTTATCCACAACAATATCTGCATCCAACAAACACATAACATACCAAAATATTTCATGATTCATCTAACAGATAGAATGATAGAGTGATGCATACATGAATTACGTATAAATATGCATATATATATATATATATATGTATGTATATATACTTAAAGACCTAGGGTTAGAAATCTATACCCCAAGCCCAAAGGGCGACGGCGTTCCACTTTTTGATCTCGAATCGCTTAGCCTTCTTCGACGAGGATGATGTTGATGCAGTGGAAGAAGACGGCGCAGCGCCGCTCGAACCCTCGCCGACCGGAACCATCGTCACGTCGGTGTCCAGAGAAGCCATTTCAGCTGAACCAGACGTAAAGCTAGGGCACGAGAAGGCTTCAGAGTTCTAAAGCTTTAGGTCGAGGGTCGGATTTGGGAATGTGCTTGCCTCGATGGTGTGAAAGGGACCCTATTATTTCACTTTCATACCTCAAATTTTCATGTCGACATTATTTTGACCGAAGACAATATTATGTCAACAGTATATTGTCTATATTTTTTCCTCTCCCTTTCTGTCCATTTGTAATTAAGGTTTGGTATTGAAAAATTGTTTAATGTTCTCAAAAATAAATAATTAAATAAAAATTAATACGAAAAACATGTTTGGGAACTATTTTCAAAAATATTTCTGAAAACATCTTCTTTTAGGAAATTCTTCTAAATTTTTTAAATTTCAAAAACTGGTATTTGTTGTCAAAAAAAAAAAAAAACTAGAAGTGATATGAACATTTTGTTTGGAAAACTGTATTTGAAAATTGGTTTAGTAAAAGTTTCTGAAGACTTCCATTTTTAGGAAACTATTTAAATTGTTTTAGGAATTATTAAAAAGCATTTTCAGATGAAAATAACAATAATATGAAAACATGATATTTTCAAACATTATATTATCTTTCATTTAAAAATAGAGAAATGAAAATGAAAACAAAATTTTTTAAACAATTCTGAAAATGGTTTGCCGTAAATCTTGGACTATTAACTATGATAAGATTCTTCAACCTAAGCCCAAAATAAAGCCCATTTGAAGTTAAATTTTTATTTTTTGTGTTTGGTATCCAGCTCGAGCCTTGTATACACTAATCAAGAGAGAGATACACAATAATACATATAATGTTGACAGAATATTTTTGGGTAAATTACAATAACCTCAGCTGAGGTATCTGACAACTCCAGATAGTATTTTAGAGGTTTCTGAAATTACACTGCCTTCCCTTCTGATCTAGTTATTTGGTATAGATGGTCCCTTTCATTAACTAATTGTCACTAACACTAATGAAAAAGAATGATGTCACGTTATTTTGGTTTTCAATTGCCCATTTTGCCTTTTGAACATGTGTAAGGATATAAAGAACTTTCTGTCATAGAGTAAAAAGACCAAAATTGTCACGCCCCCAACCTAATTAGACATTAATTATGTCACATTAGGTGAGGCATGATCACACAGGTCACCATACCTGCAAATGACACCTCAACATATACTTGAAAATAAAAGAACGTAATGGAATATATTAGATAAATAATACAATAAGGAAAATATAATAAACTCTCTAAAGGAAATACATTACCACTGAAAATAATCAATATCCTTTCACAAAATTCTTTACCATTATACCAAGTTAAAACATAACACCAAAACTCAACGTCTCATATAAAATACAACCATGAAACTGAAAGTAAGACAATAGAGTTCTCCCAAGCCCCGAGACTCGACATCCTGACATCGACATGATTGCCATCACGGCAATGACCAAGACTGCAGTGAACCAAACCGTCATCTCCAAGTTACCTGTCAAGATAGTCTGTGTGGGTGTGAGCTAATTGTCAACGTGTTCACGATAGATAATCAAATTCATAGAGAAAGATAATAAATACCCACAATGTACACGGTGTAAATGATCAATATATATATATATATATATATATCATGGATGCCTCAATGCAATGAATCTATCACCCACATGTGCACGCAATTTTAAATAACGTTGGCCTAATATATTGATAGCGCGTTATCAAGGAATGCCCCACCGTGGCACCCCTAGGTTAGTCCACCGTGACTAAACCTTGGTTAATTCACCGTGATTAACTCTCTCCAGTGCAATGCAAGGCATACAATAAGAATGGTATGCAATGCTACCAAATATATAGAGTCATCAATGTCTCTACCGAACTTCTCATATATATCAATATCAATTTCACCTCATATATGAACACTTTCAACACTTCATATGCATTCACCACTACTATACGTATAGAAAACAAACAAAGCATTCAACATGAATAAGATTATCTCAAAATCCCACCTGTCACCGCACACACACTACGACAAAGATCACTTCTTGGTTGACGTTGAAGAATCTTGCTCTCCGTTAACTCCTATCACCACAACCGTATTAGTTTAGGAAACTCAATGTATACTCCAATAATCATTACTATAATGTATATACTCTAAACAAGTTATAGCATTGAAATTATGCATCAAAACTACCATATGCTAATCTCAATTAAACTCCCAATGCAAAGCTAGAGCTAAAAAAAAAATACCAAAATACACTAAGTCCTTTAATCTATCAAAACTGACACAGGCCTCATAATCTGGACATAACTTCGTGAGCTTATACCCAAAAATTCTAAAACTTTAGAAATACAAAATAGACATATCGAAGAGTATCCAGACCAAATTTTATATTTTTTTAACATACCTAAGTATTTATTTGGTATTTTCTAAAATAAAGCAGTACTGCAGAAACTCGAATTCAACAGCAGATGATCTATCTTTGATAAATTAATAACATAGATAAACGACATCTAAATGACCTAAAATTTGGTACAAATTATCATCAAACTTGTTCCTAGATACAGTAAAAATCTCATAATTTTTGGGCTACTCTAACTTGGTCGAATGCTCTGTCAAACCAGAGATTATAGATTTGGGCAGATCTGAGCATCAAAAAATCTGCAGAGACAGTCCCATTTCAAAATTCACCATAATTAAAAATTACAACATTTTTAAGTGAATCCAAAGCCCAAATGACTCTCATAACTCTAACTTACAGTGTTCAAAAATTCAGTCACAAATAAAAATTTTAGCTAGGTCGAAATGTCTCTAAACAGTAGCCTTTTCATAGAGAATACTATGTTATGGCTGCCATGGGTGATTCTAAGTTTTTACCATGGAAGATCTCACCTCCATCCTCCTCCTTCTATGGCATGACTCATACAACATGCAATAATTAGAGAAAACAAGATGAAACAAGAATAATACTCATCTTAGATAAGGAAAACAAGTGCAAGAAAGCTTCCTTAGATTTTTTCCCTCTTTTTTTCTTCTTTCTCTTTTCCACCGATTGCTCCCTCTCTCTCCAAGCTTCTATCTCTCTCTATAACTCTATATCTCTTTCTCTCTCTATAATGGCAGCTATCTTTCCTCTTTTCTCTCTCCCATCATGCTAGGTCACTCACCCCCCACCATTCTTGTTTTTTCCTTTCTTTTTCTTTCTTTTCTTTCTTCATTTGCCTCCTTGTCTCCTCTTGTCATCATTCTCTTTTTCTCTCCACCGACACCCTCCCCTCCTTTCAATTTACTTCAATAGAGATACAATAATATATCTCACCTCCTTAGGTAACTTATACACCCACTCACTAATGACTCACCACTCAACTCACCATCTAACTTATCACTAATGAAATGACACAAGTGGCACACACAATTTATAATTAACCATGCAATAGATGTAAATTAAATTAAATAAACTCATTCAACTATGTTTAATATGCAATTCAACTAATCATGAAAATATAAGATTAGGATTTCACAAAAATGGCCTCATAAAGCTAGCAGTGAAAATACTTATACATCTTTTTGAGACACACATCATAGAGGGAAGAAAAACAACTTTGTTGCTAACAGTTTTTGGAGCAAAGGAAAGTTGGCCTTCCCGCCAATCTCCTCTATGTCATTTGGGTTCTATTTGTGTGCCATTCATTTGCCATTTTCATCTATTTTTTCTATTAACAGTCGAAAGGAATGGAAGGAAAACCATTTAGAATTATCAAGGTAACTCTCTCTCTTTCTCTCTTTCTCCCCCCCCCCCCCCCCATCTCCCCCTCTTTTGTCTCATACTTAGATCCTCACAAAAATATGAGTATATTTATATCTCTATAATATGGTGTTAGTGTAGGAATATAGTTATATGTAGACTTCAAGCATGGGAGGAAGTAATAATCAAAATTACCTATAGTATCGAAATAGGAATTGCAAATGTGGGAATAGAGCTACTGTGAGAATATCAAAATCTAATCGAAATCGCTCAAGGCTTTATTACGTTTGCCAATTAGGAGCATGTAACTTTTAGGAATGGTGTAATCCTATTAATCCTTACACATAATTAGAAACTCCAATAACACATCAACAAATTCAATCAACCTAACCGAGTCGTTAAAATGCATCAAGCAATGCAAGAGTCTAAGTGCTTGAAAGGAATGTTGGATTCTTGAAAGTGATAGTGGCTGCTAGCTTGTTCTTCAGTGGGATAGCTATATTAATTGCTTTAGTGGCATTACTTAAGAAAAATGGGAAGTGATGAGGCACTTAGAGAAGGTTATTCAGTTTTGTTTTTATGGTTCAAGTGGTTTTTGTGGTTCATGTAGATATGTTGGAATGCAAGAAGATTTGGTAACTTATATAATATTGCTTCAACTATTACAACTTGTTACCACTAATGCTTTAACTTGCATCCTTATATATTAGCAATGCACAATTAATGCATGAAATATAGTTAAGTAAATTACTAAGCTACAGATAGTGGGAAACAAACAGAACAAAAAAACAAAATTGGCAACATACCCAATAACACCTAATATAATTATTACCAAGGTATAAAAGAGTCATTATATTCAACAGACAAAACAAAATATAGTTAACTTCCTATATGCCCATATAGCATCTAATTCAACCTGCTTATATCCACAAAATATAGCCTATTACTAGAAGTGTACCACAAAATATACCCATCTTGTATATCCACAAAATATACCCACCAAATTCCTATCATGTGCTCACAAGTCAGAAACAATAGTGAGCAAACCTTACCTTTTGTGATGCTCACTTAACAAAAAACAAAAGGTGTGAACATATGTTGGCAGTTTTGAATAAGAACTGGCATGATTACCCTCAATCTCCTCAAGTGCTTTCCTCCTAGCCCTATACAGCTTAATTCTTGATGCTTCAATGTCATACTTTTCATGAAGCTTCAGTTGTACAGCATCTAAAGTCATTTTAAGATTGGCTCTCGAGCAACCACTTAACTTTTTGGCAATCCATGTGGAGTTTGTCTCGACACAGGTTGTGGGACTTATACATGTGTGCTCTCCATTGTAAGTTTTAATCTTGAAAGTAATTCCATCTGGAAGTGGGGAGGCATGAATCCTCCAATTACACCTCATAGCAGTACAATGACAAGTTACCCTAGACTTTTCATTTTTATCCCTAATAATTTTGCAACCCTATTAAATAGTATAGTCTCTTAAAGTAGCCCTAAACTTGTGGACATCACCAAATAGCATGCCCATAACAAATTTGACGTTTCCATCATATTCTACATGGAACTCATTTCCAAAGTTGCTAGAATCCAATGACTTATACTGACTCTTAGGCTCAGAATCAGAGCTGGACTCCTTACCACTTTCATCATTAGTAGTGATCAGACAACTCATCATCATCCACACCTCCATCTTCTTCATCTACATATGCATATTGAGAGTAATCATGATTACCACTATCTACATCTTCAGAGCTAAAGTCCATATCATCACTATAATAATAATCTACATCCCTTTCATCATCACTTGAGTCTCATTAGAAGCCTCACCCTCTTCATTAATATCAGACAAATCAACATCAATAACCTTGGCTCTACTAGTGAATCCATTAAAGGATGGACCCACATTTGTTTGGGAGGTAAAGGGGCTAGTATGTACAAGTGGTGCATTACATAAAATTTCACTCACCTCAACAAACAGATCAACTTCACAAGTATTAGCATATAACTTAAACATTTTCAACACATATAGGTTACAACCCATTACCATTCTCTCCATTAACCCAGGAACATTACAATATAATGTGATGACTAAGCCTTTATCAGATGGTATGTGAGACAGAGAACCTTAAGTTGCATTATCCAATAAGTCTATATAGGAGTACTTATCTGAATCAACATTTTTTTAACCTCTTTACTTGTCCATGAAAGTAGACATTGCTATCAAAATAAAGGGTAGCAGCAGCCATATTTGAAACAAAGTTCAGTACCACAAACTAAAAACAACATAACAAAAGAAAGTTACTCTCAAATTAGAAATATGTCCATTTAGATTCAGTACACATAACAAATTAACTCAAATAAATTGAGGAAAAAAAATTAAGAAACAGAAAAGTACAAAGCAAGCCTTAAAAATATAAACCAACGGTTATGTAAATGAAGACTAAAACAAAAACGAAAACTTATGTAAACTGTAATCAACACTCAGAAAAAAGAACAAAAAATAGAGACATAAAAATACATACCAATCCCCAAAAAATATAAAGCAATACAAAACTCATACAAACCTAACGAAAACCCAATAGTAGAAATTACATTCTCAAAAACAGAAATCAACACTTAGATAAACATTAATTGAGACTTAATGATAAAAATCAAGACTGAAACAAACCTTAATCAAGAGTCATTCACCAAAATAATGACCCACATAAACTCTAACCATCATTAATAAAAGCAAAACCCCAGTGTAATCAACAAACCAACCCTACAAAGTAAAAACCCTATGTAACTCAACGTATTTAACCACATAAATGGAGGCAAACTTACCAAGAATGAAAGGGAGTGTGCACTTGTAGCTCAATCAGCTTCAGCTCCTCAGTTTCGTCGTTTCTTGTCTCTTTTTTGTTGACTCCACGCCTTGATTTTAATGATAACTTAACATTGTGTTAGTTTGCTAATGATTTTAATTAGTGTGTAGATCAGTAAGTAAATATATTTTACTTCTAAAGTATAATATATGTCAAAATAGATGCTCAACAACTCAAGAATCGAGCAATGCATCAAAACAAAAACAATGCACCAACACAGAACAATGCACCAAAACATAGCAATGACACCTATTCATATATCAAACCAATAATGTGAATTCGAAGAGATTGAAAGTGCTCAAACGGAGAACTCATTAAACCTATAAAGACTCTATGAAGTTGACGTGAATTCGAAGAGATTGAAGGTGTTCAAAAGCGAACTCAACATGTGTGCAAAGACTCTATAAAGAATTCATGAATAGTTCTTGAAGAAATCAAAGTGAATTAAATCCAAATTAAATTGAAGACTTTGTTGAATAACCACACTAGATTGAAAACTTTGAAGAATCACTATACCCCAAAGAAAAGATTCCTTGAAGTACTTGAAGTGTTTTTAAAGTTGAGCTTATTCAAAGGATAGCATAAGACATTTTCTGGGTGATGTGTCGACAGATGGGTCTGATGTGTCGACACATGAGGATAGAGGCCAATATTTGAAGAATGAATGATTAAGTGTCGAGACATGAATTTGATGTGTCGACGCATGGAGACAAAGAGCAACTTCTGAAGAATGCAGGCTTGATGTGTCGACACATGAACATGTGTCGACACCTGGGGACTAACGGTTATATTTTTTAATGTTATATTAAACTGGGCGCGCATTTAATGAACCCCCAACTACCTCCAACGGGTGAAATCAATTCAAGGCCATATATACAAGCCTCCAAATACATTTATGGATTAGCGATATAAGATTATTCCACCCTTTGATCATCAAGAGCTGACAATTCTTACACTTACTGAAAATTCTCTTTGTTTTCAATACTTGGCATTAAGTGAGCTATTCATTTTCTCATCTACTCTTCATAGAGGATTTGTACTTCAATTGTAAATCCTTTATACACTTGTGAGTGAGAGTTTGAGTTTTCTCTTGAAAAAAAAAATACTTATAAATTTGAGAGAGCTTGAAAAAAAACTCTTGTAGCATTGAAGCTTGGGTGTAAGCTTCAAGAAGAGTGAGCTAGGCACTTCAACTAGCCTCTACTTTGTAATTGGAGATTGCATAGTGGAAGAAGACTTCAAGGGAATCTTGGGGTGAGGACGTAGACCACAAGTTGTGGTTGAACCTCAGTAATTCGTTGAGTTTTTCTCTTATGCTTTACCTTCATTTCTTACTTGATTTAGTTGCATTGCATATATTTTGAGTCACTGTTTCATTGCCTTAAATTAGCTTTAATTTATCTTAATTGCAATTAGTTTTAAAAACCCAATTCACCCCCCCCGGGGCAATTGGGTTGCCTTTAGGGCCAATACTTTCTTTCTTCTATTTCACTAAAACACGAGATCTAGGGTTGAATCCCTCTCAGACTTCTCACCTCCTCTGCATTTTTTTCTATTTTTCAGACTCTTTGATTTCCCCAAACCTTTTCCTCTTCTTCATAAAGGCTAAATATTGATATACATGTACTATCAATAAACGACAACCACACAAGTTCCTTCATTTTGTCTCGAAAACTGAGAGGGTTAGTTTGGTCATTTTGCATTTCTTTGACTAATGTATAAAAATATCTTCGGTCAACAAATGGGTCAACTAAGGGTAAAATAGTAAAATTATGCCATTTGGTAACACCATATGGGGAACACATTTGACAGGGGAGGGCAGTGCAATTTTAGAAACCTCAGGGTATTGTCTAAAGTTGTCAGATATTTCAGTGGAGGTTATTGTGATTTACCCAATGTTTTTTTACAATTCTCTCTCTCTCTCTCTCTCTCTCTCTCTCTCCGGCATGTATTCAAATGTAACTAATTTTGCATGTTACATACAATTATTAGGAAAGTGATAGTAAGTGCAATTCGATATGAAGAGAGAAATTTGCATAAATTTGATTCGTATGAAACTTGCGAGTATGTTGAGGTTCTTTATTATTATTATTTTTAACTACTGAAGATTCTAAATAGGGATGTAAAAGTTGGCTTGTGAGCATGGGATGGCCCAACCCAAATCGAACGACCTTCAACAGATTTGGGCCTTTGTTCTGGCCAAGCGTGTGTTGGAGGAATTTGATTGTTGGCTGGCCTGTCCTGGACCATCCAACAAACCAATTCCTCAAAAAAAAAAAACTGGCCACCATCCAACAAACCAATTCCTTATAAAAAAACAAAAAAAAAACATCCCTCAGCCCGGCCTTCCCTAACCTGGTACCCCCTTAAGGTCTTAGACTGGGCTTGAAGAAAATTCGGCTCAAAGCTGGGACCGGGCAGGACAAAATTACATCCTTAATTATAATTTAACTTGCAATATCATACACCTAGGAGGTGGTTGAGCTTTATGTTCATCATTGTCGATTGATTGATGATATGTAACAATTTAGGACCACTACGATGGTAGTCGAATTTGTTTAACAACTGGGATAAGTACATGCTCTTCTCTCAACGGTTGCGTGCTCGAACCTGTTTGCGATAATAATTGCGTGATTCAGATGTCCATGAAAATGGCTTAATGTCCATTTGCATTTTGGTGGGACTGCAATGATAGGCTCACCCTTCCCAAGGTCAATAATTATCGCTCAAACTGAATATTTCACAGTGGATGAAAACCCCTATAATCATGCATAAGGCAGGTTGCTACACTAATTGCCTCTTCTCACCTTTTTTCGGCTCAACAAAAAAAAAAAAAAAAGTAAGACAACCCGAACCTAGGTGCTAATGGGGTTCTGATTAGAGATGTCTTTGTTGGCACATCTTATGTGTTTTTGCCAAAATCTATTGTTATTACTCACTTATGATCAAGAAAGCCTTTCTAAAGGGTAAGTTGTCAGTAGATCATGGTTAACCTGATACAAATTTGCAACCGCAAAGGAAGAAGACATGATCAGAATACACAAATTAGATAACTTTGACTCATAAGAGCTGATATTTTGCAATGAGACTTGAAGGATTCGTTCTCTCCCGAGGGAGTCTCCCTGCACCTTTGATTTATACATGCATAAAGGTGGATCTGTCTTGAGCATAGTCTATTATCCAATCTCTCTTTCCACCTTGTTTATCCTTTCCGGACCATCATCGGCCTTAATCCTAAATTTCATTTTTATTTTGCCAAGGAAGCTTATCTTTTACTCTGGTATCTTGTGGACTTTGTAGACCAGTTAAAAATTCAAAGCCCAACATTTGAGGAGTTCTCTCTCTCTCTCTCTCTCTCTCTCTCTCTCTCTCTCTCATATATACACACACAGAGGACACTGCCCTGTTGCCTATGTGTCACGGGTTGCCACCCGTGGCACGTCGAGGGCCGCGAGGGACCTTGGCGTGGGGCATGTCTGAGCATGATTGACCGGTGGCATGGCAATCTCGTAATTTGTATTTTCCATATTTATTGGATTTATGGATTATGACTCCTCGAAGGGGTAGGATGTTTCCTCCTATCAGTTTGGAGATGGCTCAGAATGCTATTATAAGGGGGGACATGGTGTTGATTCTACCACTCCCTGGTGCTACCGAAAGGGATAGCATTCAAGTGAGTCCCCCAAGGGAGTGGGCGAGACTTGGGGGCCGGCTGTGGCACGTGGTTGCAGTCCTCATGCTAGTCAAGGGGCTACATGGGCGGCATTGTGCCCGGTGGGGCAAATGTTGGGCATTAGCGTCGAGGATGGGGTTGTGGCATTCACACCCCCTACGCCATAATTATAAAGTGGTAGGCCTTATGTCCATGACGGATTGGACCTCGGTGTGCACACTTGCATGCCGTGTGTCTCGTGTGCACTTGCGCATTGGGTTCACGCTTGTGCACACGGCCGCTTGGTTTGGCTAGCATTGGTGTCGTGGGGCACAATGTTGTGGGGCTTATCAGTTGCTATTCAGTGGTGCCTTTCCTTGCGGGCAACCTTGACGCGGGGGGCTAAGAGCTTCAAGGAGGGAGGCGTCGTGCCTAACAGGTGATGCTTGGCTGACGCGCGTATGTCTAGTTGCACATGGCCATCTGGCTTGCGTTTCGAGAGGGACTGGCGCTAAGCACATTGCTTGCTGTGTGTGCGCGCATTTGAGTATGGCGTTGCTATCGCCTATAGCTTGGGTTGCCTTATGGCTTGAGCATCAGAGGTCCGTGCTTAAAAAGTTATGCGGGGCATCATGGATGGATCCTAGACAAGCGCATAATCTTATGCCTTGGTGTTTGAGTTTGGCGGGACTATTGCTTGGTGCATAGTCGCCTCACGGGTGTATTCCGCTGCGAATGATCATGGCAGGTCGCATTACTGTCACCGTGTGGTGCTCGGCCTGCCAGCCCATGACACTATGGCTTGTAGGTATCCACCAGCAACTTGTACAATCCAAAACAATTATAGGCACACATGAGAATGGATTTCACATTTTATTCTTAGTAACAAGAAAATATAACACGTTCCCACTACCTACCTCACTAAAAGGATGGCTTGACTACCAATCTCAAACACAAGGGGCGGACCCATGTAATGTGGGGAGGGTGCCATGGCACCCCAGCTTTGGTGTAAACCCTCTGTATACAGTATATTATGTGATGCTTTAGTAAGCATTTATTCTATTGGTATTCTTCATAATTTTTTTTACTAGCACCTCCCAATTTAAAACCCTTCTTAAGGTCAATTTAGAACCTTTCTTAATGTTTTAACCTAACAAAGTATTAAAATTTATGTATAATATACTGTGGGTTGTACCCTTTTTTCTTGTAATAGAACGTTGATTTCACACAAATTGAAAAGTTGTCTAGTGCACAATTTTCATTTTTGTTGTAAATAAAATTTTCGTAAATTCTATTTTTGACTAGTTGATTTATAGATGAGCTCAATCTCAAGTTGAGCACTTTTGACAATTGTATTCTTCTTTTGTTCGTAAGTTGCTTATGGTGCTTTAGATATATACATTTTTTTTGCTGATAAAAAAAAATTAGCATCCTCCAAAACAAAATCCAGCTCCACCCTTCTCAAACATCTCAATTATATATGATGTTCTTCGGAAGTATCACTATCAAGTTATCAACTATCTATCTATACATATAACATTCATATAAGATCAACCTGATTTGATGATCAGATGGATCGAAATCCATCCACCATTTTCTTTCCTCCTCCTATTCATCCTATTGATCTCACTCTTCTACATGAAGATCTGGCCTGCCCATCAAATAAAGAGATATCTGTAAAAGGTGCATGGAAACTCGATCCACCGCATTCTCATCCTACGGTCTTAATTCTCAGAAAAGCAAAAAAGCAAGCAACCCAAGAAGAAGAACACCAAGGCAAGGAGGATGACACCAACAAAGAAGTAAGATAGGCCAACAACCAGATTCCAGTCGTTGCCATAACCTTTGTTCCTCTGCCTTGGGCACTGCCTGTGTCTCCGTGGTTTGAGAGGTTTGTCTATTCCTTTGTCTCTCTGCATGTCTTTCTTCAGCAAACCAACTCAATATGAGAGAGAGAGAGAGACAGAGCTTGTTATGGGTAATATGGAGGCTTGAGCTTTCTATATTTATCAACCATATTTGACGATTTTTTATGCTCTCTAAGACTAATCACATATTTATGTCTTTTGTTTCTTTCTTCTGGTATTTAATCTTCAATTTCTATTCCTAGTGTTTTTTCCGAGCAATATCAAAGCAGCTTCGCGGAATTAAGGTGTTTCTGTGAAATGGTGCTCTAATCTGGGCTTTTAGGCGGGTGTTGTTACACTGTTTGCATGTAATTTACTTCAAAAATGTTGATTTGACTTATAAACGATGCTAATTTGTTCTAATTTTTGAGTTAGCAACTATGACTCTATGAGGTTTCTGTCAAATTGATGAGCAAACATTCTAACCGTAATACTAACCATTGTCACTCAGGTCTTAGTTTTACAATAGAAGACCCAGCAAGTACATGGAAAAAAATGTTTCATTACACTTAGCACCCTAGCACTTTTATTTCAATTTCACTTTGGTCTTTAAGAATCTATCTTTTATATATTTTTAGTCAAGTGACAATTTTACCCATTCTTGAGTTAGATGTTTGTTAGGTTGACAGAAAATACCCATGTGTTGCTCACATGAGCTGTCTCCAAGGGCAATTACCGTTTTGCTCTCAAATCTCTTTGACCTAAAAAATACTTTAAAAAGACAATGTAAAATAAATTAAGCGATTGTTAAGTAACAATAAGACAAAGGGCCTTTTCAAGTAAGATATTTAATACATGTGAAAATAGTTTAATTTAAGTAAAAACATATTAAGATCACTCAAAAAAAAATTATTAATTCATGTATCAAACAATTAAATTTAAATAAAATAAAAACAGGATAATATAACAAATAAGACAACCATCTCAAGTCACCTCCTGTTTTACTACCACAGCTGTCTCCACGCCCCTTGCTACCCACCTAACCTCTACCGTCACCTAAACTCATAACCCACTTTTCTTTCTTTGGTGTCGGAGGCGGTAAAAATTATTACGGGTTGGGATGAGATGCATTTTGTGTGGCAGGAAGGCTAGTGGGGGAGGGTTTGGGCAATGAGATAAGGGATGGACAATGAAGTGGGTAGCGATGCGGTGGGGTTTTGGGGGCTAGGCATTGCAAGTGAGGGATGAAGTGGTTGAGGGTGGTGAAAGAGAGGGAGTTGCATAGACGTGGTCAGGCAGATTCAAAGGGGGTTGAGGGGAAATTATCACGTGGCAATTAGTGATTGATTCATAATTATTAGTTGGTTTTATTAATTAGTTCCTATTTTGATTTGGTAAACATTAGAGCAAGATTCTTATTATGCCCTAAAAAAGGGTGTATGTGATGGTCACATGCCTAATTTATGTTTGTTTAGAGGATGACAAGTGACGAAAATAGAACATTACAACTTAATTGAAAGTGCAGGGGGTTGACTATTATAATTAATAATATAAAGACCAAAGTAGAATTTGAGTAAAAGTACAAGGATGTTAAGTGTAATTAACTCAAAAAAAACTAATAACGAAAGTAGCTAGAACCCAAAACCATGGATATTACTTTCCTAGAGGATTTTTTTTCCCCCACATTTACCACTTAAAAAAAAAAGGAAATATTTAAATCACCACAAAATTTGTAAGAAGAAAATAAAAAAGAAATTAGTGATTTTTATACAAACAATTCATGTTTAAGAGCTCTGGGCTTTCATAAGCTTAAGAATGATATGCCCATAAATTTGAAATTTAGTCACTTTTTTTAAGAACATTTTGTTTTTCCAATTGAGATGTATTACTGTGCTTACCTCTATAATTACAGGTTTCATTTGTGAAGAGACACCTAGCTAATTCTATTAATTAGAGTAACCAAAATACTCAATTAGATTCATTTGTGCAGACAAGGAAGTCAATGAGAAGTTGTAGTTTGTCAATCACAATCACTCAGTTTTGTATTTTAGTAGATGAGCTGTAACTGATAATGTTAGAATTTTGCCTCTGATTTAAAATATCCAAGTTTGGTTCTTGTCTAATCCCAGGCATCCCAAATAATTGTTCTCTTTATTTTATGTGGTGTGATAGGCTGTATGTGGAACAATATGTTGCTTCATTACAATTCAAACTGCTCCATTTCAGCAGAATAGAAGAGAGAGAGGAAAAAAAAAAAAAAAAAAAACAAATTTGAAAGAATTAATTCAAAAAAAAAAAAAAAGCAATCCAAACCAAGCTCTCTATTTACAATTTGATTTACAGTTCACCTTTGTCTATGCCCTCTTGAATCTATGGTTCATGTGAGAATTCAACCCATGTCTCAGATTTTGGTGTAGAGCAGTTTCTGAGTAAATGGTTTTGGACTTCTGTGATTTCATCCGATTCCTCTCTCTCTTCAATCCCTTGTTTGTTTCTCTTTCCTTTCCATGTTCTTTTTTCAAATCAGTCTTAGTAGGAACTATGTACACAAAGGGTCCAACCGGAATGTCATCAAAGTCCTTGAGAGGCTCGAGGGTCTTGACCACATTGCTCATTGTTGGCCTAAGCTTTGGCCGGTGGCTCAGGCATTCATAAGCCAATGCAGCTGCCTTCTGGGCTCCTGTTTCAGAGTACTGGCCTTCGAGCCTCGGGTCCATTATCCGCCTGAGTTTCCTCGGATCCTTTAACTGAGACCG
This sequence comes from Euryodendron excelsum, assembly GCA_033060915.1. Classification (NCBI taxonomy): domain Eukaryota; kingdom Viridiplantae; phylum Streptophyta; class Magnoliopsida; order Ericales; family Pentaphylacaceae; genus Euryodendron; species Euryodendron excelsum. The sequence goes on along the minus strand of CM065381.1, from coordinate 12,572,843 downwards.
TGCCCACTCTGCCAGGTTCTGCTCTCTGTGAGGCCGGGTCTTGTCCACGGACCTTCTCCCGGTTAGAAGCTCCAACAGCACTACTCCGAAGCTATACACATCGCTTGCTGCAGTCAAGTGACCTGGCCGAAAGAATTCAAGTTTCCATGAATTTGTTAAATCGTTATATATATAATTGAATGTAAAATGCATCTTCATAATTGGCACAGACAAATTACCAGTCAGAATGTACTCAGGTGCAGCATAGCCGTGTGTGCCCATAACTCGCGTTGAAACGTGCGTGTCATCTCCCTCGGGACCGTCTTTCGCTAGCCCAAAATCCGAGAGCTTGGCAGTATAATCCTGGTATGAACATGATATATATATACATATATAAATTTCTGTAATTACAAAATATGGAGCCGATTGAAGAAGAAAAAGAAGCTTACGGAGTCTAGCAAGATGTTTGAAGCTTTAAAATCCCGATATATAACAGGCTTTTCGGCCTCGTGGAGGAAGGCAAGGCCCTTGGCAGCTCCAAGAGCAATTTTCATTCTTGTCGACCATGGAAGTGATACCGAATACCCTGCAAACCAGGAGAAAAGACATTCAGGTTTAGACTTTAGTTGTTGCTTCATGAAAATTAATGCACAAAGGTGACTTTTGGAAGGCAGTTTCTAAGTATATTCACATAGATTGTAGATAGATCCATTTTTGTACTAAGCTCAAAAATCTAATCCTACAAGAAACCAAGGTGCTCTAATGCGCACTAGGGTCGTGTTTGCTTTGCGGGATAATGGCCTATGAAAGGGTACAATTGAATATAAATCATCCAGTGGGGAGAAAATAAAATAGAATAAGTCTTTCCCAAAGTCATCTATCCCAAAACCAACTTCTGACTTTAGCTCAATTATGAACTAAGCAGTTGTGGTACCGTGTAATTGAGAAATCGCCCAAACGTTGCTTATCTTAGTAGATTGTATCTATATTTATGTATTACAGAATTTGAAATTAAAAATTTGGGAACATCACATGCATATATATATATATATGAGTGATGCTATACAACTAAAAAATTCATACAAAATTTCTTACAAAATATTATAGTTGGATTTGCTTTTAACGAGTAATGTTATATAACTAGAAAATTTATACAAAATTTATCATCAGAATAATGTATATAAATTATGGGCTTATAAGATCTTTTATGGGTTACTCTGAAGTTGCTGTCAAAAAAAAAATTGATGAGCCTACCACTTTATAATAAAGAATCCATCAAGAACTTGTTATTCACAAAATTACCATTATACTACATTATTTTGGTACAAAATTCTATATAAAAAATTATAGAAGAAAAGTATTTTACTTCACTTTAAAGTTAAAAACCTATCATAATGACTTTTTAATTATAAAGATGTCATCGTCACTCGTTCTAAATGAATATATATATATATATATATATGTGAAAGGAAAGAGCAAATTACTAGAGGAAGAAATAGAGAGAGCGTACTTCTAAAGAGTTGATTTTCCAGGCTGCCTCGAGGCATATATTCATATACTAGTAGCCTATGTTCATCCTCGCAACAGTATCCAATCAGCTTCACAAGATGTGGATGCCTCAATTGCCCAAGAAATATCACTTCTGTCTGCAGTTAACATGAAGATATATTTAAAAAATAAAAATAAAAAACATGAAGATATATATATAGAACATAAACTAATAAGATCATGAACTGTGATTTTCCAATTGAAACATAAAATTTTTGGAAGAACTGTGCTTTACCAGCCATTCCCTGTGACCTTGCAGGCCATCCAAATCCAAGAGCTTAACTGCCACAGGCTGAGCCTTCAAACCAGGCCTAAGCTTATCATCAATGAACCCCTTGTGAACCGGTCCGAACCCGCCTTCACCGAGGAAGTTACTCGAAGAGAAGCTCTGCGTGATCACTCTTAGCTCCCCAAGCGTAAACACATGAAGGTTTGATCCGGCCAGCGAGTTTGACAGGTCCTCTGAAAGAGTTGAAGAACTCAAATCCGAAAGGTAAAGCCTCTGAAATGAAGATTGCTTCGAAACAGCTTTCTTAGGCATTTTAGATGATGTGTTCTGATCAGCTGTGCAACAACTTGGGAAGAAGGATAGCCATGTAATCTTCTGGACAGTCATTTCTTATCGAAAGTTTACGCTATAATAGACTCCGATATACCTATGATCTTGAAGTGTTTAAGGTTTGATCAAAGATGAAAAAATGAGGAAGAAAACAAGGATTTGGATATGGGCAATGGGTTGGGTTGCTTAAATGGGAGGCTAAGAACTATACTATTCAAATGACTTACTGCTCTCTCTACCAGGCACAGGGATAGAGGCTTCCAACTCCCTTTCTATGGCTAGAATATATATGTAAATTGCGTATACACAAAGATGATAGATGTTATATAATCAATTCTTAGTGGGTAATGAGTCCTAAGTCTGCAAATTTGGTAGAATGGAAAATGACTTGGCTACCCTCGCCTCCCCTTGAGTCCTTGACTTTGTTTCTAAGCTTTTGGAACTATTCGTTGAGGAAACTGTTTCCAGACCTTCTCAAGACCTTCCTAATGCCTACAAGAGAAGTAGCTTTCCAAGTTTTTTTTTGGGTCTATCATTGAGGTTAAGGTTGTGTTTGTTTGTTTTTTATTATAGAAGTGTGAAAAGAACAGAAAAGATAGGCAATATAATAGTGTATGAAAAGGAAAACAATAACTCTTTGTTAATTTGAAACGACAACACGGTTTTGGCTTTGTGCTTTAGTCAGAGGGCGATATGGTCAGATGACCTTTAGAATTGATAAGAAGAAAGGTAGGTTGGCTTGCATTGTTGCAAGTTGTATAACTTCTAGAAGCTAAACTCATGAAATCAGAATGTGATCATACAAAATAATCTAAATGTTTTTTTGTTTTTAGAGTTTTGACTCAGCTTTGGATTCTGGTTCATGAATGCCTACCTGTCATGAAGAGCCATCTTGTGTCCAGAAGTAATAGGTATTGATAGTTCTGTCTGAAATTCAAAGATGGCAAATTCATGTAAGAAGAGGAGCAGGGTCTACTACTGCTCCGAGCACTGAATAATATCTCAACTTTTCGTTTTCCATGTTTTTGTGTTTCTAAAGCTAAATTCAAAAACTTTTTCATGTCGTTTTTATTATTTTATAAAAACAAGTTTCAAAACTCATAAAACAACTTTTTTATAGTTCCTAAAACTAGGGTGCTGTGAAATTATTTTTTGTAATATTCCTAACTATGGTGTTTAAGAACCAATTTGTCAAAGAGAATCAAAAAATAAGAACCGAGACCACAACAAAATAGGACAATTTTCTAGAAAGCTAGCCTTCCCCCACCAAAAAAATAAAAAAGAAATATTACAATTTTACAACCCCTTGCTTGATTGTTAGGAGAGTCTACTATATATATATATATGTACACATATATGTATTTTATATCTGATTGATGGATGATCATGATCATGATCGTGAAAAGCATATATGGTTGATTACACGTGGATATATATATATATATATATATATAATGTGGGATCATCACACGGTTGTTAGGCACCATCACCCAACATACTGTTATTGCCAATGGCATGGGACTCCTCAATATTGTCGCATGAATAAGGTCACAAAGAAACCATTTGATGGTATAGAATTTAGGGATATTCTGGTCAATGGAGGAGTTAGTAGGTTGGGCTATCTTACTTTCAAAGTCAAGGGGTATTATTGTCATTTGATTTAAAAAGAATACACAAATGGGTGACATGAAAGTCATATATCACATATGTGATTTGATTTATTTTGGTACGAGCAATTATTATTGGACATGTGTTAAATGCTTTAACCCAGTACATAATTGATTCATCGGACAGATGCAATGCACATGATCATGGGTATTTTAGGGGGAAAAAGCGTTATTCTTAGAGTTTAAGAAAGAGTTATTGATACATGTTTCGGGTATTAAAATTTTTTTACACGAGCACAAAAACAAAATGGCAAATGACAGTAAAATGGAATTTTTTTTTTTTTTGTAGAATCTCTTTTTCTAACTGTTGTTTCATTCCAATTAAACCTTTTTTCAAGCTTCAAAAGTTCTATTTTTATGTGAGTTGGGTGATCACGGTTTTAAGATATCTGATTGGTAGATAACAAAAGAGATCTCAAAACCTTTTTTAGTTGATGATGGAGAAAAAGAAGAAGAATAAGCAAGCCTACTACTAGTTCATGCGCTGAAGAACTTAAAGTAGTGACATATGAGCTGAGGTTTTCTTTGAGCAGCCATGCCGGCCGGTGCTGTGGAAGACTAACTTAACCTCATTAAATAGTTAGCCCAGCTAACCTTTGAAAATCAACATAAGGGCTAGCTAGTTCAATGGATTATCCTGCCGCCACTAACCACTGCTTGAAATGTGATTAATCTAATCCGAAGAATTGTCTTAGTTAGTCAAGTAGATGTGTTTTTTATATTACTTAACTGAAATTCAACTCTTGGGGTTAAAATATAAAGAATTTATCCCTTATGAATACTCTAGTCACGGCGTGAATAACCTGTATTTAACTGGATCAGGGAGAAGATTAATTGAGATGCGCGTAAGCTGGTCAGGACACTTTTAACCGCGATACCAAATGTATATATATATATTCATAATTCATATGGACAGTTACAACCTTTATTTTCATCACCAACCACTCAATGACTAAACTAGAACATATTTGGTTTTGCAAGTTAGGCTATTAGCCTAATCCTCCACTGTGCTTTGTTTCCTTAAAATCATCGAACCCCAATATCTAACATAGAGATGATGATTAACCTTTTTTAATCAAGTAGTCACAAGCCAAACTCCTCCAGCTTCTTCATAAATATATATATATATATATATATATCCTATCCAATGCACAAGACTCCCTCACTTACAACAGGGTTCCGGACTGTTCGGAAAATAATAAGTAGGCAACTTTATTTATATTTCTTGAATTCGTAATTCCAACCGGCACTACAGCATTGGGTTGGATAGCACTTGCTATTGCTCCTAGCTTTTATATTAGCTGTGAAATGTAGTGAATTATTGATCACTGTATACGCTAGAAATTTCTCGGTCTTCTTTCCTAGTTTGTTCTGGAAGGGTCAAAAAAATAGGATGAACAAATAGAGCAAATAAGAACTACCTACACCTTCTCTCAATGGATTTTTACCAAACACCAAGAGAAATTCAGAATTCTTGAAAATGTTTTACATTCTTGTTGACCGAAAAGTTTCGTTTAAAAGGAAATGTTATGATTACACTTAGGTTTTTCAAGAGTTTAGCCATTGCTTATATAAATATACAATTAATGTTTAGCTTTGGTCTTGTACCATAAAAAGGTTAATAGAAGAGTCTCATCCAGTTAGCAAAATGCTGACCTCCTTCAAGCCTCAGCTGGGTAGTGTATCAGCGTATGTTTATGTACTGATCGTATATCATATGTTTTTGTCTCTGTATATATATATATATATACATATCTATAATATATTGAATGAACATTTTGGTCACAAGATGCAATTAATGATGGGAATTTGACAATTGATAGACGATCACTATATGATGCAGCTGATTACGAAGTTATATATATATATATATATATGTATAGCATAATGTGAATGAATTGTCAATTTAACTAAGGAAGACTCTGGCCACCACCAACTACCAAGGTTGATTAACGATCACCATATGATGCAGCTGATTACGAGTTACATATATATATATATATTCTATTCTATATGGGCCTCCTCTATCTGTAGATTATGTACACGTATAAAGGAGGTGACTATTAAGGATTTGATAGTCTGGTAAGAAAAGTAAAGTAATGACTTTTAAAGTATAATAAACTTTGATTTGTTTATTTTTAAATTGAGCTCAGAAAAGTGTTAATCAAGCCCATTGAGATCAAATAATTTTTTTTTTCAGTTTCAAAATGCATCCAAACTTATTGAGATAAATTTACAAATAATTTTTCTTTTTTTTTTTCAATTTCAAAACGCATACAAACTTATTGAACCAAATTCAAGTTAATCTTAGAAAATTAACAAGTTTTAATATGTGTTCAAGTTTAATATGTTTACACAATGAGCCAATCTTAAATGAATTTTTAACTAATAGAGCTCAAATAGCATAATTTATTTTGTAACCATATCTAATCCTCTTTATTTTAGAGATGAAGAAGTTCAATACTAGTGAATACAGCTATACCATGTTATTAAAATTTGAATAAAAGTGCAATTAACAACAACGTTATTAGCAATTGCGCTAGGAATCACGTACCTTTTATTAACATAACAATGTTTTGATCACTCATGTTACAATGTACGTCTAACTTTTATTTAGAAAAATGTTATTCTTAAAAAAAAAATTATATAAAAACTCCCACTAGAATAATATAACAATAATAGTTTTGTAATTAAAAATTATTATAGTATGTATTTTATTTTAAAGTAAAAAAAACTCTCATTCAGACATATTCTGTATGAGAATTCTGTACAAATTTTCTATTTGTAATTTTGTTTAGCATATTACCTGTAACTAATGTCTCTATATCCTTGTAGAAAGAATCAAAACAATCTATGAGTGTGAAATTCGCTAGGCAAGGAAATCTAGTATGTACGCACAGAACATTGTACAACACAATTTCTATTAGTGCGTTACAAGCAGAGAAACGCGGTGAGGATTGACGAAGACTTATCTGGTTCAATGGTCAATCTTCTCTTAGCCCATATTTTTGACAAGAACTCCTTGTTTGTTTAAGTAAAATTCTCTAAAGTTGCACTTACTTGCATTTGAATAAAATTATTAAAAGTTTAACCAATGGGAGTTACAGGAGGAGAAAATAAAAAGGAAAAAAAAGTAACCTTTACCAAATAGAATTTAAACAACAAAACCTCCAAAACCCAAATAAGATAAATTAAATAAAAAAGAAATAGTGTCATGTTTTAGCCATGTTGTTATTCATATATACATAATTCATGAAGAAAACGAGCTTGATTTGTTTCACATGAAGTCACCTAAGGTATTAAAAATTCAGGATTTAGATTCTTGATATTCTTTATAAACTCGTTTATTTTTAATGAAATCTTATGCCCTGGTTGAGTTGGCTTCAGCGGACTCATTCATTTTTTTTATTTTAAAGGACTAATGATGTGATTAATGACGTGACATTATTTTCTTTGTGGCCTTTTACAATTTTCTAAAGATTCCTTATTTAAAATTCTAAAGATAATGACTTTTTTTTTTTTGTCTTTTTAACCTCAGCTATTGACCTTTTAATAATTTTCTTTTTGCATTTTTCCAAATAGGACATGAAGTGATGTCATGGAACGGACATAACCCCGTCTATGATTGTATACAGTCCCATGTATCCTGAGCTTGACTGATTGTGATCCAATTTTGATTCCCATTAGTCATACGTCTACTAGTGCTATATATAGGGTAAAGCTTAAATTTAGTTTTATTTATTTAGTGTTTTTATAAATAAAAAAGTTTTTTCGTTGTATAAAAAAAAAGTTAGATTTTAGCTTATTTACTTTTATACGTTGAGATAAGTTAAAAAAAAAAAAAAGGCAAAAAAGTGACAATGTCAATCAAGAGTCGCTCATTCTTATTTTATTGATCAAGTTTTCTGATTTAAACATCAAGAGTCCTTGGCACTAGTGCGAGAAATTTGTATATTGAAGGGCATCGTATTCGCTGAAGTCGTCAATTCTGAAAATCACCATAATCCAAGCCATGCTAGGTACAAATCAAGAATGGGCTCTTAATTGGCAATGTAGTTGGTTAATAATTGGCATGAACTAGCAAGTGCGATATTTTTTTTTCCCCACAAGTGACAATATCTTATTCTTTTTTTTTATTATTTTGTTAAAGTGACAGTGTCATATTCTGTTTGCACATATCTAATAATACCTTCTTCTTCTTTTTTTTTGCCTTTTCATGTTTAATGTAGGTTTCACAACTTCTAAAATATTAGCATCAAACCCCTATTCATCACTTGCGTATCTCACGCTGTCACGTTAAATGAACCCCACCACTTTTGGTAAGCTTAGCGTGATAGTGGCAAGCTAGTGTTCCTTTGTTACGCTTAATGCTAGCGTTTCTTTGTGTTCCTTTTCATAGGTGGGCTTCTCCAAACATTAGGCTTTTTACTTTCTTTTCTTTTTTTAGAAAAATGAGAACTATTAACAATATATGTGTACTACTATCAAGGGGAGGGGAATGGGGTGGGGATCAAGCCTTTGGGATAGGGACAAATGAGTAGGGCGAGACTTAATCCGTGCAAGACACGAGGAAGGATATTAAAAGTCTCTATCAACTCATAGTTAAGGTTTGGGGTACGGGGATCTGCTCTCTCTAAGATTTTAAATTTAAAATTTCTTCGGTGCAATCAATTCATTGGGCCACTCATAGGGTCTTTGACAAGGTAATTACCTAGTTTATGTGAGACTAAAAGACTGTATAGGCTATAAAATTAGTCGAAAAGCTCGCAAACTAGTCTTAACACTCGATTATCAAAAAAAAAAAAAAAAATCATGAGGTAAGTTTATTATTTGTTTATGTATTCTTATCTTTAGTCCAATCCAATTTAGCAATGGGCTGCGGAATGGAGTGAACCATAAAACATCCAACCACCTATCCAACTACGTGATATTATTTTATTTTATTTTTCTAATTCGATGTTCGAGTAAGTTTGTGAACACCTCAATTAATTTTAGAATTTATGAAACTTTTTTGTCCAACACAAATCAGGTAATTATCAGGCCAAAGATCTTGAAAAAATCTCTTATACTTGGCAAGAGTTGAACCCCTGAACTCCTTTTGAAAAACTATGAGTTCTAGCCAACTGGATTAGTTTATCAATTTTATTCAACAACGTGCTAATTTATATAAGTTTTATTTAAACGTAGCAAGGGGCTGCCGAATGGGGTGGACCATAAAAGCTCCAACCACCTATCTGACTACGTGTTTATTTAAATTAGTTTATTTAACTGGTTTTTTCGTTTTGTTTAATTGTTCACCTTTTTAAAAGGCTTTTTAGATTATGATTTTAAGTTTTTAACCAAAAAAAAAAAGATGTTAGTATAAATCCCTAAAGCCAGCTTACAATGATCCAAACCACTGCGATACATTGGTACAAAGATGAAAATAGATTATCAAGGTCGACCTTCGCATTAGAAGCCATGGCGCATTCATTTAGATGGTGTTTGAGATGAACCAGGCCTACAAATTTTTGGACTCTTCACTTTTGGGCCTCGACAGATCCAACGGCCTAGAGCCCACCTTGTGAGATTCCTAAGCTGTAATTGCAGGTTGCCCCGCCTTGGTGCTGCAGCATAGTTGTTTTATTGTAACTTGAGCGTCACGAGTTTATAACATGAAAATAATTTTTCTGCACGTGAATTAAGGGTCTGCTTTTATCTAACCCTCCGACTTCTTGTTTTTTGAAACTGTGATAGCAGCCTCCATGTGGAAAATGCATAGTCAGGAAAATAATCAAATTATGAATATCAGGTTTGGTGGTAGGCTGGTTAGGTGACAATCTTTTTGTTTCTTCTGTGGTGTTTTTGATTTTGTTGGGTACCAAAGACTTAATATAACATAATCACATTAATATCAAGAAATATCAACACCTACCACCTAAAGAATTCTTTAGTTGAAAGGTTAATTTAGTGATATTTAGGCTCCTCGTTTTCAATCATCTAACTAAATTTTTGAAAAGAAAAACATGACATAACATTTGTGGCCATTCTTTACCTTGCGTATGGTACTTTATTTACCCAAAAATAAAAGAAAAAAATATTGAAGATGACTCTACTCTAAGCTGCTTTAGGGTCCGTTTGGCATCATTTTTATTATCCTCGGTTTTTTTTTTTGGCTTTTGATATCCGTGTTTTTAAGATATAATAATAACGGTGTGTTTTCATGTCATATTCATTTTCGTATAATCTATCACCACAAAAAAATATCATTTTCTTATGAAATCGGAATTTTTGAGTACTCAAAAAATATGTTTTAATTGTTTTTATGAAAATGGGTTGTTTTCAAGAATTTTTAAAAGTAATTTCAAAAGGAATTTTATTTTCAATTTTTGAGAATAAACAAATTGTTGAAAAGCTACCAGATAGGTCCTAAGCATGCATTCGAGCAACAAACACAGAAATTCTCTCTCTCTCTCTCTCTCTCTCTCTCTCTCCTCTCTCTCACACACACACACACAACACACACACACACACACACACAGATTTTCCTATAAGCTAAATAGCCAATAACTTCCCCTGCATGACAGAAGAAGGAGTGGCCCAATCAGGATTCAGGACACTCCATGTTAGCATGATAAGTTGAACTAACTGATCACATGAAAAGGATAGTCATATATTGATTTTTTCAAAAAAAGAATCCAAAATATTTGTCATGCCTTCCATCATAGTAATTGTTGTTTTCCTAATTATCATGTCCTCACTCTAAAGGCAGCCTTGTAGAAAGGATAGAAATAAACTATAGATTGGCAGGCCAAAAAAGTTGATGGTCCTCATGAAATTTACAAGGGGCAATCAACTTGTAAGAGTAATACTAATAAAAAAAATCTTTGAACCAAAGGCTGAAAAATCCTGTTGAGTTTGATATTTCTCATTTGTTGAGTTTTCAAAAATAAAAAATAGGAATTTGGATGCTACCATCGTTATCATCTCGTATGAAACGGTTTTTGAAAACTCAAAAGTTAAGCTTTTTTTTTCTTAAAATGGAGGTGTTCTCAAGGAAAAGTTTCTCGAAAATAGATTTCAGAACAAATTTACAAAACATGATCTCAACAATTTTTAAGAAAACCAAAATTACAACAATTTCTAAAAAAATAAAAATAAAAAAATGAGCTGAAACCACGACCAAACGCGTCTTACGAACAATTTTTTGTTTTTAGCTTGCTTTCAGGTGCTAAGTACGTACCTACTCTTGTAACTTTGTGCTTTTTGCTTTGCCTTCTTCAAATGATTGGATATAAGCTCATGTAACAGTCTCAATGGCGTACTCAATGTAGTTGGTTAATAATTGGAATGGACTAGCACGTGCAATTTTCTTTTCACAATTGACTATGTCTTATTCAGTTGCATATACTTAATAAGAGTTAGTATATATTTGTACTATTTATGTATAATTGAAAAAAAAATTATTTTTTGTCTAAACTTGAAACCTAATGAAAAATATACATTTTTTTGAGTTGGATGGTATAGTATACGTATTATATTTTTAAAAAAAAAAATTGGTTAACAATTAGATATAATTTAATATAATTTTAACAGATTATTAATTCTAGACTTAATATTTAATTATAATAGTAGAATTATTGACCATTAAACTTATCTGACTTTATTAATTATAGAAAAAACTTGTATAATCCATGATTTATGTATCGTTACTAGTCTCTTATCATATATTTTTGGAATATTTTTCCAATATTAGATATATTTAAATTATTAAACATATTGTTATATAGCTTCTTATTAATACTCAAAATATTAAATTACAAATTAAAATTAAAAAATTAACCCACTAATCAAGTATTGAAAACTAAAAAAAATAATTAGTAAAAAGTCTCTAAAATCTGCTTATGATGATCCAAACGACCGGGATACATTAGCATAAAGATCAAAATAGATTATCGAGGTCGGCCTTGGCATTAGAAAACATGGCACATTTATTTAGAGGGTGTTTGAGATGATCTGGGCCTACAAAATTTTGGGCTCTTCACAGCACGTTTTGGGCTTCACAGATCCAACGGTGTTGAGCCCACCTTATGAGATTTGTGGCCGACTGCCTTGGTATTGAAGTACGGTTGCTCCATTATAACTCATAACTTCAAAACATGAAAACAGTCTCTAACTTTAGTATAGCTAAGCCTCTGTGTCTTTCTGACTTGAGTAATATTGTACAATCAGAATATATAACCAGAAAATATAATCAAAATGATGTGGCTGAGTTGTGAGCCTATCACTTTAAGATAAAGAACCCACCAAAATACATTTTAATTACAAAACTATCACTGCCACATCATTTTGGTTTAAAATTCTACACAAAAATTCTGAAAGAATAACATTTTTCTTCTGACTTTAGTATTCTAATAGCTCCATGCGGAAAAATGCACAGTCGAGAAATAATTAAATTATGAATATCAAGTTTGGTGGTAGGCTGGTTAGGTGACAACCTCTTTGTTTCTTCCGTGGTGTTCTTGATTTTGTTGGGTTTAAATGACAATCGACCAAAGACTTAACATAACCACATTAATATCAAGAACTATCAACACGTACCAACTAAAGAATTCTTTAGTTGAAAGGCTAATTCACTGATATTTAGGCCCCTCGTTTTCAAACTTCAGACTAAATTTTTGAAAAAAAAAATGATACAACATTTGTGGCCATTCTTTGGCTTGCGTATGATACTTTATTTCCATGTTTTTAAGATATAATAATAATAATGACGTGTTTTCATGTCATATTTATTTTCTTATGATCTATGACCACAAAAAGAAAATGATTTTCTTATGAATTCGAATTTTTTAGAACCCGAAAAACATGTTTTGATTGTTTTTATGAAAATGAGATGTTTTCAAAAACTTCTAAGAATAAGTTTCAAAAGGAATTTTTCTTTTTGTGTTTTTAGAATAAAACAAAATTCTGAAAAGCTACCAAACAAGTCCTATGCATGCATTTGGAATCTTGAGCAACAAATAAAGAAATTCTGTCTCTCACTCTCTCTGAGGGCCCCACCTTAGATTTTTCTATAAGCGAAATAGAAAATAACTTCTCCTAGATGACAGAAGGAGGAGTGGCCCAATCAGGATTCAGGACCCTCCATGTTAGCATGATCTGTAGAGCTAACTGATCACATGAAAAAAGGATAGTCATCTATTGATTTTTTCAAAAAAAAGGACCCAAAATCTTTGTCATGCCTTCCATCATATTAATTGTTGTTTTCCTAATAATAATCCATACTATGTAATTATCATGTTCTGACTCTAAAGGCAGCCTTATAGAAGGATAGAAATAAACTTAGAGAACTCAAACAACATGTTTTCATGTAATATTCATTTTCGTATAACCTATCGCCCAAAAAAAAACAATAATTTTCTTATGAATTCAAATTTTTGAGAACTCAAACATGTTTTAATTGCTTTATGAAAATGGGTGCTTTCAAGAATTTTTTAAAATAAACTTCAGAAGAAATTTTACTTTTATTATTTTTTTTAAGAATAAAATGAATTGTGAAAAATCTATCAAATAGGTTCCCAAGCATGCATTTTGGAATATTGAGCAACTAAATACATAAATTTTCTTTCACTCACTCTCGGAGGGCCCCACCTTAGATATTTCCATAAGCCAATCAACTTCCTAGACGACAGAAGGAAGAGTGGCCCAATCAGGACCCTCCATGTAAGCATGATCAGTAAAACTAATTGATCACATGAAAAGGGATAGTCATCTATTGATTTTTTTGAAAAAAAGGGATCCAAAATATTTGTCATGCCTTCCATCATATTAATTGTTGTTTTCCTAATAGTAATAATCCATACTATGTAATTATCATGCCCTCACTCTAAAGGCAGCCTTATAGAAAGGATAGAAATAAACTATAGATTGGCAGGCCAAAAAAGATGTTCCTCATGAAATTTACAAAGGGCAATCAACTTGTACGAGTAATACTAATAATAAAAATCTGTGAACCAAAGGCTGAAAAATCTGGTGCCACAGTATTGTAAATTTCTAGTAAATATGGATCATCAGAGTAGATTGAAGAGAAATTTAAATTGAACTTTTAATACTCTGTTTGTAATCCAAATTTATTAAGGAAATAGCAAAAGAGAGGAACAATATTTCAAATCTTTATTACTTTCTCTAATAACCAAACATACTATGATTATTTTTATTTTCCTTTCCTCTCACCAAATCTTTGATCCAAATGCAGCGTAAAGAATTGCCATAATGGACCAATTGTTAATTCATGAGGAAGAAAGATTAGAAACACAAGTTTGAAATCTTTCTTTTTTGCCATTTAGATTTTGCCACCTATAAGGATGGAACCAGTATTAACAAAGCCTGAAAATTAATTGATCTATTAATTCATTTGGTACAAATTTGACAAATTTATAAATCTTATTCTAATGATAAACTAATTAATTAAAGAGTTTAATTTTGATGCACCGATAGTGTACAATTTTTTTACACAAGCGAACACAAGAATGCGACATGTGTCTTTGAACCTTGCATTTTATGTTGTACTTAATTTTTAAAAAACACGTGTCACATTCTGGTGATCTACTTGTATAAAAAAAAAGTATACACTATCAATGTATTAAAACTAAACTGTTAAAAAATATTACAAAAATGCTTATTCCTTCATAAATTTGTTCACAGTCTTGCACCAAAATGATGGAACAGTGGTAATTTTGTAGTTAATAGCCATTATGGTGGTATTTTATATTAAAATAAAAGGCCCTTATTTGGACACATCATTCTATATAAAATTCTATATGAATTTTCTATTTGTATAGCATTATCCAAATATCATTGCTAGACTGTTCATAATTCATGAGGAAGAAAGATTAGAAACACAAGTTTGAAATCGTACACACAATTTCTTTTTGCCATTTAGATTTTGCCACCTATAAGGATGGATTCCAATTAGATAGAAAACGAGGTAGTACTGGATTTTTTTTCTCTTCAAATTACAATAATACAACTGCTACATTATTCGGTAAAAGTTTTTTGTACCAATTATATAAAAGAATAGCATTTTCCATGGAATTATCATATCCTCAGTCTAAAAGCAGCCTTATAGAAGGACAGAAATAAACTAGAGAGCTCAAACAACATTTTTTATCTCATATTCAGTTTCGTATAATCTATCACCAAAAAATAAATAAAAATAAAAATCATTTTCTTATGAATTCGATTTTTTTGAGAACTCAAATAACATGTACTGATGGTGTTATGAAAATGGGTTGCTTTCAAGATATTTTTTGAAATAAATTTCAAAAGGCAATTTGCTTTTATTTTTTTTAGAATAAAATAAAATTTTGAAAAGTTAACAAATAGGTCTACAAAACTTTATTCCACACTCTCTGTGGGGGCCCCACCTTAGATTTTTCCATAAGCCAATTAACTTCATAGACGACAGGAGGAGGAGTGGCCCAATCAGGACCCTTCATGTTTGCATCTGTAAAACTGATCACATGAAAATGGATAGTCATTTGTCGTGCCTTCCATCATATTAATTGTTGTTTTCCTAATAATAATCGATACTATGTAATTATCATGTCCTCACTCTAAAGGCAGCCTCATAGGAAGTATAGAAATAAACTAGAGATTGGCAGACAAAAAAATTGATGTTTCTCCTGATATTTACACCGGGCATTCAACTTGTAAGAGCAATCATAAAAATCTTTGAATCAAAGGCTGAAAATCCTCGTGCCAGAGCGTTGTAGAGTTTCTAGCAACTATGGATCATCAGAGTAAACTAAAGAGAAATTCATATTGAACTTTTAATGCTTGGTTTGGAGTCCGAATTTATCAAGAAAAAAAAGAGTAATTCTAAATTTTTACTTATTTATTTTTTATATTCTTTTACCATCCACTTTTTTTAATAATTAAATATTTGATGTAATTTCATATCAATTTTCTTTTTCTTTTTCCTCACCAAATCATTAATCCATACCTAACGTGGATCAATTGTTGGACTAATCAGTATTTACAAACCTAAAAATTAATTGATCTATTTTCATATTCTAATGAAAAACTAATTAATCAAATTGTTAAAAATATATTAGGAAAATGTTATTATTTCAAAATTTTTGTACACAATCTTGTACAAAAAAAGATATTAATTCAGAATATTTCTTAAATCTACGCTCTTATATTCGAACAGTGACAATTTTATAATTAAAAGTTATTATGGTAGTTTTTTTTTTTTAAAAGAAGGGCTTTCATTTAAACATATCATTCCATATAGAGGTTTAGGTGAGTTTTTTTTGTTCGTATAGTATTATCCAAAATATTATTGCTATATTGTTCATAAGTTATAAGAAAGATACATTAGACTAACAAGTTTGAAAGTGCACACAATTTATTTTTCCATTTAGATATTGCTATCTATAATGATGGATTCCAATTAAGGCGCATTTGGTATGATTTTTTGCTAAGTTTTTTTGGGGTTTAGGTTTTTGTTTTTTTTTTTTTTTTCTTTTAAACAAAAAAAACTAATTTTTTTCACTTTTTTTACTTTTTTTCTTACCTTAGCTTATAAAAAGCAAAAAAAAATTGACTTTTTCTCTTATAAGTCAAAAAAAATTCAACTTGAAAAAAAAAATTCAAAATAAGCTTAAAAAAAAGGATACAACCGGTAGTACTGGATTTTTTGTCCGAATTACCATTAAACGTCGTCATTGTCTACGTCAGTTTTGAAAATTCCTCAAAGTAAACCAACGCAGCCAGTAACATCTCCGTGGACCATATGATTGCCCACCTCAAAATGATTCCATTCGATTGAAATCACAAACACTCGCAACATCATAGCCGTCTATTACAAGCCGGACCGGTTCTGTGTGGGCCTAAATTAGACATCGACGGCCCAGATTCGTCAGAACCAGACGGAAGCGGACAAGACCCTACTCTGATCCCGAATCTCCTTCCATAAAACCCAATCCAGTCCACAGTCCTCCCCCGTATTGTCATCAGCCCCATAAACTTTGGAGAGGAAACATAGAGAATCCCATGGCTCGCTTCTCCGTCTTCCTCTTACTCCTCCCCCTCCTCCTGGTCGTCGGCATCGCCGGTGCATCGACCTTCGACGACGATAACCCCATCAGAACAGTCGTATCGGACTCTCTTCGTGACGTCGAGGCCTCCGTCGTGAAAGTCGTCGGAGACTGTCGTCACGCTCTATCCTTCGCCCGCTTCGCCCACAGGTAAACGTTCGTCCTTTGCTCTCTCCCTCGCCATCCGATCGACGATTGGACGCGCTAGATTTCTGTCTCTCACTTCCATCTCTGAAATTTGAAGGTATGAGAAGAGTTATGAGACGACGGAAGAAATGAAGCTGCGGTTCGCCATTTTCTCGGAGAACTTGAAGCTGATCAGATCGCACAACAAAAAGGGCCTTCCCTACACTCTTGCTGTTAATCGTAAGTCTAATTCTGTTTTTTTCTCTCTCTACATATGTATCTATATATGCGAACATGTATATATGAGCTATAAAAATATATATTTTTTTTAATTTTACTTAGCCTCTTGTTGTTAATCCGAATTCTGAAGTCGGTGATCGCTTAAGAACTGTGGCTTAACAGCTTCGAATTCACCATTTGATTGGTGATAATATGCTGTATTGGTCTCAATTGAGCTTTAATCAGATTTTGAGCAATCACAGCTCCGAAATTGAATGCTATAACTGATGGTAAATTGCTTAATTTTCTTGTTTATTAATATTGTGTTTTTGATCCATTTGGTAGTTGAGTGACCTCACTTCGTCTTATGGACTCACTTGATAAGTACCCAATTCGTTTCGAAAAGAAATACTCACACACACACACGAGTGCGTATATGCGCGTGTAAGTGCATATGCAGATGAGATACAAACATTTTTTTTTCCATATATTGGATTTGTTGTTTGTATGTGCATATGTTTGTACAGTAGTACACACCCTACACAGACACATACATATATTTATGCACACCTATGGATTTAGATTATAGTTCCCATTTGATTCAAGCATATTTACATATACATGTACATGGGAGATGTTTCATACCGGCTTGTTTCTCCACTTGCTACTAGTGGTGATGTTACTAATAGTTAGTTGTTGTTCTACTTTTATTTGTTGATTCTGTATAATTTGTTGAACAGACTTTGCTGATTGGACCTGGGAAGAGTTCCACAGACATAGGTTAGGAGCTACTCAAAACTGTTCTGCCACCACAAAGGGAAATCACAAGCTCACTAATGAAGTCCTTCCTGAAATGGTACTTAAAATTTTTTTTTGAAAAATTCTTGGATGCTTCGAGAGTGTGGTGCTTGGTTCTTTTAAGATGAAATTCTGTTGTCCTGTGTTGAATCATGCTACCAAAAAATTATTCATTTAATATATTGGTCAACCATGGAAAGCCTTCCGAATTGATCTGCAATCATCTCTGTTTCCTCGACTAGCAATCTATTGACGGTTCCCTGTCATGAAGCATCATAGTTCATGCAGTGAACACTCATTATTTCACAACACATACACTTAGAACTACTTGAATAAGCTTGCTTTTGTAGCTGCAGAGAAGTTCTTTAAAGATGTAATCACGTAACTAATGAAGAGAACTGCGTGTTTTTTTCCCCCCACAAATCTGGTGTTGATTTTTATGTAATATGCATGAATTAACTATGGTGCTTATAAGAAGAAAGGAAAAACAACCTAGCAGGAACACTTAATCATCTCTCAGTAGACTCAGTTTAAACGAAAATTTATCTCTTACTCTGTTCACATGAATGAGTTAAGACACATATTATATCTTATAAGCTTTTGTTGCTGTATTATAGAAAGACTGGAGAGTGGCAGGAATAGTCAGCCCAGTCAAAGATCAAGGTCATTGTGGATCTTGCTGGACTTTCAGGTTGGAAATAAGATCAGAATATGCAATTTTTGGTGAAATGGGAACACTTTATATGGTAACCATTATAACCCAACGCTTGCTCTTTTGTAGCACCACAGGGGCTCTGGAGGCAGCTTACAAGCAAGCATTTGGGAAGGGAATCTCTCTATCTGAGCAACAGCTTGTGGACTGTGCACGAGCTTTCGATAACTTTGGCTGCAGTGGTGGGTTGCCATCCCATGCCTTTGAGTACATAAAATACAATGGAGGCCTTGACACTGAGGAAGCATACCCTTATACTGCAAAAGATGGTGAATGCAAATTTTCTTCTGAAAATGTTGGTGTCCAAGTTATTGGCTCTGTCAACATTACCCTGGTAAGAATTATGGACAATTTTTCTTTAATTTCAAATAGCGTCGCGCTAAACAAAAATATTTCTGCTGGCTGTGGGTGGAGCTGACAGAACTGTACCCATACCAGATTAGGCTTGATATCCTGTTGCTTCTTGTTTTGATGTGTCAACAAGTATCTAAACCAGGCCACTAAGACTTATGGTCTGACCCAATTCCAGCTCCACAGGCCTGTGTAAACTCAACTGCTCAGTTCCTGAGCCGATCTAACCAGTAAAGTTTGGGTTATTGACCTTATCATCTGTTCTTCGTGGTTTGCTACACGGCCCCAGATGTGGAACTCAATCCACATTTCCTAAGATCCAGACCACAAAAATATCATAGGATATTGATTTGAAAGGCTGAGATCAGATGACTCTTAAAAAATAATTACAGGGTGCTGAAGATGAACTAAAGCATGCAGTAGCAATGGTTCGACCAGTGAGTGTGGCATTTGAGGTGGTGAATGGTTTCCGATTTTACAAGGATGGAGTTTACACCAGCGATACATGTGGCAAGACTTCCATGGTGAGTGTTTCTAATCTGAAGTACACACATACTGTTTGGATGTGAATTGAGTGAAAATGCCTCACAATGCCATGTTTATTGAGATGTGAAATTTTGTTAGATGAAGCCACCAACATCTTAGTAAATGGCTTGCATGGCGTGCTAACAGAAGCTTGGGCTTCATCTTTTCACCTATTTATAATATTGCATTGATGATGAAATAAAAAACAAAACAGAAAAAAAATAGGAGAGAGAGGCAGTGACAGAGATTATTAATATAATTTTTACTAGTGTTGTTGTCACTTATTTTATTCTCGCTTGTAACAGAGATTTACAAGACTTTTGTAAATACAAAAATGAACAGAGATTTATGCGTCCCAAAAGCAAAGCATCATCAAAAAGCTCCTATTTTTGTTGTAATGGATATAGAATGCCTTGAATTCTCTCACCAAGGATCTATCTCATATTAGGTTAAAGCCACCTCAATGACATCCCACTTTTCTTGATTCCTGTGGGATCCAATGCTTATTATGTCAATTTATGTATTATAAGGTTTTTCTACTTGCAGATATGTATGCATGTAGGTGTATGTCATGGCAACTCTTCATGTGGGGGCGTGACACACACAAGCATACACTCTTGTGTTACTTGCTTACTCTGACATCCACTCTATTTGCAGGATGTGAACCATGCTGTTCTGGCAGTTGGGTATGGAGTTGAAAACGGGGTCCCATATTGGCTCATTAAGAACTCATGGGGAAGAGACTGGGGTGACAGCGGCTACTTTAAAATGGAGATGGGGAAAAACATGTGTGGTAAGTTTCTCTCCTAATTTTGCCCTGCTCTACTTAATTAGTGCACATGCTAGCATATTAGGATGGACCATGCCTGATGTTTTTACATATTGCTGGTTTGCAATATACACTTTGATTTATTAATGGGTTAATTGATGCAGTGTTAAAGCTCAAAACTTTTGGACAGTAAAAACCCGCCACTTCAATGCTTTAAGGCTAATACCAAAAATTTGATTGCAGGTGTTGCAACTTGTGCATCATACCCCGTTGTTGCTTGACTGTTCTTGAAGAAATGATGTGATTGCAGGTGTAGCAACTTGGGCATCATACCCATTGTTGCTGAACTGTTCTTGAAGAAATGATGTCTTCTTTCACACAGATTTATGGTATAGAATCATATTTGCTTCTGTCTGGCATTGTTATAAGTCTTCGTCTATAAGGTGAAGGGTTGTGTTGTAGTGATGATAGTTCAAGCTTGATGTACAAAATAAGAACCAAGCAAGTACTCCTACAAATGGTAAGACTATGTTATACACTGAAGACCATTTGTTAATTTCCTTTACATGTATTTTTTTCGCTGAATGTTAATTTCCTTTATGCATGAATCTTTATGTTGGATCTCTTTGCCAATCGTTGAGTGGATGCAAATTGCCTTTATGCCTGTTGGTTCTTTAAAGCTACTTAAACATACAAACTCTGACTTATGCGGTAATTGCCCATTTTTAGCAATTCTGAAAGCCAAGCGAGCTATATTTACCAGCACGAAGCTGGATGGGCATCTTGAGAGACGAAAATTGAGTAATTTGTTTGTGAATTAGGGGAAAGGAATGTTTAAGCTTAATCAGTCCGTGTTGAATTTCAACTTTTGGGTCTCAATGGGTATGGTTCAATATTTAGGATGTTATTACTTGGTGTTTGATATCACCAGTATAAACATTCAAGAAGGTTTACCAAGCTGTTGCATAACCATTTTACTTAAGTTTGCAAATATTTACCAACAAAAAAAAAAAAAAGGAACGAAAAGAAACAATAAAGAAACTTGCAAATGCATCAACAAATAAGATGGTTGGAGGCTATGGCATTAAATTTTCATCACTATTAGAAGAAATGCAATAAAGTAAATTTTGTTATAAAACTAGAAAAAATATACAACAGATAAAATGACTTAACACAAAGCATAGTGAATAGTTTTTCAGAAACTGTTAAATATTTATCATATTATTTCTTTTGAAACTATTAGGGTTTATCTTTTAGATCACTCAATACTTCATTATATTATAGAAGAAAAATGAATACAACTATATCTCATTATTTGTGTAGAGCTTTTTTTTTTTTTTCTTTTCTATATCCCTTTTTTCTTTCCTCTCTTCTTCTTTCTCTCTTTTTTTCTCCGTATTCTTTCTCCAACTCTATATATAGACGAAGAAAACGCATAGCAATGAAAGAAAAACGTTAGTGCTTAAATTAAAGTCATCCATGAACAGTAATTTCATTGTTTCCGTAACACTCTCTCTAGATGACTTTTACACAAAAATATGCCTCATTAAAACCTTGATAGAAAAAATCCAGTGAGAAAAAATCTGTAGCGAAGGAAAAAGAGTATAATAATCTTGTGTCACATGACTTAGTATCAATATGTTAAAATTGTCTCGTTAAAACCTTGCCAAGAAAAATTCTGTGAGAAAAATCATTGGCGAAAGAGAAATAATACAGTATGCGACTCTCCCTCATTCATACATTTGGTATGGAGTTAATACTTTTATTATTCAGAATAAAAGATCTTTGAGACAATGCATGTCAATGTTGTGTATCAATTTCTCAAATATTGTAGTTAAGAGTGCTTTAGTGAATAAGTTTGCCAAGTTGTAACTTGACCATATCTGCTGAACATCAATATCACCATTCTTCTAGAACTCATGTATATAAAAGGACTTTAACGATATATGTTTGGCTCCGTCACCTTTGATATAGTCTCTTTTAATTTGTGCAATAAATGTTGCATTACCTTCATATAATATTATTGAGGTATTTTTGATCGACGATAGTCCACAACTTTCTTGAATATGTTAGATCATAGATTTCAATCAAATTGCACTCTCGACTTGCTTGATAAATTGAGACTATCTCAGAATAATTTGAATATGTTATTGTTAATATTTGCTCTAAAATATAATAGTCTTGTCATCAGCAAATAAATATATCATGTGACAGAGTTTTATGTGGATAACAAATATAGTCAGCATCTGC
The DNA here is from genome assembly GCA_033060915.1 of Euryodendron excelsum. Classification (NCBI taxonomy): domain Eukaryota; kingdom Viridiplantae; phylum Streptophyta; class Magnoliopsida; order Ericales; family Pentaphylacaceae; genus Euryodendron; species Euryodendron excelsum. The sequence goes on along the minus strand of CM065381.1, from coordinate 12,550,258 downwards.
ATAGTTAACTAACTCTGATAGTGACTCATTTACATAGAATAAGCCCATATTTGTTGTTATTTGAAAATAACACAATGTATGCTTTATTCCATTCCATTGTCTTGGAGTTAATGTAGAATTATATCGCATCAACAGGTTGATAAAAAAATAAAATATCAGGTCTTGTGCATTTTACAAGATACATAAGAACCCAAATAACTCTATGATATAGTATTTTAAGATTAAGAATTTTTTCATTATTTTCTTGAAGATAAAAATAATATTTCTGTATATCAAATAATTAAATAACCATCGAAGAATTTCATATATAAACTCTATCAATATAAAATCTTTCATGTATAACAAATTAATGGTTGAGAGGCCATGACCTGGGCAATAAGGCTGCATTTAGTATAACAGAATGAGCTCGAATAGGATGCCAGTTTTCACTTTTTATTTTCATTCTTTAGTTTGCTACCACAAATTGTAGTTTTGTTTGGAAGCACCAAACCCAACCCAACACAACCGTTTACACACAATCAGATCACCCAGGAGATTTTGTGTTAGGCTAGCCCTCTCACGTCAGGGGAGTAACGTCAGGAGAGTAACGCGTGTGTGCAAGTTTATAAACCACAAATTGTAGTTTGAATACTCACTAACTTTTTCATTTCGCGATGGAATAAGAAATAGAAAGAGAGAGGACACAAAAAGAAATAAACAAACAGCCACCGCTCCAGCACCCTCTCCTCCTGTGCCACCCCAGGCTCTCCTCTACCCACATCCTGCTACAACCAACCTTTTGTACCACCCTTAATCCCACCTACATTTATCTTGATACTTTCATGATAGGGAGGAAGCAGATGGTAGTGTTGGTGGTTGCAGAGAACACTAGTGTGTGTGATGCGCCACTTCTACTGGGCTCCACCACTTTATCTTGCCCCAGCCAATCTTTTCTATCATCCTTAATCCCATCTATATTTATCTTGATATTTTTCATAATACTAAAGCATGCAAATGATAGTGTCAGATGCTTACGGGAACACTTGCGCGTTTAGCGCCCTATATCTACTGGGCCGACCCCAATTGAAGTGATGCGTTATAGGCACTTGCACGGCTCACAAAGACATTCTAAACTCTTATGTGAAGTTAATTGTTTTTAAAAATTTTCACAAATTTCAAATCTTACTAGTAATTCTCGCATTTTCTAAATTTTTTAAATTAGTCAAAGTAATTATAGGATGAGGGCTCATGTTTTTAAGGTTTTCTTTGTACCTAACCAAAAAAAAAAGTTTTGTGATCAAAATTTTCTTAACATTTTATCCTGAGTACCATCAATTTTTCTTTCCAATAACTCAATTATGTTAACAATACATAATAGCCAGTACAAGCTAGCTACGGACTTGGAGCTGAGCGAAGCCGAGTCATAGCAACTCAAAAAGTCAAATCAAGGTTCGAGCCGAGATAGACACGGCGCGTTCATATATTGGTATCAGACTCCACCACCATTTCGCGAAACTGCAAAACCATTTCCAAATTCCAATCGTAGTGCGTGTCACATTTCGAAATCGCACCCGACGAATGGACTCTCTCAATCGAACCATCTTTTGAATACTGTAATCGATTCGGAGAAGTCAAAGCCCTAGAAGAAGGAGGAGGAGAAGGAGGAGAAGAAGATGGCAACAGTCAGACACGCCTCTACCAACACCGCCACAGCTGCTGAAGAAAACGCCCTGTAAGATCTTTATAGTCGATGCTTGTATATATGCATACGTGATTTATGTGGCAATCGTGTTCGCAAATGAATAATTTTGAATTCTGCTAATTTCTTGCCAAATTTTTGATACCTTAGTAATTTGAATTATTCAAAGTCATGATTTGCACTCTACTTCTGTGTCGATGTAGGTTTTTGAACTAAAAGTAGAAAATTCACTCGAACTTATAGTGGTTTTTGAAATTCTCTCTTGGTGTGGCTTTCAATTAGGAAGCGAATTGCTTGGCTAATTCTCAACTTATTCTATTTCCCTTGGATTTCTGTTGAAGTTTATGCATTATAATGTATCTGGCTTCGAGACGTTGTAGGCATGACTAATGGCTTGTTTTCGTATAAAACAGTTGCAAAATTTTTTAGTGGAAGATATTTATTGTTGGGCGCTTATGTAAGGGATATGCTATACTGAAGATTGTGGAAGATTGATTTTTTTTCTTTTGTAAAATCTGGGAGAGAAATTCTCCTTAGACTGCCGGATTTTTTTATCAAATACAAAAAGAGGCCTGAGGAACTCACTTTTGATAAACTCCCAACTGATTTGGGTCTGCACCAAGAATCTCACATACTTCTAGGATCATTGTTTGTTTGACTGCTAGTTGTTTTATAAGAAATTAGTAATCCATCATCAATTTGATGGAACGTGTAATGCAAGTGTGCATTGATATGTGACATTTCCAAACCTGAGCACTAAATGAAATGGTGGTGGTTTGAAAGAGTGAGATCTTTCTATCTTTTACTTGTTATATATCAGCATAACGCCAAGTGTTCTTTTTTTCCTTTATGCATTTGTGCATTTGTTTGGGTATGTTTTGCATTTTATCTCCACAATGTAATTATGCCAATCATATAATCTTATTTATCCTCTGAATCTCGTCTCTATGCACCTTGGTTTTTAGCATAGAAAAGGCTCTGCTTCAATACTCTGCACATTTTAAACGGGATTTTGACATGTATTTATCTCTATGGTTTCTAATATAGGTTCCTTGATATACTGCATGAGGCTCCTTTATTTGGTCATCGGAAACCTACAAGCATTGTCGGAAGTATTTTTTACTGTCTTTTATTGGCAAGTATAGATCCTTTTTTGTGGGACTGTAATGGCATACTTGATTGGATATGATGATATATTCACTGTATTGCCCTTTTTTTTTTTTTTTTTTATTTCTTACTGATTGCAGAGACTAAAGTTTGGTTTCTGGTTTTCTTTAATCCAGGCAGGTTATGCTATTTTGGCTGCAGGAGCTCCATGGATTTTTCATCCTATACAAGCATTAATTTCACCCTTGCTTTGCAGTTGTGGTGTCATGCTTTTGATTGTCACAGGTTCTCTTTTTTGGGATCCTCCATATTCATAAATAGTTATGTCTGGGTTTTTTTTTCTTTCTTTGATGAATGTCCTCATAATATCTAATAGCTTATTTGTTTTGATGTGGAATTCCATGTTTATTTTAAATGTACTTCTATATGTTATAATTTGTTTGTGGCTTTCATGAGAACACATTATATACCTAAGTTCACACCCTATACATTTTTATTCTCATTTCTCTCTAACTCTTACAATTTTGTGTGGCTAAATTCATCCATCTTGTCAATATTTTCTCGGTAGAAAACCATGTTTCTCTTTTATTTACCTAATTACGACTTTTTTGCTTTTTTTATTTACTTTATCAATACAAAAAAGTATTGTTGATGAGGATTTTGGAGAGAAGCTATGCACTACTTTAGGCGCAGATGAGAGCAGACATTGTTAGACAGAGATTTTAGGATAATTAGGGCTTAATTTTGTTTTTCCTTTCATAGTTTTAGATTATAATTCAGAGGTTATATATTTTTTTCGTCTACAAATATTCGCTAGATAAACTGGTATTAGTTATGAATACATAATTTTTCTTACCTCTCTCTCTTTCTCTCTCTCTCAGCAGTCTCTAGCAGTTTCTTGTTCACTCTATTCTTTCCTTATTTCCTCCTCCTCTTCTTCTTCTTCTTCTTCTTCTTCTTCTCAGTTGTTGTTACCCTCAAGCATGACACCAATAGTCTTTTTTGGGTATTACGTTTTCTGAGTACGTTGAATATGATATTTTTTCATGAATATAACTGATTTCATATTTCATCTTCATGATACGATATTTTAGTAGCACAACTTTTGATTACAGTGACTTATTTATCCAGTGCTGCTACACAAAATGTACTTGTAAGTAATTGTCCTAGAGATCCTATATTTATCTATATAAGAAGAAGCAGTGAAAGGGATCCTTATTTGTACAAACGATTCTTCTTTGTATTTCTTTGACTGATTTCCCTTTATTCTGGCTCCATTAGCTGCACTTTTTGATTCTCATATGACACGTGTTTGCTCTTTATTTTTATGAGTAGTTAGAATGTTGCCATATTAGAGAACAGATTATTCATTAATGATCACATTTATTGTTTTTTCAGGCATCTTTCAGCAGTATCTGGTGTACCAAGTCCAGAAAATACGATTGCAGGTTTTTATTGTTAATTATATATTTTCATCTTTTTCAATGAGAACTATTATTATTGACTCTTTAGTAGTTGTTTATTATCCTCTAATTTTGTTCTAAAAAAGCATCAATTTGAGCGATTCATTTTTGTAGTTCTGATAAATATGACAAATGCTTAATGTGCTCCAGGTGGTCACGATATTTGTATTCATGCTACTGTTTTCTAATTCTTCTTTGCTGAATATTTTACTTTTGTATTCATTTTTAATAGATGGTGCCAATGATAGGTAGACAACATGCTCTATTTCATAATTCCTGGAATCAGTCCTTGAAAATAATATGAAGTTGACCGTTGTGCATATTCTGCAAATGAAATTGACTTGAAAAAAACATAGAACAGAAATTATATAAGACTAATGTGTGAATATAAATAAAGGTTTTTATATTGTGTTTGGGTGCACAATAGATGAGATTTCTTGTCATTATGGGAAGCTCATTATAGTTGTGCTTTTGCTGACGTGTCATTGCGAAATAAACAGAAAAGCACTGGAATGTTAGTTGAGTGTCCTCCTTTTGTGAACATCAGATGAGTTTTCTGCTGCCCATGCTACCGGAGACAAGGGGTTGAGGCATAGGAGAGGCACAATTAGAGAATCACTTGACCTGGTCGAGGGAGGAGCCAAGTGTGTTGTCACGAGTAGAGGAAAGATCTGCTCTGGTGAAGATCCACTCGATAGGGTAAAGGAAAGCCAAGCGCGTCTAGGTGAGGTACCAAAGTGCCTCCTAGAGATTGTGTTTGAGTGCCTAGGCTCAAGGCAAAGGCATCATGTACATTACCATGGGCTGGCACGGCTTGAATCAGGGGGAGCAGGACATGGGGATATGCTCTTAGTCCGAATGTCACCACACTAGGTTGACACATGGCACCCAAGCATATGGAGGCAATCACATGGCGCGCCACATGAGCAAGTGGACCCATGTACCTACACAAGAAAGAAAACAAAGCAAAGTAATCTTATACCAAGAAAAAAAAAATTCAGAACTCCGACTTCTACAAAATTAAAATGTTCTCAAGGGAGGGATCACCCCTCCTAATACTCAACAATGGACTTGTTCCTCTCTTCTTTATAAGAGATTGAATTCTACCAGTGGTAATTACAGACTTGTATTACTTCATCGAACTACCTATTTGATGGAGTATGGGTAAAAAGAAAACATTAGGTTGATATATTGTGCTGGGGTGAGTTCTATGTATGTATATCTAGATTCAAAAAGCTGTCTTTTTGCACAGAGGTGCATGTATGCATCTCCATGTATGTATGCATGTGTAACAGTGTATGTGAATGTTAATGTGTAGTACAAAATGAAAGGAGGAAGTGGGGACACTGTCATGTTATTTCTCTGGTTTTGGGAAGTTGGGGAGTTGCCTTTGTAAATGAAGCACGAATTGTATGAATCTCTCTCTTAATCATGTTTACTTTATACTAAGGATGAGACTACACCCGATAATCATGTTTTTGGGAGGAGAGGGGTAATATACCAGCTGAATTTGCTTATTATTTGTTTCTCTTCTTGTGCACTGCTGTTTGAATCTTTAATCCTCTGGTTTCACAATTTCTAAATTGGATTAGTTATGAGACTCTCATCCATTTTGCAGGGTTACTATGTTTTCAGCCAGAAGTTAAAGCATATTGTTCGCCTACCATTTGCCACCACTGCATATGGTATTTATTTTAGTCCTTCATTATTGTTCCCACACAAGATTTTGTTTCATTTCCCCAGCTTAAACTTGTGATGGTTAAAATATCTTGTAATGCTAGAATAGTTGAAAATATAGCAATGCCAACTGCTGTTGGCAGTTGTTTTCATGTTAGCAGGAATTAACCCTAACACTACACATTACTGCTTGATCAATTACAAATTTGAAGGTCTGTTGGAAGTCCATAAAAGGCTGCAAAAAACTAACTTTGCTTTAGGAAAGATGGGGAGAAAACTGCTTTTGTGGATTATGAAGAAGTTTGTTCTGTAATGGTGAAAAAAGAATGATAGTTTATCTGTAGAATGTTTTAAAAATTCCACGGTGTAGCAAACAATTAAGGTTATCTTTGTACAGGTCAAATTCATTGGTTGCTCTTGCTCATAGTTCATGGGTTAAATTTTGAGTCCCAAGTTCACCTTCATTTTCTAGGACTAGAGGGCCAGTCCTTTTTCTTTTTTTGGTAAATGTGGGCCGATTCTTTTGCAACTGGCTGCTGTTGTATGAAGTTTTATTCTACTACCACTCATTAACATGCGTTTTCCTCATATGGTTCCAGATCTAGAACTTGGGTTCTTGATTGAAGTTGATCCACACTTCCTTTTTTTTCCAGTGTCTTATTTCTTTAGAGTTAAGAATATGTTTCATTTTTATGATAGTTTTGGTATCTCCCATTAGATTCCATTGACTTTCCTTGCCAACTTCAGTTCAGGTTAAATATTGTGCGGCTGAAAATGAGAAATATTGTTGAATAACTTGAAATAATTTTGGTTCTACTTAACCTATGGTTGAGATGCACTCTACTTGGTCACAACTTCACATGAAAAATTGGGCAGTTAAAATGGGAGATATTCTTTAATTCAAATAACCAAATGGCTGTTTTGTTTGTAATTTTGTAAGTTCCTTTTGTACTCCTCAGTTACGGTACTTATTCCGTGCAAGGGTTATTGTATGGGTCTTTACCTTTGTTCTCATACTTGATCTCACACCTATGTATGTAATTTATTAATGAACTTTGTCTTTGGTGGAAGTCTTTATTACAAATATATTGGTTCATTGCCAGGGGCTGCTGCAATGCTGCTTGTCATGGTGTGGAAGCCCCATATTAGTATTCTTTCCATCTCTGTCTTACTCAGGTCTGCACAGTGCACACCGTATGCCGAAATTGCTGAAGTTTTAATTATTTTGATTCCTTGAGTTGCACATCCAATTCATTGTGGTTTATGGTTGTGCTTTTTACTTTTTTGAGATTGGTTATTTTAAGAATCATTTTTCTTATAGTTACTTTGTTCTGCAATCAGTGTTTTTCTTTATCTTGTGATGTATTATTAAGCTTTTTTGGCTTATGCTTTACAGAATTTGATAATTTTTGCATTAACTTCATAAACTTTAATGACTAAACTTCATTATATAAGTGACTTTTTTTTATAAAAGGAAGTAGATATGTGATTATTCAATGACTAAGTTTGTGGAAGCATTTTTTGAAAGCGATTATTTCCAAATTTTTCTGCTGTGGAGATGGAACATGATTGTTGTACGTCAGTTTTGAAAGGAGAAAGAGCCATGTTCATTTTTTTGCTCTTGCATCAGAGTGTTTGTATCAATGCAGGCATAATTCTTCTTTCAAATGATTGAATAAGGCAACCTGAAAATGTTTGTTATTTCATCTGTTATTGCAGCCTATACGGCTTCTGATTTTGAACTTCTGTGGAGTAATTCAAGCTGTTCCAGTTGCATGCTTGGTGACTGTAAGTTAGAAGGTGGTGGCATGAAGGATTTTGCAGTTCTTGTTTTTTTATTTGTCTGTAAAATCCATCCAATGTTGTAAAGGCAACACAACATTTGGGGTTTGAAGCTGTCACATTTTGGTATTCCCACGATAGCCGCCGACCCCCAACTAATTCAGGAGTTGTATTAATGATAAACATGTAAATTTGATGTGCCTTCCAATAAAAATCACCACTTGCACAAATCTCATCATGCAGAAAGCACCTAACCCGCTCTGCACATGGTAACTAACATATAAAAAGATGGGGGTGATCATGGTCATACCTGCACGTACCCATGTCTAGCAGTTAATAATGTCAATACCATACAATTCATTGTGATCATAGAAAGAGGATGTAATAGGGGATTTTTCTGGGAGATCTATGGCACATTACAGGTAAGGAGTTTGGAAATCTTAAGTTATCGGTAGATAATAGTCAGAAAGTGTTAGTAGGACTGACTTTCATTCAATTCGTGTATATAGTAGTAGTTCAACAAACTTTGTGCGGTGAGATTTGGTGTTGCTCTAAGGTAAATTGGGGAAATGTGTGAATAAAGGAATAAATGAAATAATAGTCCAAAATGTATCTACTCAATGTACACCTTTTTCACATTGGGCATAACCAACACTTCATTTCTTATGAGGACAAAAGAAAAAAATTATTTGTTCAATATACGTTCTTACTTTTATTTTTGGGATATATTTAAGTCATATAGCAAAATTACATGTGAATTTACAAGTCAGTCAGAACATTTTTTTTTTTGGTTCCCTAAAAATCTGGAGTTTTACCCCTTGAATCAAAATCAATTGATGTCTGTGGAGTAAGTCAAAGGTTCCCACTCAATGTCCTATCAATCAAATTTGGTATATATTTAAATGAGGAAACAGATTTGTAGATTACTTAGATGGATGATTAAATGGGCATGGGCTTTTGAAACTTGAGTTGTCACAATAAGAGGTATTATCTCCTTTCTAATTGGGGATCACCCCTCAATTCTTATGATTCTCCGTTACTGTTCATTAGTGGCCTAAGGCCTAATGATTGATTTTCTGGCCAAGGCTAGCATTGCATCCCATCTTTCATCTTATTGCTTTGAGCTCTCTTTAGAAAAATGTGAAATTGTAACCTTTTTCAAAAATTGTAAAAATTGGACTAAGAAGGAATGGCAACCACTCTACCCAGATGTTGCAAAAGTTGATATGTAATCCAGCCTTAGCCCACTTACCACCTTTGATAACAGTCAAGAGTCAATCTTTCCTCAATCCACTCAGGCAGAACCGTCACATTCTCTCTTAGCGGCTCTATCATGAAAGAAAAGGAAGCCAACCAACTCATAGCTGCCCACTTGCTTATATGACCGGCAGGTCGGAATTAGCCCTGATTCTTTCTGCTTCTTTTTTGAAGCAGTACTGGTGTCCTTTTAATAATTCGAGGAGTTAATTTGTTTTAGCTGTAATGTTTATTGAGGTCTAAGGACCTCTAATTCATTTTCTGAAACCTCGACGACAAAGTTATTCAGAGTCTGGGTCCAGCTAGTGGATAAGAGTTGTTTGGTTAAGAACTTAAGGATGGATAGGAGGCAAATCTTTTGAGTGTTGCGTCATGTAATTAGTTTTGATACTAATTCTACTTCTGCTACCAGTAGAAGTTTTATAGTTGAATTTGGGGGAAGTTTAACCCCTCTCCAAGGGGGCAATAGGCAAATAATTATAGTGATAGCCCTACACTGCCATGTTCAATTTGTCACGTCATCCCATTTTATGGATGATGGACATGCTTGCTGATATGAAGTAAAAAGAAAGTTTAGTTAATTAAATACAGACTGTATGCTAAGTATATTAGATGGTAATTCCAGTACTTGCATCTCATATCATTGCATCTTATGGAAAAGTTGTCTCTGCTATCTTAAATTGCTTTTTTAAGACTTATGATTGCATTTCTGATGGTGATAATGCCAGAAGATAGAACAATTCAATCCCTTGCTCACCCTTTTCTTATAAATTTTTTACTTGAGTTAAAGCACGTGTTGTTGATGATTTGGACTTATCCTTTGGCATTTTTATTTTTACTTTTGATTGCAACATTGTTATGAATGGATTTTAACAAATTTGGTCAAATATGTTAAGTTGATCATGATTGAATAGGTATTAAAATTAAAGCTAGAAATCTATTCTGATGGTTTTCAGGTTCACAACTGAAATTCCTTCTTACTTTGCAGAATTATGTTTTGCTGACTATTTTTTTGCTTACCTGTGATATTTGCAGGATCATTATGCTGATTGAAGTAGTATGTGCTGGTTTTTTCATGAGTGCATACATTGGTGAGTTTACCTGAATACTTGGGAGATTTTAGGTTTTGAATCTGTGCAGTGTGTTTCTGCTTAGTAATTCAGATGAATCTCTAAAGAACAAGCTTTTAGTATCTTTGGTATTGGGACTTGGGAGTTGTTTTCCCCCCTTAACCGAAATCCGCTGAATTGTTTTTGCCTATATAAATTACCGAGTTGCTAACACTTCTTTGAACTGTATTTAAGAAATATGAGCGTCAAACATTCTTGAACTTGTGGAACATGTCATGGTGTCCAGAGCAGTATGCAGGGCTCAATCTAGACCTAGCAGAAACATTTAGGCTATGGTTGGAGTGGCTATAATCAACGCTAAGAATGGGAATTGTATTGCCAGGAATCCAGTTGCTATTAATAATATTTGTGTATGAATGTGACTCAAGAGTTTGGGTTCATTACAAATTTCTGTGTCAAAAAATGGTAATCTTTGAAATAATATGGGCCATGTTTCTTTTTTACCATTGAATCTTCTAGGAGTGAGATTACAAGTTTTTTCTTCTTCTTTTTTTGTTGTTGTTTGGTTGTTGGAGGGGTGGGGTGTTGGGGTGGGAATGAGATTGTCCCTTAGTGAGGTAGTCTCATTCCGCCTTGGGACATTACATGTCTTGGACGCACCCAAACGGCAAAATGGAAACTTGGAATGAGATTCCCATTATGCTTCTCCATTCCTGCCATCCAAAGTTAGCCTTAGTGTTTCAGTAGGCAGAATTCAATTCATCTTACCAATGCCACTGAATTGAGTTAGAAACTTAGCTTGGTTTCAAAATGAGATTGATTACTCTGAAGTCCGGAGCCACACTGGTATTTGATGGTGGAGATGGTGGAGTCCTATTTGTGTTGTGGCAGTGGAGTATAAGTGGCTGCAACTTCGATAAGGTTTAAAAATCATTAATAGAAAAAAATAATAAAAAATAAATCTCACAACTGCTCCAAATAAGTTTAGAAGCAAAAATTTTACTAGCAATTTGAACCAAAAATAGTGTAAGAGCTGACTTACCATCCAGATGTTCGTAGCTAGTAGCCACCTTCCAACTTTGGTTTAGCTCTTCATAACTAAATCTGGGGCAGTTCTGTTCTTGTAAAGTTGCTTTGCCTTTATTTTGAAATTTAATAATACGTAGACCAACATGTCTCACAGTTTCCACGATTAAAGAAATTTTCCTCATTTTTCTATGCAGATTGGATGTTAATCTCAATCTTTATAATGCATAGTACTTCTGTAGATGACTTATGACCCATAGGAAAAGGGCTTTCCTTATGTGAGGGTTGTTGATTCATTTTCATCCTAGGGCTTTGAGGAAAGAAGTTACTTCAATTTATTTGTCTTCTTTCTGGAATCTGATTTCAACGGGTATCTTGGTGTGTACAGGTTATATACACCAGTACAATTCATTGGATTCTCAGCCTGATGTTTTGAAGTCATTATATTCTCCCCTTCAGCCATCAAGTTCTTTGGAAGGGTTGAGGTAGTGATATATTTATCATACCCATATTCTCATTTTTAGTGAAACTATTTTGCTTTCTGAATATGTACTTCCAACTTCCTTGCTTTTGTCTGTGAAGATTGACATAAATGTCATAATTTAGTCAAACTAGTCCCTGAACCTATTCTAATTATTAATGAATTTTATTTTGGTGCTGATACTTCACATAATTGCAATTAGCTATTTGGATTCTACCAAACCTCGAAGGCAGTACATCTTACTCCTTGGTTGGATCATGGATGTTTCTTGATGAAAAACTTCCTGAATATAATGGCACCTGGATGTTGTGGGCGTGCTTGGGTGCCCCAAGGGATTAGTCTCGCCAAAGGTGGGGATACCCCTGGTCATAAAAATAGCATTCCTATCTTGGAAGAAAAGCTTCAGAAAAATTTGTAAATTTACGTGTATAAAAGGCTTTACTAATATACTAGTTGCATGCATACATGTGCAACTTGATCTTGAAACATATCTTACGAATCTAATGAGGGTACTGAATTTATTAGGGGCCTACTAGACTCCATCATTTTCAGTTTTTTTCTATCCCAAGTTAAACTTCAAATAATTTAAATGCCTAATTTTTGCGATTTTGCTTTGGAAATTAATTCTTCTCGATTTTTCTTCGGATTTTTTCATAGTTAGTTGAACTGGAGTTGCAGTGGCAGCACAAAGGTTTGCTTAAAATTTGAAAGAAAATACCCGGATCAAATATTTTAATTTTGTAGCATCCAGAAGGAATCATTCATCTCTTAACAGTTTTTTCTTCTTCCATGTGTTCGTTGAGGGAGTCACTTGTAAATGTAATAACTAAAATTATTGTACCATTATAAAAACCACAACATATCTTTAGATAATAATTCATGATGTGAAAATTGCTTTGCACTGCAGTTATCCTGATGGGGGTCGGCTTGCTGATCAGCAGATGGCTTTGTTGCAATATCAACGAGAAAACCTTCACTTTCTGAGTGAGGAGGTAGTGATGATCTTGATTGATGGTGGCTGTAGACCACTATAGCTCATTCTCACATTTGCTTTTGCTTTGGGATCGATGCCCATTGTATGTGCCATTGAAAACAGTGGGCAATGACATGCTCTAATACGCATTGTTAGTCTAGTTAGTGGCAAAGACTGATACTCAGAATTTCTAAACCTTGTGTATCCGTTTTAGATCCTTCGGTTGCAAGAATGCTTGAGCAAGTACGAACGATCCAATGATGGTAGCACTCCTCAGGTAATTATCATCCTGGATAAATAATTTCTTTTAGATATACTACCATGTAAATTTTGTACCAGAGATATTCACATGTGCAAGTAGGCCACATTTCTTGTTTTAGTCTCTCACTTTTTCTTTATTTCTTTCACTTTGATCTTGAGAAGGCTGAAGTCAATAGTAATTATATTCTGTTAGGGAAACCATTATGGAACCTGGAGACTGGAAGTGGGATAAGAAATTAATACTCGTAGTAGCCAGACTTCACCATTCTGCTTAGTAATATATGGAAAAATCTTGTTTGTGTGAGATGATTTTCTCCCATCCTTTTAAGAAAATGAATATCTCCTCCTATTTTTCCTTTCCTACTATGTTTTTCTTTTTGCCCAAAGAATCCAAATTGGGCAGTTGTATTTATGGTGAAGCTATTTAGCGTAGCCATCGGTTGTGTTGAGATATGAAAGGATATTAGTACACAAGCCCATAGAATCTTTTCATTTGATGGTTTGGCAGTCTTTTTTTTCACCAAAACCATATTTTAAAATATAGACTAAAACTGGTGGCAATAAGTCATGAATGCAGTGAATTGGAAGATACTCTGAGAATTTTGTTATGATTTCCAGTAAGATCTTGAACTTGTCTGTAACACTGAATTTGAAGTACCATGCCATTCGAGGGGCAAGAAGAAGAAGAAGGAAGAGAGTAGTACCAGTACCTGTTTGGTGCAACCAGGGGTTTCATCAGCAGAGTAGAAATAGACAACCACAGGCTTCCCTTTGAATTTGGAAAGGCTCACATTCCTTCCATCTTGATCTTTCAGTGAAAAGTTTGGAGGCACCCCACCTTTTTTAACCTTTAAAGAAATACATATTGTGTACCCACAAAAAGAGAGACAATCAATCACCCTGTTCTGTTATATATACAACTGCCATAACACATATATAATTAAATAAGCACTAACTAGTTCTGCAAATAGGGCAACAAAAATGTTAATCACACGTACCTTAGCAAAAGTGGAATTTTTTCTTGAAGAAGTGGAAGTAGAAGAAGACGGGAGTGAGAGAGAGCAGCATTGCAGAGTCTGAGACCATAGAATTGAGAATGTGATGATTTGGAGAGGATTGAGAGGTTCTGAGATGACGATGATGACGGAGCTTTAGGGGGATTGGTTGGAAGTGGAGAGGGGAGAGAGTGGTTAATTGGGAGAGAGAGAGGGAGGCCATAATTAACAGTATGTAGAGAGAGAGGGATAAAAGAGAGAAAAGGTGTGTGGATGATGAGATGGTAGGAAATCAATGGGTGCCGTGTTGCAGAGACTTGTTCAGAATAGAGTAGTAGTAGGTAGTAGTAGTAGAAGTAGTAGGAGTAATAGGGGGGAGGAATGGAAGATGGGTGAGGGGGATAGATTGGGTTTTTCTGGCATGGACAATTGCTGACCCCCAATCTCTGATTATGGCTGTTCCTTCTTTCAACTTGTTTAAGCCTTTTGAGGGTCTTTTGGTGCGGAATGTGATTATTAAGGATTTGGAAGAAAATTTTGTTATTATAATAGAAGGCAATAATTAGACATCATGTGAATCAAAATGGGGGTCCAATTAGTTTTGACTGTAATTTTAGCGTTCATGAGTGATTAGCCCGGGGGTTCCTGTTTTCTTTTTTATCTTTCTGTTGCTGGTTTCAAATACTGTTTTTGTTTCTTGTATGATCTCCGCTTTACTCCCCCCCACCCCAACTCTTTTTTCGTTCTCATGTGGCAGGAATGGACTAGTTGAATAGGTTGAATAATAGGTTCTAGTGACTCCTATTGCAGGTTGATCTTGCACACCTTTTAGCAGCTCGTGATCAGGAATTGCGAACACTTTCAGCTGAGGTAATAGTTCATCTTCATGATGCAATAGGGTTGCTATCACTGCATATTCAGCCATGATAAGCATTTAAATTAATGCTCTTTGTTCTGAATAGAATATTTGCCTTGCTTCTCCTAGTGGTTCTGTTTTGCCTTTCCTTCCCTCTTGCTTTTTCCAGTTTTCATTTGCTCCCTTTTTTTATGGCTCTCCACTTGTATGAATGCCTTTACATTACTTAACGTATTGCAGTCGTGTAGCTATTCGTTTTTTTAGACATGCTAACAGTGTGCTAGGCACAGTTTGTAAAGTTATTTTGAATTGCAATCACAAAGTGGGGTTCAAATTGCAAGAATAGGATAACTAGTATTTGTTTGCATAATTCTGTCCACTCGTTTTACTCATCACCAGAAAGCAGATCCTTGACGAGGACCAATCATCCTGTAGTCCTTGCCTATGATGATCTCATCAAGCATATTACCCTTCCTCATCCATCATTTAGAGAGGATTTGGGTTTGTCTATCACGCAGGTATTTGCGAGTAGAGATGGTACCAATTAAGGACTCTGTGTGGTGTTCTATGTGTGAAGAAGTAATGAATCCACCAATTAGAAAAAGATTTCTTTCTAGTTGAAGGTGCTGAGGGGGAAAACCAAATATGGTTTAGAAAGTTGGAAAGAAGTGATAACCTTTGACTTAATCAAAATATGGCTCTAAATAGATTTAGATATTGTTCAGGATTTCTGTAGCCAGCCCCTGGTAGTTTCCACCTGTTGAAGCCCTGGGCACAGGTGTACTAGATGCCAAGTGTCTGCTCCCTCTCTCCAAGTCATACAGGTCCCAACCGAGAAACAAGTGAATATTGAATCTCATCCCATATTATTCGACCATCAATTTGCTTTGTTGAATTGTAAATTTTTTTTTCTAGGAATGCCTAAGATTTTTAATTTTGTGGAATATGCTGAAGCATTATAATCGGAGTGATATTGATATCTCTGTAAGATGTTGAGAAAGATTTTCACCTTCAGGTGAATCAACTGCAATCTGAGCTAAGGCTTGCTCGGTCACTGATTGCTGAGAGTGATTCTGAGATTCAACGTGTTCGCACTACCAACAATCAGGTATTTTACTAGCATTATGGCGTTAGCGTTTGTAATTTCTTTAATCTCTCTGCACCATTATATGTTCTTATATAGATGCCTAGTTTGTTATTGTTCTTGCCGTGAAACACAGAAAATAATGGAAAAATGATCAAGATATGCATTTGAGAAGATAGGAACAAAAGGATTATAGGCTGGACAGCAAATCCTGCTGATCTTTGGAAAGAAGACCTAAGAAGACTACCAAATCCGCACAAAGAAAAACTGTCTTTCTTCATTCTTTTTGACAAAGTTCGACTTGCATTACTAAGAAGGTTCCTTTTGGTCAACAAGCTTCACTAACCCCAATGTAGTTAGAATATGTGATCCCTTCTTCTGCCTCACTATAGAGCAATGTACTGTTTTCCAAAGTTCTTGTTTTCTGTGGGAACACTCAACTGAAAAAACTTTTGAACTACCCACCCTGAATTTGCATTGAAACTCATTTTCACCATCAAAAAATTGTTGGTGGAATCAATATATTGCCAAATAGTGTCTCTGTATCAGTTAGATCTTCTTTTGTGTGTGTGTGTGTGTGTCTCTCTCTCTCTCTCTCCCTTTTTTTTTTTTTTTTTTCGGGTTGACATTGTTAAACTCTGCTTGTTTCAATACTGGAACAGTATGTTGAGGAGAATGAAAGGCTGAGAGCTATATTAGGGGAATGGAGTACTAGAGCTGCAAAGGTAGTATCTGTTTAATCCTCGTCATTCTGTATGACACTCAGCTAACTTTATCAGTTATATATAAATTTAATACAACACTTCTAAACTTCTTTTATCTTTCAATGAAATAATTATGCTAATATTTACTGGTGGGTGGTTAATAGCTTGAGCGAGCATTGGAGGTTGAACGGATGTCCAATTTGGAATTGCAAAAGAAGGTATTAGTAGTGAGAAATCAACCGGTGCATGGATCACCGGAACAGAGTTAGCATTGCAGTCAATCACTTCTTCTGTAAGCAAATGTCTCCAGTGATCCTCTGTTGATGTCATGACAACACTTGCCATAAGAGCAGATTGTTCGGTGTACAAATCTATCAGATTATGTTTTTTTTTTTTTGTTTTCTCTTCTGTGATATGATGGGGCCCATAGGGGTAGCAGGTTTTTGTTTTCTATGTTAGATCAAACAGTGTTTATGATTCTTATTAAGAATTTTGCTCAAGTCCAGAGTTGTCTCGATTTTGAATATCTCAGCTAAATTTTCGGCAATGAATGGATCATCTGCAGCAATGCATCAAGTCTTTAATTTATGTGCAAACCGTGTATAGCCTAAACGAGACAAAGAAGATCACTAAATTTACTTGGAGACAAAGCAATGTTCCAAAAATGTAGCCTATCCAACAAATTGCTAGATTATCAAACTCATTTTCACAGAGCAGGTCTAATGTTGATAGGTTACACAACATAAGCTAACCCACCAAGCCCGGGTGATGGCAAGATTCAATTCCAAGTACTTGGTACCATGCTAAGAGACTATCAGCTCAACTGGCTGATACTGTCATCATCTTCCAAAACATGCACATTACAAATCCTTGCAAAAAAAATTTCATTGTGGCTCAATTACAAAGGGGATGCATGGGTTGTTTCATTTAGAAAGAGGCATCCAAACACATCATTATAGAAGTCGCGGGCCTTCATGATTTCTCCTTCCTTAAATATAGCTTCCATATCATACTTGCATGCTCTAGTACAGTCAGGGCAGTAGGTCACCTGCACTTGCAGAAATTAATTTCAATAAGAATATGCGAAAACTTCAACTTAAAAAACCCTAACAATGAGATTGATGGGGAAGAAGTTGAGCATCTCTTCAAATAGAGATGGTGCAGATATTTGATTAAAGATGTATTTTAGTGTTGGAATTTGATCTAAAAGCAAATAAGGCTACTTTTATTGATGATCACTTTGGCTGGTCATAACCTAATTTATGAGGAACATGAATGTTAAGCCATTGATTGAAATAGTCTAAACAACAGTAGCTCAGAAGTGGAATTAACAGACTGGAAAACAGCAGAACGATGACCTTGCAGAAAGTTTTAGTTCTCATTGACATACACGGGTTTTTTTTTCAGTTTTTGTGCATATAAATAAAGAAACGTGCAAGAGTCCTACGGCTATAACCATGGATTGGTGGTGTGCTGGCATGGGCATACAGACTACCATGATTTGTTGTGATGGATCTGGCCAAAGTCATATATGTATATACATAAATATATATGTATGTATGCGTGTGTAATAGAAGCCATCCGACCAAGCCTCTCATACAAATATATGGCAGATGGAGCAGAGGCACCCCCTCGTCTCTTAAACTCATTTACAAACTTCACCACATAGGAAGAGAAAGATGGACGCTAACTGCTCAAGCTTGGAATCCAGGAGTAAGGAGTTTGTAAGGTATAAGACAAGTTGGATGTTTTGCACATCTTTTTATGGGCCCCAGTTGGTTTTTTTCAGGTCCGTTAGGTTCCAACAGCAGATGCTATAAAAGAAGCAAAAAAGGAAATGTTAAAGAGTCACACACCTCCAATAACTTCGGCTGGAAATGGCAATCAAGCATTACATCCAAACCATACATGGCCCTAGATTTTGGAGAGTGCATTTCTGGGTGCACTACTGCCGCCGACTCGAAAACTGACCGAATCATTCTTTTGACTCTCAGATGGATATCCAACCATTTAACTGCAACAAATACAATTAATTCAAGATTGTGGCATTTCATTAAACGGCAAGGCAAGCAAAATAAGTATAAGATAGGCAAGCTCTAATACCTTGATGTTCCTGTTCAAACTCCCTAACAAATTCTGGTGTGTTAATGTGATTCAACTTCCCCCTGTAGTTCTGTAGGACACAAAAGTGATTATAAGGGTCAACTTGTCATTTACATCAAAATAGTGAAACCAAGCCTCCGACCAAAAAGAAATGCCCAAATTAATTAGTTTCTATTTTATCTGGATTCTGGAATCGCTAAAGGGCTCCCATCAATTAATTGTACTTGCTCTGTTCCAGCAGTGGGGCAGTTAAGCAACCAGAAAAATTTCCCTAATTTAGTGGTCAGGACTTACCATAACAGTGAAATGAGTCTCATATTCAAAAAAGCTGTGCTTGTCTAAAGAATAAGGGTTGTTTGCCAATCTAACCTGCAAAGGAAACGTAATTACAGTGTTAATATGGGCATCCATAATGTGGCTATCTAAAACCAAATGTGAAACATTTATTGTCATTGTTATAATCATCGGTCTGTGTACATACCCAAAAGACATCAGAAAGGAATATTTCCAAGGGTTCCATGCTGCGAACCAGAACAATGTAACGGATATCAAATTTCTTCCCTTTGAACAAAGCAGGGTGTTCTATGTACTTCTGACATATTTTGGGACCAGTTTCCATGAGACGAATGATAGCTGATAAATTACTGGTTACAGTCGTATCAATAGTTCGTGCCATGTTCCACGGTTTTAAGATCCATAGATTGTCAAGTCCATCCCTTTTGCATACAGAATAGTCACCAATAAGATGAGTTAAGTGTGTTTCAAGATTGTGAGTAGGCTGAAACCATTCTGGACAACCACATGCCTGTTGGGAAAAAATTCAAAATTAGCAAACCTTGTGCATAAGAATACCACTCTTCAGTTATAGTTTGCTACATATCAATCATGTCATACAAAATAAGTGAGCTATCAAGACCTTCTGAACAGTTTCTGCCAAATGATGTTTCATTACAAGACAAGCCTCAAAAGGAAATTGATTTATGTATTGTTTATCTGTCAGTCCAGCAGCCACCTTCATATCCTCATCCACCTGCACACTTGTCCATATTATATCTGCATCCTTTGGTTCAGTAGCTGCAATTAGAAAATCAAAATGAAAATTGTCAGGGCATATAAATACTGGAACTATTATAAAGAAATTGAGTGTATCAATTCAGGGAACTATAACCTACAGAAAGAACAATCATGAACCAAGTGAAAATGGACTAGGCTGTTGAAGGGGACTGCACTCAATTAGATTTAGTATGTGTGAATTCAAAATTAACAAAGCAATAAATTCTACACAGAATATCTCAAACAAGACAGATCTATACATACAATCAAAATGATATTTGGGGGAACAAAAGAGTTATGCTACCACTTAATCACCACATACTGATTGCAAATTCAGGCCGTGTCAAAAGTTCTTCCACTTGAGGCATATCTGTGTAGACATGTAAAGCACTTCCATCATTACACAGCAAACTATTGGTGATAGGTGGCTTCAAGGGTGGGGAGACAAAACTTGTTGATTGCAATTTCTTCCTGTGTTTCTCATATTGCTGAAGAATTGAAATGAATTAATTCCAAAAGATAGTGACTAGTGACATAATAAAGCAGAAGTCAATTACTAAAGGATAACACATACTTCAACAAAAAAAAGTTGTGGTGTATGGAACCAAGCAGTAAGTCTGGCAGAACGTTGCTTCTCCTCCCCAATACCAGATAGAAAATCACGAGTACACTCATAACCTTTTTGAACATTCTGGGTCGGCCATAGAATAGAAAAGCTGAAAAATGTATTCAAAATTAACAATTGGGAATTAACTCCAAAAAAAAAGTTGCATCTGTAAAAAAGCACAGAACAAGTCCACATGCCCTTGCATTGAACATATGATTATCAAGGCACTATAATTTGTTGCACAGA
>CM065381.1:12434835-12527335 GCA_033060915.1 Euryodendron excelsum | reverse complement strand
TACCATTCTCATCTGAGGCTCCACCAGAATGGTCAGCCTCTTCAGCATCCGAATTCAAATCAATATCAACACACATCAGCGCAGCCATCCTTTCAGTCAAACCCGGAAACTCCTCCAACTGCAAAACCACTCAAAAAACTGCCAAATCTCAATGAACAAGAACCAATACATACACAAACAAATACGTATAGCAAAAATATCATAAAAACCAACCCAGTCCAAATTAGATTATAAAAAAAAAAGCTGCAATCTTTAACATAGAAATTCTATGAAATCAAAGTCGAATTTTTTATAACAGATAACGATTACCATTAATTAGACCACCAAGAATATCATTTAACACCATATAGAAGACCACAGTTGCAAAGGTTTCCATACGTAGGTCAATCTAGAAGACTAAGACCCAATGTTTGGTACTTAAGAAACTACAAGAAAATATCAGATTCAAGCAAAAAACAAAATTAAGGCTTTCAGGGTTACATTTTTTTAAGTTTGAATTAGTTTAACAACTCTAACTTCGTTAAAATAAAATGTCTTGGGCTCAGTTGAAATTCTCACTTTTTCATTTTCCGAGCCTTTCTGGAGAACCAAACACTCAATACACCTCAGAAATTACAAATTTGTCAAGTGTGCAGTAAGAATCAAACTAACTAGCTATTCTTACTTATATATTCCTGACAATTCCCATGAACCAAACACCTAAAGCACCTAAAGCATACAATGGGTCTAACACGAAAGCAAACCTGCTTGCGGGCATCGGAGAGTCTAAAAGTCCAGGCGTGGTCGATGAGGAAGACGTGGGACTCCTTCTCCATGAAGTCGGAGGTGAGTACGAGGCGCCTCTGTCGGCCATCCTCGCAGGGCTCGACCTGGAAGAAGTCGCCGCCGTCGAATGTCTCCGTAGAAAGTTTATCGAACAGTTGGCGGTGCAGCGACCGAGGTACTCCGGAGGCCGCAAGTAAGATGCCGTGGACTTCTACGAAGTCCTCGAAGGTTCGGATTCTGTCGGCGGCCATTTCGGAGGCGATTGAGGACAGAGGCAGTGACTGTATTCTTGGTTTGGGCGGCGTTGGTCGATGCTCGACACTGCTCGGAGGGGTATTAGAGAGGAAATTCGAGGCCTTTCATGTCTGTCTTTGGCTGGCATTGAATTTCTATTCACACTTGGAGCCCGTTTGGAACTTGGGAAGGGGAGGAAACGGGAAATTTTCGCTTCCCGTGTTTGATTCTACCTAAGAGAGACAGAAGAGGAAAGAGAAAAAAAAAATTTAATAGCCTGTTTGAAACTTGAGGGATGAAAAAAAAATAAATAAAAAATAAAAATAAATAAATATTTTTTTAAAAATTAATTGATCTATTTCTCTCTTTTGTTTTTTTCATTTTTTTTTGTAAAACTTGGAAAAGGGGAGGAAACGGAAAATTGTCACTTTCTTTTTCCTTCCTGTATTTGATTCTACCCAAGAGAGGCAGAAAAGGAAAAGAGAAAAAAAATTTTAATAGCCTGTTCGAAACTTGAGGAAGGAAAAGAAAATAAATGAAAAGAGAAAATAAAAAAATAAAAAAAATTTAAAATTAATCTATATCTTTCTTTTTTTTTTTTCCTTTCATTTTTTTTTTTGTAAAACTAATAGGAAAATGATAATAAACAGCAATTTGTCATTCTCTTTCGTTTTCCAAGTTTCAAACAGACTGTAAATCATCCTTCTTTTTCTTCTTACTTTTCTTTTAACTTCTTTACAAAACAAGTAAGAAAAAGTCGCGAAGTTTCAAACAAGCTCTTAAAGCAATAAAACAATCAAAACTTTGAAGACATATAAAATGATTTCAAAAACTCTGAAACTAATTTATAATTTGGGTGTTCTAAAAAAAAGATAATAAGAACAGCTTTCAAAATTAGATTGCCAAAAACAATCTCAGTGATTTTCAAAAAATAAAAACTGGAATTACAACCATATCACGACTTACTTTTGACTGTATAAAAAATATTTTTCCACAATTAATATTATGTGTTGGCCACAACATTGAACATATCGTCATAAGTAATATTATGAGATCAAGTGATTATTATTAATTGCATCCCTATTTTTATGGTAGAGTAAATAAAAATTATATTTCCTAGAGAAAATTTTAATTTTTTCTTTATGCTTATCATGAGGTTTTTTTTTAATCATTATATTTATTCCTGTTTTTTTTTAATGGTGTGGTAGATCATTTTGTCAGTCAATACATGGGAATTAAAACATGACAAACTATTAAAAAAAAAAAACCAAGTTACTTGAAAACCCAATTGAGATTGCTTCAATTGTTACATAAATAAGCCGAAGTTAAACATATATTTCAAAACTCATTAATTTTTGCATTTGGCTTGAACTCGGCTTCAATGAGTTTGTATGCATTAAAAAAATTAAGTTATTCGAGCTCGGCTTGAGATTGACTAAAAGATAAAAAAGTTAAGCTTCAACAAATTTCAAGTTCAATAAGTTTTTAAACCGTACTTGAACAACTTACTACTCCGCTTGTTTATAACCTTTTACATGAAATTCAAATGCCAAATCATTTCTCCAAGTGGATACATACTAGTCCCACAGTACCCTTATCTGTCCCTTTTTTTTTTTTATGACCGGGTGTTCGGGCCAATTTGCACGCATCTCAATTAATTTCAAAACTTGTGTAGTCTTTCCGTTCGACACAAACTGAACAATTACCAAACCAATGGTCCTGAGGTAGTCTCAAAAAGTTGATAACACTTAAGAGATTTTGAACATGAAACTTTAAAGGGGAGTAGACCTCTAAATTCCAAGTCTTGATGACCAGTGTTCGTGTACCTTCTCTGTCATTCAATCACGATGATAGCTCTATGCCAATTTTTAGGCATTGAAAATAAATATGATTCCACCCTAGAATAAATGGTCTTTAAATTGTGGGTAATAATGTATCTTCTTTTTTCAATTGAAAATTTGGGCAGGTTCATGCCCACAAGTTTGCTGTTAAGGATCCTAAATGTGTTGTTGCATTTCATACATATGTTAATATCACATCAACATGTCACCTAAGAAAATGATGGAATTCTCCCTTCCTAACCACTGAGCGCCATCTCACTTATCTTGCTTCTAGTTACCCACCCTTTTATATTCACTTAATTAATCACCCGTCCCTTTCTCTCCCTCCCCCCTTTTCCCTCCCTCCCTCCCTCCCTCTTATATATCTAACTTTGCCAATTTAATGTGTTATTTTTTAGTTAAGTTATATAGAAGGAAAAAGAGAAAGTTGGCACGACATAACCAAAAATAATAATGGATGATCAAGAATTTCTATAAGGAGTCATCATTAGGGGTGGCCATGACCGCGAGTCTGATAAACCCGCCCAAGCTCATTTATAAATTATAAGATTTGAAATTTTTTTTAAAGTTCAATTAGTTTAATGGATGGCTTGAGAATTGTCTTTGAAGCCCGATCCGAAATATATATAAAATAAGATATTTTTTTATATTTTAATAATATATATGTATATGTAATTAAATTTTATGTTATTCAATATTATTTGTAGAGAAAAAAATTATATATTAAACAAATTTTTTGTTAAATGAGCGAGCTTGAACGAGCTTGTGAATTTAATATTTTTAATTTGGTGGGTTTAAAATTTAATTTTGGGCCCGATAAATTTTTTTTTTTTTAGGAACCTAACTCGTCCAATGTCTACCCCTAATTATCATACTCTTCAAAAGTCAGGTCTCACGAGTCACATTCGATAAATTCTACTTAATATATTTTTTTGTACATTTAATATGTTGTATGTGTGGTGTTTGAAGCACACTTCTTGCAACAAAAAATTGAGTTGTACTTGAAAGGAACTCAGACATGAGCTCTATCGGGTTAGCAATAAATAAAAATGGTTGGAGAAGTAATGCTTCTCTATTTATAAATGGAGCTAATTTGGATTAGCTAATTTATCGGCTTATAATTTTTTTTATTAATCATAAGAAAGCTAGTATTAAAAAAAAAACAAGAAAGCTAAAAAAAAACTAGTAAAATACAAGAAAGTGGGTAAAAATATCATGAGCTTAATTAATTGAGTCAATAAATAAGCTAATCCAAACAAGTTTCCACAATCGCTAATCTGATTGGACTTTACATCTACAATAAGGTGGATAGAGTAAAATCTTCAATCTCATATGCACATTGAAAGAAAAAACCACAAGCCATATTTTAAGATATTGTTTTTTTTTTTTTATCTTTTTGAATCTCATTAGCCCATTGTATTTGCTTTCTTTTTTAATTGATAAATTATTTGGGGGATGTTGTGTGGTTTGTCATTCACTTCAGAAATTGATTATTTATCTTTGTATAAGTTTCTCTACGTACTCCATCTTTTTGTTTTGATCTCTAGTAATGAGTGGAACCTTTCTTTTATCCGTTCTAATCGCAATTAGAGATGACCTTTTGCTTTTGATTGAGAGATAGAGAGAGACATAGAGAGAGAGATTTTATGAATGATTGATACCCGTAGCAACATCTTCTTAAATCTGAAATGTCTCCCATATTAATATGGTATTTAATTTTTTTTTAATTTGTTGAAAGGATTATAAGAAGAGTCGAAGTTAAGAAGAACATTTGTAAAAGGTCCAAGCAGGAAATGAGATTTGGAAGGAGTTTTGAACTTTTAGGGATCAAAACAGGGAATGAGATCTAGAGGAAGTAGTTTTGAACTTTTGAGTCCCTAAAGGTTGGCCAGTCCCCTTTGGTTATTTAATTCATACATTAACTAACTTACAATTTATTAGTTCTGCATAATAAATCTTGCCCAATTGCTGCATTCTTCACTATTATACAAGTCTGTGTGTAATTGTGTGTATATGTATATATGTATTGTGACTGTTGTATTGTTTTTTATTCTTTTAGAAACTTGTTAAATATGAGTAATTATCTAAGATGATTGTTACACTACGTTATCATGTTTACATGGTGTGATATTCTGTTTAACTTGCAATACCTGTAAAATTTTCACATGATAGAAATTTTATATTTGGACAACCATCATATATGTAGGGCACTGCTATGATATCTCAAAAAATATTGTTTCTTCCTACATATGATATTATATGAATAAACTATCACACTACATAAATATAATGACGTGGTGTGATAGTCATACTGAATAATTTTTGTTAAATACATGGCCCAATTTATTAAAATCACATGTTTACCTGTAACTTAATCAAAATGACAGGGTTTCAAGCATTTTTTTTTTACCAAATTTGTTGAAGAAAAAATAACTGTGAATAAAACCTCTAATGTTTCAGTTACTGAATTTTTTAAATTATTTTCATTAGCAGAAAATTTAATTCTTTGCTCATTTTTTATGGACACTTGACTTTCTTTATAAGAATAAAGCTACTCAAAATGAATAAAATATAGTTAAAAAACTAATCCAAACGAGCTTTATGTGTGTGTGTATATATATGTTAGATGTATTTTGTATTGTTTTAACCTAACTGCACAAAGATTTTGTCTAATTGATATGTGGATGGATGATATGCAATGAGCATGACATCAAATGCATGGGGAGCCATGAGTCATGACCGTTGACGGGTGATAATCCGAACGTAGGCAGGAGTGCAAAAGCCACGATGCTTCAAATGCTTGACAGTTTGACAGTTGACCAAGCGACGCCGTTTCACGGCTCGGCTTTAACAGCGCCGGAAACACACGAGAAACGACGACGAAACACAACCCAAACGCCAACTGGGACACTAAACATGAAGACCGACCAACCATATCTATACGGAGACCAATGTGTGGGCCCCACTCTACAGGACAACCTTTGAAGTTTCCAGAACTATAAAATCCCTTCACGTTATCTAGGAAACAAAAATATCTGCATACGTGTCAACCTCTCAGGAGACCACCTCATCGGATCTAAACACGTTTCCAACACCTCTGACCATCACATTATCATCTGAAGCGGCTGAGAGACCAGACGATTGAAAGCTTGTTTGGATGGACAGAAACTAGTGGCAAAAATGAGAATCAATTTTCAGGTTTTTTTCATTCCATGCAAAACTAGATGAAAAATCTGAGTCTCAGACTTCCATTAAAAAAAAAAAAAATCATTACTGGTATTTGGTAATGTGATTCATATGGAGCTGTAAAACTAGTCAATCTATTCGAATTTGGCTCGCGTTTGGTTTGTTAAAAATTTATTTAAGATCTATTTGTTATATAAATAAATTAATCTTGAATATATTTTAAAACTCATTAAGTTTATGAGTTGGGTTTAAACTCAGTTCGATAAATTTATATACGTAAAAAAATTCAAGTTACTCAAATTCAACTCTTGTTTGATTCGATTAAAATTCGTTTAAAATCAGTTGATAAGTTGAACAAATCAAGTTTAAACACATTTTTAAGCTCGTTAAAGTTTTTAAACTAAACTTGAACAATTCAATAGGCTTTGCTCGTTCACTGCTCTAAATTGGATTCTTGATGATGAGATTCATTCATTTCATGTCCAAACGAGGCCTAAGTTTCCTGTAACCCGATCCCGATAATAGCTTCCTGTATAGTTTAGCTTAAAAAAAAGAAAAGGAGATAATCTTGTTTATTTTTGCAATTTGCAATATTTAAAACATTTTCAGCGTCGATGGATGAGGATAAGGCCTTCGTCTTCCTCAGACAGTATATTCTCTTTTTATTACCTTTGCGATAGTCTCTCGCTCTAAACTCTCTCTCTCTCTCTCTCTATATCTATACATCGGCTATATATACACGCATCGATGCTTGTATAGCTTTTTGTTTTTGTCTTTGTGCTTTGGTTGACGATTTTGAGGAACGATGCCGATCGCTCTGGAAAGCGGTACTAGTAATCCGATCGAGCGGTCAGGATTGCGCCATGGAATGTCCTGCGGATCAGTATTTGACTCGCCGGAGTCCGGAAGACCGATTGCCGGGATGTTCGCCGGAGATCGGCGATTAACGGCTGGTAACACCACGGCGGCTGTAGAAAAGCGAGAGGAAGAGGTGGATTCGAGTAGCTCGTCGTCGATCGGAAGGAATAGTGATTCGTCGGGAGGGATGTCGGACGGCGGTGGTGATTCCGGCGAGGGTGAGGTTCAAAGCTCGTATAAAGGATCGTTGGACACTTTGGATGCTCTGGAGGAAGTTTTGCCTATGAAGTATGTATCATTTTGTTTGGATCGCTGATACTTTTATATGCCCTTTGAAGCACAATAATGATGCAAAGGACTTGCGATTTTTTCATTTGTTTCATTAAAGTTGGGTAGTTTGGTTTGCTTTGGATCTTTATTTTGATGATTTGTTTGGGTACTTCGATTTTTTCATTTGTTTAATTAAAGTTGGGTACTTCGGTTTGCTTTGGATCTTTATTTTGATGATTTGTTTGGCCGTATATAATTTTTTTTTTCTTTTTAAGGTTTTAGTGAACTATGGAAGAGATCTCGCTATGATCTATTGTGTTGATGTCTGGTTTCAGAGGATAAATATTAGGAGAAAAACTTCGAGTTTTAAAGAAATCACATCTTGGGAGTATTAGGTCTGTATCATCAATTATCTATTTTTAAGGCTCCATCTGGTTGCCGATGAAGTTTGATGAAAAGGAAACAAAATTCACAATTCAAATTCTGGGTTATTATTGATCAAGCCATCCATTTCCTAAGCATATTAGGAAGTGTCAGCAAGGAACTAGTTTTTCTTAATTCGATTGTTGATGAGGTTTTAGGTAGTGAAATGAGAATGTTAATAAATGTGTAGCAAGTACTTTCCAATGTAACTTCTTGCTGACCTCACCAAGCCACGTGAAGGCAAATGAATAGATGTAGTTTGAGAACAATTTTCTTTGAAAACTATGGAGAAATGGTGTTTCCGATTGTGGAGCTTGCTTCAGAGGATGTTGGTCTGCCAATAGTTTTTAGCATGTCTGCCCTAATTGTTTCTTCCAACTTATTTGACAAGAGCTATTTTCATACTGAATTATGTCTTCTTGTTAATAGAAGAAAAAAAATTCTCAGGGTGAAGCTGATCAAGCACTTTTGTTTAACAAATAGAAAATTGAGGAAATCATTGTTCAATTTTAAATCAACAGCCATAAGATATCCAATATTGTAGAAATGTGACCTTTTAAGCATGTTTAATTAGATGACACGTGCAACTATATGTCTTTTGTGTTCTTGTTGATTTATTCTAAGTTTCTCTTATGGCTGGAACTTTTCAGGAGAGGTATATCCAAATTCTACTGTGGCAAATCGAAATCTTTTACAAGTCTAAGGGATGCTACCTCCTGCTCTTCCGTTAAAGAAATAGTGAAGCCTGAAAATGCTTACACCAGGAAACGCAAGAATTTACTTGCTCATAGTACTTTCTGGGACAAGAATCGCAATTATCCGATGGGAAGTAGCAGTGGCAGTATATCAAAGAGACCTCTCAACTCCAGTAGAAGTACTTTGGCTCTGGCGGTGACTATGAACAGCTATGAGAACAATAACAATAGTGAAAGCTCCAACTCAAACTCATCATCACCCACTCTATGTCGTCCTCCTCTGCACCCGCATAGTAGAAGATCACCGGACAACGAATCATCATCGTCACCCCCTCCACGGAATTTCTCTCCATGGAAGTCTTTCTCTCTGTCTGATCTGCAGAGTGCTGCTGCTACAGCTCCCAGTATCACTGGCCTAGAGATCAGTAATGAAGACAAGGACAAACTGCAGTGAAATCTTACTTGAGTTACCCTGTGGAAATCAGAATCTAAAATTGGATTATGTTCATGGTGTTGGGGTGCTTTGTATGCATTCGCTTGTAGTTTGATCTTGTGGTTCTGCCTGTTGTACTGCTTGTTTTAGCATACAATGCCACGGCATTTTCAGAATATAATGGCAGCAATGCAGCAGTTTTAACCCCTTCTTTTTTTAGCTTTACGTAATGGGCAGATTTGTTGTTTTTTTTTTTTTTTTTTTTTGTTTACCATCAAAGAGACCTGTTGTGTCCTCCCATTTTGTCCCGCCATGTTGACATGTCTGCTGACTTGTGCAACCAAATAGCTTGCAGAAAAATGAAGGTTTATAAGATGGTAGAAGTTTCTGAAGGGGGGAGAAGAGCCAGCAGATAGGATTGCTTGCTATCTCGGAATTGTTCGTTGGCGTGCTATGTATGTAACAGGGGATTGCCCCCTTTTTGGAGATGCTTTCAAGTTCGCTCTACCTGGTGTGGCAAAGCAAGACAATGTACTCATGCTGGTTACCAATGCCCTCGTATCTCCTGCCAAGACACTCATTTAAAGTAGTCACAGGTTTGATGATTGTTGTATGGTGACTGGTGTGTGAGAAACCTAAAGAGACTACTTGTCAACTAGCCGTAACTTTGTGATTCCTCTCCACCACTGGCCGTTACCTTCTTGAAGTTGTGGGGATTAGGGAGATGGTTGTGGAGCACGATTTCTGGTGGGCAAGTTCCATGGCAATCTTGTTGGGTGGGAATCTAGGAATACTAATAGGCTCCCATTCCAGAGCTATTTATCCTTCTTGAACATGAAGTAGGAATTGGAGAGACTGGTCTGGTTCCAAATCTTGTAGTTAGTTTCCATGGAAATTTTGTTAAGTGGTTCTGGTAGTAGACTCTTTTTTCCAGGATTAATCTTTATCCTGCTTCAACACAACCAGCCATTGCTTGCCTTCTTGGAGGTGTGACACAGCATCTGGTAGTCAGGTTCCATGGAAATATGTTGGGTGGTATATGTCAATGGACTCCTTTTCCAGGGCTATTTATCCTTCCCCAGCACAACAGACCATTGACTTCTTGAAGTTGTAGTGATTGGAGACGGGGCATGGTGCAATATCTGGTACTCAGCTTTCATGGAAATCATGTGGGCGGTAATGACAGAACGATTGGACGCCTTTTCAGAAAGATGCAGAAAATGAGTTACTATCCATGGAAACCCTTCAGAATCTTCCTGAGGTGAAACTGGACCTGGCTTATGAGAAAAGCTTGTTGAAGATCATGGACTGTTGTTGGCTTCGATCATTGGTACTCGTCCAGCAAGTCATGATGCAGAGCAAAGCAATTTCTTGGTCAGGTTCATGACCTATCCTCTTGACTATGCATACTCCATGAGAATTGATGCTATCATATACAACTAGTGAACAATTTGAAGTGCCATTAATTGCAACCTGAAATGCCTTGATTTTTATCGTTCAGGTGTTATTGGAGACACTTATGTACATCCAATAAACTTGGTTAATTAGTATGATACATTCAAACTTCCAGTCATTGTTCAAGTTGCCTCTTTGGGTAATCTCTGTTGTGAGGACATAGCAAAATGTGCAAGAAAATAAAGGAAAAAACATAAAAAAAAAAAGTCTTATCACCATTTTATTCTCGTACAAAAAGGTTAGGCTAGTACTGTAAAGTTCTTTTACTAGGATTCCAAATATTTGGGACTAAGATTACACATAATGCAAACAGATTTAGCAAACTGAATGCCGACAAAAGCTTACACTAATAAAAGAACATTCAGATAAAGATTGTTTGGATAATCAGGACAGCAAATGAGGTTAAGACTTGCATGTGATCATTGGTGTGAGAGATTTCACATTTGGATCTCATCAGGTACAACTCAAGAAATCTTGTGACCAGGCTGAGAACTAAGAATGAACTAAACTGATGAAAGTGAAATGGATAATTAATTTGGTATACTTTCCAATCAATGCAGTGAATATGAAGTTGACTTGGTAGGATGCTCCAAAATCGGAAAGTGTAAAATTTATAGCATATGAAAACAAGATTACAAGCTAGATTACTTTACTTAAATATTGCTCTAGCTTGGATTAAATTTTTGCAATTGATTCTACATCCAAAACAAGCTATTCCTTCTTAGTTTCAGATTGGAGGGAACAGAGAGTTTGAACTGAGGATGAACGTTACTACTACTCTTGACTTATTATAATAAGCCATGCAATGGCAAAGATAAAGAGCTGGCCAAGTAGATAAGTACCTGAGTTTTGATTCCTTTGCCCCTTCTTCATGTTAGACACCTGTAAAATTTTCCTCCTGCCAGATGCTCAGTTGTCAGAAAAACGGAAAATTTGTGAATGAGTCCAATTGTGAGTGCCATAATCACATTTAAAGCATTAATTACCACCTTCCCTGAGATGATTTCTTACTTAAAAAGATTCCAAAGTAATTATAACTCTTCATTGTATAGAGAAGACTTCGATAAGAACGGGCTCATAACATTAACTCTTTTTAGTTTGTGGAGATGTGTTGAATTGGGTATAAATTGAAGTGGGGTGTTGGGTTGGGGTGGCGCGACTGTAAGAGCCTCTAGACCTTGGCTCAGCAAGTTTGTCACAGAGAGGATGGGTTCATAAGAAAACCATCCTGCCTAGGAACACTCCCTTTCAGATCTCTTCTTCCTTTCCTGGTACATTGAATTTTTATCCTTTCATTTTCTTGGTTATCTGTGGTCTGTCAATGCAAATACATGGCTGCAAAAATTGGTTGAACAAGATGGGGCTTCATGTATTTTTTTTTTGTGGTTTTGTCACCCTCTTCTTGTGCCTGTTTGATACATAGAAGTCTTATAGGCACTTGTGTCTAGCAGTCAAAATTGTTGCTAGATGCTAGTTGCTAAACTGTGGTTAGATTTCCGTTTTTTTTAATTTATTTTGGGGTGGCTTTTGATGCTCATACGATAATATTTGGCCATGGAGGGAGTCACCCTTTTGAATTTTTGGTCATCGGTTGTCTTTCTTCATTGTTTGCCCTTCTGATTTTGAAAAATATGTATAATTTTCTTGATCTGATTGTTACTTGTGCGAGCAGGTTTTCTAATACTTTCGGCCATCTCTCTTCATCCTCGGTACCACTGTATTCACAACCATGCTTCTCCTTATGGCTACTTCATCATCTCTACTAATTTCCTCAGAGGAATTCAAGCTTTTTCATGAAATGGACAGGAAGCTGTACACCCTCCTCACGAAGGACCTCTGGCGCGACCCTCTGGAATCCATGAAGATCATGGCCTTATGGCTCTGGCTCGAGCGATCTGGCTTCAACAATGTCATCAGAAGGATTTTGTCCCTACCCCACTTTCTGATAAATGAACTTGCAGATGAGGCAGTAACATGCGTAAACTGCCTCAACACCAAACCATTTCTACCCTTGCCTGAACACAGCGATATCCCACTGACTCAAAACCTGATAGACAATGAGATCTCTCTCCGGCACTTCCATGAAAACCGGCAGAATGTAATTGAAGGTGTTGCCAAGATTATAACTGAAGTTTGTGTCAGAGCATTGACTGACATAATGCAGCAAGCCATAGAGAGAAATGCTGTCCAGCAAGTAGCTGAAACGAAAATGCTAGTATCGTCTTTGATTCAACCTGGCTTTGTTGGCTTGAGGATTGGTGAAGTAGAGAGAGTCAAGCCGGGGCCTAAAACGCGCGAGGTGCACCCGGATGAAAGGACCATGTTCTTCACATTCTCCAAGGGCTACCCCGTGGCTGAGCCGGAAATCCGAGAGTTCTTCACTAGGATTTATGGGGACTGCATTGAGTTACTCTACATGCAAGAAGTGCAGCCTGGTGAGCAATCCCTGTTTGCTAGAGTTGTTTTCTACTCGCCTTCTTCTATTGAATTGATCCTCAATGGGGTTGACAAAGCAAAGTTTACCATCAATGGGAAGCATGTTTGGATGCGGAAATTTGTGCCGAAACAACGCCGGAGCTCGTCATCACCGCCGCCGCTGCTCGCACGACCGGATATGCCAGGCACCTCCCCTCCTCCTAGTCCATAGGTCTGCTTTGTAATGGTCTTTTGCCTGTAATAGTGCGACTCTTGTTTCCATTTTGCAAGCAATGAAAGTCCATGGGGGACATTGTAATAAGCCAAAACGGAACTACATAAATAAGTGGAATTTAGAGTAACTTCGTGATGTATGTGTTATATAACCTACACGTCCTACACCAAAAGCAAGCTAAAAGGGGAAAAGTGAAATTGAACTAAAAAAACAAAAATAACATCTATCGTATGCCTCTTATATCTAGTTACAATAAATATTGCCTTAATCAGGGACGAAGATATAGGGGTTAGGAGGCTATTTCCATCCGTAATCTTCAAAATAAACTCTTAAGAGTCCTTTTGCTGGGTTCCATTTGGGCACCTAGCATCGTAATAACAATATATTAAAGATGAAATTCAAGACAAAATCATGGCTTTGTCCCTAATAATATGGGTACAACTAATTACAAAACTATTGTTCCTCATCAAAATGCCTTGTTCTCAAGAAAATGCTACTGTGAAATCATACGGAATGGTGGCTTTATATATTATTTTTTTTATATTTATTGTATGATATTTTCCATCATTATATTGTGAACATGATTAAGAAAAGGCAATAAATTCAAGAAATTACCGACTCAAGGTGCTTCTAGAAGCCAATTACTCTAATAATAGTTAGAAATGTCTCAATAATAAGATTTTTGTAATTTCAAGAAATTAAGTGTTACTATTATATTTAAATTTTTTGAGACCCACCACTATTATAATAGGATATAGTAAATTAAGCTCTCATTACTCGTGTCATTGTCGTACTATAAAATTTATCTTAATTTCATTAACATGGATACGATGTTCTGTTTATCCATTCATTCGAAAGACCCCAAAAGTCATAAATCATAACTAGCCAAATGGTTCTCCACCAAACAACTCTATGTAACCCTAATCGGCAGGAATTAGTGGCCATTTTCATTTAGACCATAGTGAACCTTCCAAGGGGCGTCACTGTCATTTCATACAAAGACCAGGGGCAGTTTAGGAATAAAACTGGCGGTATGCCAGCCACTGCCAAAAGCAAAACCCCTCCAAAGTTCCCAATAGAGCAAAACGGTTTCCCCTCTCCTCTCTCTCCTCTGTTAGAGGAGTCCATGAGCAGCAAAAGGAGCCCTCTCAGCGCGCGGCTGGTATCTAATCTTTCGAACTACGTACAGTCTTAGTGTAAAAGGTATGAACTTGGAACATTTGCCATGTTTCTACTCCTTACACACAGCCTCATGCACAGGACAAAAAGGTGCTATGTTTTACATTTGATGTTGGATTTCCAAACCGATATCGTAGAATTCAATGAATTCCATAGAGTTTGGAACAACTGAACTTTGATGTGTTTAGGGTACTAAATTTGGGTAATTGGGTTGGGTCTTGAAGGACCCAGAAGAAGTAGACACTAGGTTTGATTTAAGTTTGTAGTGTGAACGCAGTTTGCTTGAAAATGGAGTCGGCCCCTAGTGGCGAAGAACCCGCATCGTGGGATGAACTGTACAATGTCAATTTAATGCCGTCGGAGTTGTTTCTCAAGTTCCGGAAAGAAATTGAGGGGTTTCGTGTTGGTGTCAATTTGGAGGTATATCTTTATTCCTTTACACTATTGAGCGGTACTGAATTCAAGCTTTTGACTGCCTTTTGAGTCCTTAAATTGATTGATGCTTTGTTTGCATATTGGCTGTTGCTGCTCTAAAATGAAGATGAATTAACAATAGGAAAACAATTCTATTAGCAAAATCTATTATTCGCCATTCTGGAGTGTTGAATTCTCGTGCTTGATTTCTCAATTTTGATGTATGGGGTTCAGGTCCCCTTGCCTTGTCTTGTTGGCCAAAGAAGAAAGAATTCTCTATGTATGGATGGCTTTGAACGGGAATGCCTGACTTTGGAACAATTTCATTCTCTTTTGTTTGTGGAAAGGTTTCTTTGATGTAAAAGATTTGCTATCAGCCGACTGTATGAAAGCTGCTGTTATCTAAATCTTCATAGAGTACATCATGAAGTATGGCTGTTCAGTCTTATGAAGTCAGGATCATTGTGTACCTGCTACCATTTACTTGATGCTGTCTGAACTGTGAATATGAGTTCCTTTTTATGTCATATAAAGAGGACTTGAGAATGAAGCTTCACTAGCCAGTTGAGCATTGACCTGCCCTGTTACGTAGAGACCTACAGTATACATTCTATTTTTGGATAACTGAAACCTACAATATGTATGAGCTAGTAGCCATGTCAAGGCTTAGTAACATGGGCACTGATTACGTGTTGGATGTGCCTTCTTGTTAAGCATGTAGCGGCACATGTGCAGGTCCAACAGAAGAAGATAGCAATATTTTTAGTCTCTGTTATGAATCCTTTAGATACTTGCTTAACCATTCCAGTGCTGGATGGAATACGTCATAGATGCACCAACTCTAGTTTGGACCTATCTGGAGTATAGACAAATACCTGCACTGAAATGTGAACTCCAGTTTATGTTACAAATAAAGCCTGCAATACTGATACTGCTTGTTTTATCATTTTTATTGTCGAGTGAAACCAGCTATTTTATAGACATGTATGAACTGTTGTCAACGTATTGTAATATTTTGATTTCATGATTCTTGGGTCAGTTCTATAATGCTCCAAGTAATGAGTACCAGGCAAAGCTGGTATTGAAGCCTCTATCCTATGATCGAAAATGGAAGTTCATGTATGAGCCTTTACATCATGATGTGCGCCTGCTTTCCAAGAAGATCCCAATCACAAAGTTTCTAAATCTCCAGGTTTGATACTCTCTCTCTCTCTCTCTCTCTCTCTCTCGTGAGTTTCGGACACAGTGCTCAGTGCATGTCATGTATCATTGGTGGAGTTGGTAATATAATTTATTGACTGTGAGATAATAGTAATAGCCGTCTTTGAACCCTGACCTGTATGAAATCTTGTATAAAGGTTCAGTTCATGTAATATTGCAGGTTGGCATAGGCCATAGTTTTCAGTTACATGCAACTGGTTGGAAATGGAAGCTTACTACTTGTTTGGGTGGAGATGGTGTATCTAGGATCCGGAATAAGACATCACTTGGCTTGTGTCCTGGTGTGGATTTGCGGTTCGGGTGGAGAGCAGACTATGTTTTTCCAGAAATTACTGGGCAAGTTCCTTTATCTTCTTTCAGCTGTTGCTTGATGGTGATTGAATTGTTAGAGTTGACCTTTTTGTTTCTTTGTTGGTTTAGTGATAACTAACGTTTTAATTTTGGCTTTGACAGGGCTTTGGGCACGGGCGAACCATTGTTCAACATGAACTCAGGACGCTTGCAAGCATCGCTTGATCGAATTGAGGCCATTTTGACTCATTCATCATCATAAGGACTTGTCAAGGTGTGCTTATCCTTTGATTCCTTTGATTTTCTTTCTTTCTTTAATTTTTGTTAGAATATGCTCATTCTATGTTTTTCTTTTCTAGAATTTAATGAATAAAACTCTTACTGTGACCATTTTGTGGATGAGTCGGTTTACATGGCAAGCAGTCATCCAGATTTTGATACAGCCGTACTTTGAAAGATATATCCTTTTACCTCATTGTTTCCAGGAAATCAATGGATTAGATCAATAGGGTCTTTAATCATTTTAAAACCTTTGATTGTTCCAGTTTTAGATTAACATCAATATTCTTCTTACAAAACCTCTTACGTGGCATGTTGAGCAGGAACCTTTGAAGACTTCAGGCACTGTCTTGAAAGCTTAACATGCATGCAAGTTGAAGAATAGTGATCACCAGTGGGTTTATTATCGTATTCTTGTGCAATGGTCCTTTAAAATGTGACCTTGGATCCACATGAACCGAAGATTGTAATTAAATCAATACGGTTTTCCCCACCGAGAGCAGTTTATGAAATAGGAACCCCACCTATGTTCCCAAATGGTTAAACAGCAATATTTTCTTGACAGCTTGTTCTGTCATCGTTTTCTTTCAGATTTTTTTTTCTTTTCTGTCTCTCATCTATTTTTAATCGTACTTCTGCTTTATGGAAAAGTTGATTGATAAGGATTCGCTATGTGAATCCATTTCACCATGGCTTATTGGCAAATGTTATAATGTCTTTTCAGCATGGTTGATAGTATTGGGATCCATTGACACTGAACAAACTTGAATTAGTTTTCCTGTAGGATGGGACTAATGCCACAGCTGCTTTTGATGCTTCCACACTTCTAATGTCATTTGTTTTCATATTTTTACATTAGAATAGTCTTCAAAGACTGGCAGGTGTTAAGCTGAGGATATGAAGGTTGTTTCATTGAATATATAATTCAAAAGGCAGTAGCTAAATATATTAGTTGCCCTTGATTGTCAAGCACATCAAACATTTCTTCTTCATAAGAGATTCTGTAGTTCTGTTGAGCCTTACTGGGGGCACATTACATTTGTGTGCTCCAGTCTTTGATGTGCTTAGGCTTGAATGATCATTGTATATTCTCTGTTTGGTACAGGGATGAAAAATTATAGATATAACAGAGTTTTTGAGGGATAAAAACTTCAAGAAGAAATGAATTACTTTCCCAAATCCACTTCTCTCGTCCATGCCTCGTGCTTTTCCTTCTTACACAAAAGGGCCTATATGTGTATACATTCGTTTCCTTTTCTTTCGGCTCAATTCCTTCTTCCCCCTCCAACCAAATAGACTCGGCAAGGAAAATTCTATGGGTGACATTTTTACAGTGTTTTTTTTTTTTTGCCAAGTAAAATAATGGAAAGAGGTGATTACGGGTTCGTTTGGTAACATTGTCAATTTTTATTTTTTGCTGTGTGTTTTTGTTGTATATTTTTTGTAGTTTGGTGATGACCGTTTATAAGTTATCATTGTGCCAAAAATACTAGACCAATGTTTTAATAAGAGAAAATATATTCATTTTAGTGTTTTTAGTTTTCTTTCTTCAAATTTTGTAAAAAACTAAAAAAAAAAATTTAAACAAACACCGTTTTCTATTTTTTCTAAAAAAAAATAAAAAATAAAAACATTAAACGTTACCAAATGAGACCGTAGTAATTGACTGTTTTTCGTAGCGTTACACTGTCATTTGTTAACTATTGATGTGACTGAAATGTTTTCTCCATCTAATCAAAATTTGAATGCCTAACCTCTTGTTCCTGATTGAATTCTTTTATCCCACATATAATTCACTCATGGAATTTATTTTTTTCAAGTTCCAAAAAATAAAATAAAAAAAAATTTTGGGAGACAACAATGTGCAAGTACTTTAAGACAGAAAGCTAGACAGCATTACCGGACCATCAAATAAACCAACAATAATCAAACGGCTAGGATCAATTACCACGTATTACTAACAGTAGAGTTTTCAAATTTTAAAAAGCCAAACAGATCATCAAAGTCCACAATCTTCAAAAGCAGAGGGAGGGATTGATACTCCACTCGAGATTAAAGAGTGGCCCTTCCCAACCTAGCCGTTATGGTGTGACCCTCAACGGCCACTTCACCTTGCTAATATAAATTCAAATTTCTACAACCCCCCAAAGGCCAAAACCATCTCTCTCTCTCTCGCAAGAAAGTCCCCAGATGGCTTCCTCTAAGCTCAGAAGCTCATGTTCCTTCCCGAATTTTCTCCTCTCATGTTTGAATTTCATTCTCTTCATCCTCTCTGCAGCCTCTCTTGCCCCAAATATTGCCCTCAAAATGCCACCAACTTCCCTGGGTTGGGCATTCTTCATGGTATCTTGCATTTCACTTCTCTCCTCCTTTGTGGGTTTCTACTCTCAGCTCACCCACTTTTGCTTCATAACCCACGTCTCCCTCCTCCTCGCCTCATCAATTGGGCAGTTAGTCGGCATTTTAGCCCTGTTTACCAAAGAAAAATCGAGCCTTTCCATGCTAAAATCGCCAAGAGACCCAAGAGAGGCAAAGTTGTTAGTGAGGTTGGAATGTGGGATTTTGATGGCCATGTTTGTAATGCAAGTAGGCGTCTTGGTACTGACATGTGCTATACATAGCTGTTGGGTAAGAGAGTACGAGGGATTAGAAGCCGAAAGAGAGGCGTCAGCAAAGAAGAGGAGTCGAAGGATTGCAAAGGTGCAGGAGGAGTCCATGGCAAATGCAGCCAAAATAGCTGAGATGAAAGCAAAGGAGTTGGATGAGAAGATGATGAACAAGTATGGGCAGTGGGTGAAAACTGACTTTGAAGGCTAAAGACAATTCTTCTTATTGTGGTTAGTAGTTTAATGATCTGTTTGATTGCATTGTTGCTGGACTTGGCTTCGGGTCACTATGGGGTGGCCACTGGATTTGTTATCTGAGCCCATATCTGGTGTGTTTTTTTATGAGTAATCCAGTGTTTCCTTCATATACATTTCTTGATGTTTGATGAAAAATATGTAGAAAACCTGAAATTTCAAAATGCCTCAAACAGTCTTTCGAGTTTGAAATCAATGTTCTTTTAGATTGTGCTTGAGATGGAAATTTCAACAATTATCACTTAGCATAATTAGGAGCGAGTTGAAGGGGTTACAGGTCGGAAAATTACTTGTATACTTTAGGAAATGGTTGAAGAGAGAGAATACAAAGCAAATCATGAAATTTTTTTTTAAGACATAAAATAAGGCACAAAGGCCAGAAGCTACAAAAGGTCTAAAGAAAGCAAACTACAGAGCTTATCAACGAAAATTTATCAAAGGTTGCAAAGTGGCTTTGCTTCAAATGATAAATCTCATTCAACAGAAAATTTCTTCTATTCGTTGTATGGACAAAGAATTCATTGTGCACACAAGACCATAACAACTCGACACAGAATCGGGGAAGACAAGAACAAAGTTTATATGCCTCGCAAAATTTTGAACTCCACAAATGAATCATTCTGCTTACAGGATTATTTTCGAGCTCCAAAGAATCAATGG
Source organism: Euryodendron excelsum (assembly GCA_033060915.1). NCBI lineage: Eukaryota > Viridiplantae > Streptophyta > Magnoliopsida > Ericales > Pentaphylacaceae > Euryodendron > Euryodendron excelsum. The sequence continues at coordinate 12,507,620 of CM065381.1, read as the reverse complement.
AATGGTGTTGGGCAAGCTTTCGAAAGAAAGCAGATGCTAAATAAAACCAAAAAAAGTTCCTACCAAAAACAAATTTCCATTTGCAGTAATGAAAAGTCAAATAGACAATTAGGTTTAACTAATTGAAGAATTCAGACAAAGAATATTTCAAGGAGATGAAAAGTCAGCTGAAGTCTTCCTTAATTTATTATTAAATCTAAAACTGAAACAGACTTTAATGCGAGACCTACTTCCCCCCCACCCACCCCCGCGACACAACTCCCTCCCCGGCACCACCCCAATCCCCATTACAATTATTATTATGCCCTCTTGACAAACCCTCACCCCCTTCTCCCCCCCCCCCAAATCCCCATTATAATTATTATTATGCCCTCTTGACAAACCCTCACCCCCTTTCCCCTGCCCCGGTTTTTTTTGGGTCAATTTTATATATTTTTTAGTTTTGTTTCTTTTTTTAATCAGTTTTATTTTTCTTTTTGGATAATTTTTCTTTTATTATATGTTTGTAATCTTTTGTGGTAAATTCAAATGTACATAAAACAACGATAATAACTAATTTGATTTGTGATAAATTCGTCTGTATAATCGCGACTGTTGTTGGAGATACTCTCCTCACTGGGAACATCATTCTCAATTGACCAACTATCTGAAAATGAACCGAAATAGTCATACATAATGTTCTTCTATGAATTACGAAAAGTGATGGCTAAGAAAAGAACTCTGTTCTAGGAAGAGAGAATGAGAGGTTGAGAGGGAGATAGCAGTGAAGGAAGGGGTGACTAGAGAGTGACTGAAAATAAAGTGTGAGAGGATGATTTAAAGGGGGAGGTTCTGACATGTGTCAAGGGTTAGAGGGTGGGTAATTTAAAGGGATGAGAGATTCTGACATGTGTCAAGAGTTGTCAAGGGTTGGAGGGCGAGAATTTAAATGAAGGGGGAGGTTCTGACATGGGTCAAGGGTTGTCAAGGGTCGGAAGGGGGGTAATTTAAAGGGAGGGGAGGTTCTGACATGTGTCAAGGGTTGAAGGGGAGGTAATTTAAAGAGAGGGGAGGTTCTGACATGTGTCAATTGTTGGAGGAGAGTAATTTAAAAGGAGGGAGAGGTTCTAACATGTATCAAGAGTTGGAGGGGGGTAATTTAAAGGGAGGGGGAGGTTGGGGGTAATTTAAAGGAAGGGAGAAATTCTGACATATGTCAAGGGTTGGAGAGGGGGTTCTGACATATGTCAAAAATTAAATAAAACAAAAAAAAAAGAAAAGAAAATTGATGAAAAAAGCAATAAACAAAACTGATTAAAAAAAAATAAACAAAACTAAATAAAAATTAAACAAAACTAAAAAAAAAAGAGATACACGAAAATATATAAAAAGGTGGGATGTCGGCTTGGGAGAATAATTTAAAAGGAGGAGAAGGTTCTGGCATGTATTAAAAATTAAATAAAAAAAAAAACAAAACTGGTGGAAAAAAACAATAAACAAAACTGATTAAAAAAAAAAAAAAAAACAAAACTAAATAAAACTGAAAACAAAAAAGAAAAGAAATGCATGTTAAGGGGGTTTGGGTGAATTGTAATTTTAAGAGAGGAAGAGGGGTATAAAGGTAATTGTGATGAGGACAAAATTAACAAGCGGGGGGCAGTGTCAGGGGTGGGAGAAGCAATTTACTTCTGCCTTGAGATTTTGAGCTCTGATCAAGAGCCTCCGAAAAGTTGTATGAGAGCCCAAGGGCAAGTGCTGCTTTCAGGCCAAAAAAAAAAACAGATTAAATCCAGTAAAGGGTGCCTCAAATTTGAGTCAGTGATCAGAACCAGCAAGGATGGCATTGCCTTCATCACAACCATGGATGAAGAATAGCAATATCAGTAACTTTCACTACAACGTGCCTGGTAAGATAACAATCACAATAAAAAATTCATTCTTTGGTTTGTTGGAGACTGCTATATTTACAAAAAAATTACCATTATTTTCTCATTGATTTTCAAAAAAAGCAGCAGAGAGGGATCTAAGCAGCTACCTGCCACTACACACAACCATACTCCAAGGCAACTGGGAGAGTGCCAGAGAAATTCTTATAAAAGAACCACAGGCAATTACGGCTCGTATCACCGCCCTGGCAGAGACGCCTCTTCTTGTGGCGGTCAAGGGAAGGCAGGGGATACTTTTTATAAAGAAATTAGTTGAGTTAATGCCACCAGAGGCACTGGCCCTGCCTGATTATTTTGGCAACACAGCACTTCATGCAGTTGCAGTGCTTGGAAATATTCAGGCAGCCAAGCTGTTTGTGCAGAAAAACCCGGACTTGCCTAATATTTGGAACAATGATGGCTCTCTGCCTCTCCACTTAGCCGCCATGCGGGGCGAAAGGGAGATGACTTTGTTCTTGTTGTCTGTCACAAGCGAAGACGAGGAATCAAAACCTTATGAAGACGAAGCGGGTGCTACCCTTATGCGTTTTGCCATAGATGTTGGATTCTATGGTGAGTATGGCTTGGTATTTTTTACTCCAAATTATAGAAGAATTGGGAATTAGTTTGGTCTGTTTCATTGTTGTTTTATTAGATGTGGCCCTGATTCTACTTCAGCACAATCCTAAGCTAGCATGGCAAGATTTTTCTCCTCTGGAAGTGATGGCCCAAGAGCCTTCTGCTTTCCCAAGCGGAACATGCTTCAATATCTGGAAGAGTTTAATCTATTCTTGTGAGTATCTTCTTCACCCTCTTTCCCCTCATCTATTTCCTGTACTGTGGTGATTATATTCTTTGTTGATGCTCTTGGTTGGAGGCTGCGGCAGACAAAGAATTTTGGGTGAGGAGGGGGTAAAGAAATTTTTTTTTTTTTTTTTTTGTTGAAAGCAGGGTTAAGATTTTTTATTTTTTATTTATTTTTAGGAGATCCATACATTATATAGTTAAAATAAAATTTTGAAACTTTGATTGGGCTAATACGCTATATTATATTTTAAATATTCAAAAACCAATCAGGCATAAAGGAAGGCAATGGCAATTGGACAGGATTGGGTAACTGCCCAAATCCCTATCGATTTAGTAATATTCAAAGTAAACGCTAAAAGGAGAAATTAAGTGTTTACTTTGAACAGTAGATCATGTAGGTATTCATATTTGTCTAATCTCTCTATTCTTTTTTCTAGGTGTTCCCTCGAAATTAATAAATATCCGAGGATCTCCCTCTCAAGGAGATGTAGAACATGCGGGAGATCATTCTCAAGAAGGATCCCAGATGGGTTGTTGGGCTCGAACATTCAGAGGAAAGCAATTACTCTCTGGTTTGTGAACAATGTGTTGTCTTTAATCGAGTTTAGTAAACAGGTCATCACCTTGGACCGTACCTTTACCGATGGTATAATTCCAATTGCCATCGCTAAAGGTACCTAAATATCTGTCGCTATAATCTTTTAGAGAGGGAACATGGTGCATAGGAATACTTTCAGTGACGGTTTAATCACTTTTAGTGATGGATTTCAACCGTCGGAAAATGGTTTTCTTGGGTTTTTCATTCTCGTTAGGCACAACTGGTTCAAATTTGACTCGTGCCGGATATGAAATGACACATCATTTCTAGAATAACAAGAGAGACTCCACAACACCTATAATACTGTGTCCGTGATGTAACCATTTTTGTTGTTCTGAGGAACATATTGTAGATCATATCTTTGTGAGGTGCCTAGTTATCCACCCGATTGGCGTGCTGATGGTGGCTTAGCGCATGGAGCCCTTCTCTTAACATTTCTATTGTAAACTTGGCAGATTTTGAGATGGCAGGGGATTCTGTATCCTTGGTTGAATTTGTTTAATGAATTGGTTAGCATATCCGTGTATCTTTATATATATATATATATATATCAAGGCACTTAAACCTTTCTGTGTTAGTATGGAGAATTGGTTAGGAACCAGTATTCACTCTGGAATTCCCTCTTTCATTTTGACTGATTTGGTTTTATTGTGATGCAGTTTGGCAAACGTTGCATGTAGTACTGTGGAAAGTCCTTGAAATGTTAGGTAAGAATTGCTGAACCAGCCACTTAAGTGCACTCAAAATCTGATCGTAAAGTTAACTTACATCATATACTTGAGTTCGATATAATTGCAGTGCCACCGATCAGGCACATTCGACAGACAAAATTGATGCATCATCAAGCAATTCAACTTATCAAAAGCTTATTCAGGGAGGTCATAGATCTGGATCACACAAAAGCTTCCTCAATACTTAGATTGCCCTTCCTTCTAGCGGCACAGTATGGGATTCACGAAATTGTCAAAGAGATTTTAGACTTGTTTCCCAATGCAATTACCTTTGTGGATGAAGAGAACCATACTGCATTCCATCTTGCAGTTATGTACCGTCATGAAAAAGTTTTCAACATCATGCATCAAAGAAGCGGGCAGTATAAACTGTTGCTGTCAATGTTAGTGGATAATAAGAAAAATAATATCTTGCATTTGGCTGGATGCAAGGCTAATCGACTTGATCTCTGCTCTGGTGCAGTTCTACAGATGCAACGTGAATTACAGTGGTTTAAGGTAAGAGAAAAGTACCATATTTCTTTATGTTCCAAAGTTTAGACCACAGGCTTAAGAATAGTACCACTAAGCAATAATTATCACCGTTCAGTACTGTCTCAGCATGAAAAAGAGAACTAGACCCAATATCTGATATGTCCTATTAAGATCAAGTCTACACTTTGTACAGAAAAATACACGACATTGTCGTGAAAAAAATGAAAACTTCATTCTTCTGTTTACACTTCTGTTTACATTGTGTTTAAAGCTCCTAATACATCCAATCGTCTAAGCATGATCCGTGGTGGATTTAGATAATTTTTTGCACTTTCCTTGTGAAATTATGGCTGAGAATACATGTGAGCAAGAAACTAGAGGGAAAGTTAGATCATAAGGATTGGGACCTAAACCCACCAGGCTACCCTGATCAAACCAACCCAGATGGTAGAAAGATTAGTTGTTGGGTTTTCATACCAAGCTTGCTCTCTGATTCCAGATTCACCTGTATTAATACTTACAGGAAGTGGAGAAGTTTGTGCTGCCTCAAGAAAGAAAATCCAAGAACTCTGATGGGAAGACACCATTTATGATATTTAATGAGGAGCACAAGGAATTGGTTGCATATGAAGGGCAATGGATGATAGGCATGGCAACTTCATGCACAGTTGCAGCATCACTCATTGCCACCGTGGTGTTTGCAGCGGCTATCACAGTACCAGGGGGGAGCAACGGCCATGGCCTCCCAATTTTCTCCAAAGAAAAAGCCTTTAAGATCTTCGCCATCTCAGATGCACTCGCCCTTCTCTCATCCATCTCTACCATGTTGTCCTTCTTGTCCATTTTCACTTCACGTTATGCAGCAATTGATTTTCTGTACGCCCTGCCCCAGAGATTAATAATTGGTCTGTTGGCGCTATTCTTTTCAGTAACCACCATGATGATAGCGTTTAGTGCCACAGTTTATCTAGTGTTTGCCCAAAAAAATGACTTGCTTCTTCTGCCGGTTGCCCCATTAGCTTGCCTACCAGTGGCCCTGTTTGCAGCATTGCAGCTACCACCCCTTCTAAATATGATCAAATCCACATACGGCCCAAGCATTTTCACTTAGTGAAATGAAGACGACCTCCTGATGCAAATTCGGGACCCACTTTGGTCCATCTTAGAAGATAGATCCTGGGAGATATGTAGGATATGCATTGGATATATGCAGCATAGTGGGTGGAGGGATTTATAGAATGGTGACTTGGTCAATGATGGAGGCAGCCGTGATTTAGTCTTTATTCAGTTGTTATGATTTTCAGCTTGCTTATTCTCGTTTATCTCTTAATTTGTTATGTTTAGTTTATTTCCTAGTATATCTCCTAGTTGTTAATCTTATGGAACAGTCTAGATTATTCGTACGACTATTTATAGCCTGTTGATAATTAATGAAAGGGAGTTGAATAATCTTCCAATTAGTAGAGAGAGTCCCTCTAATATTTATTCTTTGGAGAGAGTCCAATTAGTAGAGAGATTCTGTGAGCCCCTCTAGTCAATCAACGTGAGGTTGAAGGTCCAGAGGTTTCGCACCATTTTTGGTATCAGAGCAATTTCCTTCCTTGGCTAACCTTTCCATTTCATGACTCTGACCCGCAGTGAAAACTCATACATCATGTCAACCAACCCACACCTAAACACTGCCAACTTGAACCCAGAACCATCCAGCCTGCAGCAGCAGGTCACACAAATAGCGACAACCTTGGAGCAAATCGGCCACCGCTTGGATGTTATGGACAAAGGCCAGGCTCGTGAAGATCCAGAGAGACATGCTCGAGGGCGGCGTGTTCCAACTCGTGTAGAGGTGCTGGAAGAAAATGACGGAGTAGACGAGGACGTGGTGGATAATGATGGGTTTGGATATCGCGGACCTCGGTATTTACCTAACTGACAAGTCTTCCCTCAAGACCGTGGTGAGTATGGTGCGGGATATCCTCAACAACCTCTAGATGAACTAACTAAGCGAATGAAGGTGGATGTTCCAGACTTCTATGGAAAACTAGAACCTAATGCCTTCGAAGATTGGGTTACTGCCAATGAAGATTATTTTGACTGGTTTACTGTCTCAGAAGATTGGAAGCTACAATACGTGATGATGAAGCTTAAAGGCCATCCACGAGCTTAGTGGGGAAGTGTGGAAGAGCAGTTGCATCGTACTCAACAACTAGCGGCATCCAACTGGGAAGAAATGAAAGAAAGACTAAAAGAGAAGTACCTGCCCATTGATTATGAACAAATGATGTTTGAAAACATGCTGCAGCCACGACAAGGATCAATAACTGTCGATCAATATACGGATCGGTTCCATGAGCTCATGGTCCGCAGCAGAATAGTGGAGACCGAGCAACAGACATTAGCTCGTTATCTCATGGGACTGAGGAACGATTTACCCAAGGAAATGATGATCGCTCAACTAATTAATGTGGAAGAGGCTTACCAATTGGTGTTACGAATTGAAAAACAACTGGGAATTCCAGGTGAAAGGAGGATGGTGTTGACAGACCCTAAGGCAGGGCATGTCGCAAGCCCAGCCTTCCCATGACCTCTAGTAACGAGTGAGACAATAAAGGGAGCATCGATCGATGACCAAAAGGATAAGGCCAAGGTGACAGGGGAAGGGCCGCAATGCTACAAGTGCAAAGGCTTTGGGCACTATGTTGTGGTATGTCCTACCCGTGACCAAAAATTAGCCTATGTTTGCGAAAGGGAGTTGATGGTGATGGATGCGATTAAAGAAACAGAGGTGGAAGTTCACGAAGCCATCAGTGATGAGGAGGAGCATTTGGGCGCAACCAATTTACCTAGCTGCGTCATCCATCAAATGCTAACAGGGCAGAAGAAGGAGCTAGAGACCACCCATGCGTGGCGCCGCACCAACATTTTTCACACCTGAATGGAACACGATGGTCAAGCTCTCAACGTCATAATCGACAATGGAAGTGGCATGAATGTTATTTCTGAAGATGTGGTGGAACAGTTGGAGCTAAAAATTGAGAAGCATTCCATTCCCTACAAAATTAGTTGGGTTAATTAGGCTAACTCGGTCCCTGTAAAGTCCCTTTGCTTGGTGAAATTTTCATTGGGGAAGAAGTATGTCGACGAAGCCTGGTGTGATGTGATCCTTATGACCGTTTGTCACATGATACTAGGGCGACCATGGCTCTACGACCGACGGGTTTCTTATGATGGGTATGCCAACACTTATTCTTTTATCTTTAAGGGGAGAAAGTTGGTATTGGATCCTTTGCAGGTTTCCGAATTTGAACCGAAGAAAGACACCACCCCTGTACTTACTATGCGCCAATTTGATCGGGCTATACATAAGGAATGTATGGTGATCCTGTTAGTGAGCCGTGAAGCTAAGAAGGATGATGGTCGGATTCCATAAGAACTTGCTAACCTTTTGAAGGAGTTTTGGGATATAATACCGAATGAATTGTTGAAGCAGCTCCCACCTATGAGGGATGTACAACATGCCATTGATTTCATTTCGGAGTCAACTTTGCCCAATTGGCCACACTACCGCATGAGTCCCTCCGAGCATGAGGAGCTCCATCGGCAAGTCCAAGATTTACTAGACTGGGGTTTCATTCGTGAAAGCCTCAGTCGCTGTACTATTCCGGCCTTGCTCACACCTAAGAAAGATAGAAGTTGGCGAATGTGTGTAGATAACCGAGCAATCATAACGATAAAGTATCGCTTTCCTATCCCCCGCCTTGATGACATGTTGGATTTATTGAGTAAATCATCTATTTTTACGAAGATAAATCTTCGGAGTGGTTACCACCAGATTTGCATGCGTCCTGGTGACGAGTGGAAGACGACATTCAAAACCAAGGACAGACTATTCGAGTGGCTGGTTATGCCCTTTGGCTTGACGAACGCGCCTAACACCTTTATGCGTGTCATGACACAAGCACTAAAACCATTCCTAGGTAAATTTGTGGCTGTCTCTTTCGATGATATTTTAATCTTTAGTCGGTGCTTGCAAGACCATCTCGATCATCTGAAGCAGGTATTAACCACTCTACGGGCCCAACAACTTTTTATCAACCGAAGCAAGTGTTCATTTATGAAAGCAAAGGCCAATTTTTTGGGGTTCATTATCTCAGATCAAGGCGTTAAAGCTGACCCTGCCAAAGTGTAGGCTGTCCTAGAGTGGCCTACTCCTCAGACTTTTTTTGACATCCGAAGCTTCCATGGGCTGGCAAGATTTTACCGGCGCTTTATTCGTGGATTCATTACTATCATGGCTCCCATCATAGAATGCTTGAAGGCTAAGAGCTTTACCTGGATGACCGCGGCCAACAAAGCTTTCACCGAAATCAAGGAGAAGATGGGGCAAGCTCCAATATTAAAGTTACCAAATTTTTCAAAGGTCTTCGAAGTAGCCTGTGATGCTTCACATGTAGGGATTGGAGGTGTATTGAGCCAGGAGGGCCATCCTATTGCTTTCTATAGTGAGAAGCTAAATGAAGCTCGCCAAAAGTATTCAACATACGATATGGAATTCTATGCACTAGTGCAAACACTCAAGCATTGGCGCCCCTATTTAATTCACAGAGAATTCATCCTCTACACCGACCATGATTCGTTGAAGCACCTTCAATCACAAAGCAAACTCAATGCCAAACACGCTCGATGGATGAACTTTTTACAACAGTTTGACTTTGTGATTCGCCACAAAGTTGGCACCAAAAATAAAGTCACTGACACCTTGAGCAGGAGGTCCCATTTGTTGCAGATATTCTCGGCTTCTCTAACAGGGCTCGATGGCATTAAGTCACAATACACAGATGACCTGGATTTCGGTGATAAGTGGACCGACCTGTCCACCAACCAATGCACAACCAGTGGTGATTATTCACTGCGAGATAACTATTTATTCTATAGAACGAGGTTGTGTGTTCCTCGTGGTTCCTTATGCGAGTTTATTATCAAAGAACTCCATGGGGGTGGGCTGGTAGGGCACTTCGGTTATGACAAAACGCATGCCCTTGTCGTTGATCAATTTTATTTGCCACGACTGCATCGAGATGTTCACATGGTGGTGGATCGCTGTCGGGTTTGTCAAGTAAACAAGGGGACAAGACAAAATACCTGACTCTATACTCCGCTACCCATTTCTACTAAACCGTGGCAAGATATCAGCATGGATTTTGTGTTGGGGTTACCCAAGACTCTACGGCAGCATGACTTCATCATGGTAATTGTAGATCGCTTCTCTAAAATGGCGTATTTTATTCCCTGTTACAAGACCTATGACGTTTTAAAAATTGCCGTTTTATTTATGTGAAAAGTGGTTTGTTTGCATGGGGTACTAGCCACCATAGTTTCCGACAGAGATGTCAAGTTTATGAGCTAGTTCTAGAAGACGTTATGGGCTAAAATGGGGACAAAGTTATTATTTTCTAGTGCTTTCCATCCTCAGACAGACGGCCAAACCAAAGTGACAAATTGAAGTTTAAGAAACCTATTGCGTTGCCTCGTTGCAGATCATGTGGAGAGTTGGGATTTAGTACCACCGCAAGCTGAGTTTGCCTTTAATAATTCGGTCAACCGAACCATAGGCTGCACTCCCTTTGAAGTTGTCTGGGGAGTTCATCCCCACACGCTACTAGATCTGACTCCATTGCCTATGCCTACTTGGCCAAGCGAAGCTACGATCGATTTTACTAGCTACATGCACGATATTCATGAGGAGGTACGACGACGTATTGCCCTTCATACGAAAGCCTATGCAAGTTATGCAAATGCTCGACACAAGGACAAATAATTTGCAAGTTATTCGTTTACGCCCAGAGCGTTTCTCACCAGATACTTATAATAAATTACATGCTAGGCGTGCTGGTTCATTCCAAATCCTCAAGAAATTGGGTCCAAATGCTTATGTGATTGAGTTACCCCCATAATACAACATCATTCCAGTTTTTAATATAGAAGACCACACCAGGTTTAAAGGCGAAGAGGATGGCATGCCAGTACCACCAGACACAAGCTCGTCGCCAGATCCTTGTACTCGTGGGCCTCACAACATCACTCCTCGAGAAGAAATTGAGGCCATACTTGACCATCAATTTGTCACAACACGTCGTGGTGGGTATTACAAGTTTTTGGTGTGGTGGAAAAATCGCCCAAGCTCATATTTCGTTTGGCTGCGGGCAACAGAGCTCCAGCGTTTGCACCCCGACTTGTTCGCTGCATACGTTCGTTAAAACTTGCCGGAGTCAAGTTCTCCAGAAGGGGCGGCAATTGATGCAAATTCGAGACCCACTTTGGCCCACCTTAGAAGATAGATCATGGGAGATATACAGGATATTGCTGGGTTCATACCCATCAAACCAATGAAGCTTCCACCACCAACTGCAGCCCATCAAACTTGAAGTTTGAAGCAGGAGAAGTCAAGGATGCCACCAACCATGGATGTTCCCATTGATTTGTCAAAATTGTGCAGCTCCTCCCTCCCCTATAAATAGAGGGTAGAGGTGAGGGAGAAAATTCATTCCAGCTCAAGCAAGAGCAAGAGAGCAAGAGAGGTTTTTTGGGTGAGAGTTGTAGTTGAGTGAGAGAGATCCGATCTCCTCCTCCTCCTCTGTTTTTCCTTCTCTATATCTAGTGAAATTCTTCTCCAATTTATTGATGTGAGTGTGTGTTTGATTTTTGGTCCAACAAGTGATATCAGAGCAAGGTTGGAGTGACCGGAGCAATTTCTTTTGTTATTTTTTTTAAGGCTGCCCAGAAATCAAAGTTGCCGAAATTGTGTTTCGATCACACCATTGTGTTCGTCTCGTCGATACGAGTTCAACGGCGTAAACCACGTTGAAAACGGAGCTAAAACGAGCCCGTACAAGCCGGTTAAAGTTCTGCTCCGGCGAGTCAACGCCGGCGACGTCACCGGCGCCGGAGAAGACAAGCTGACGTCATCGTTGACCAAGTCAACCGCCACGTCAGCAACCCAGTCAGCGCCACATCAACAGCCCAGTCAGCTGCCACGTCATCAGCAGCGGCCACGTCATCAATACTTTTGAAAATTATAGTTTGGCCCCAAAAGTTTTCAAAAATTACAATTTGGCCCCAGAACTTTCTAAAAATTATAGTTTGACCCTTGAACAAACTAAAATTTTCAGTTGAGCCATTCTTGAGGTTTTTCACCGTTCCGGACGCAACCGTGCAACATCAACCTCAGGAGCTATGATTATGCTCACCTCTTCGAACTACGCCATTTGGCGGTCTCGAATGGAGGACTATTTGAACTGCCGGGATTCATTTGATCCCTTGGATGACATGGGGGTGAAACCGACGGACACAACGGAAGCCGAGTGGAGAAGAAAGAACAAGAAAACTATCGGTCTGATCAGACAATGGATCGACCACAGTGTATTCCACCATGTTGCTCAGGAGACAGACGCATACACTCTTTGGAGAAAGCTGGAGAATCTGTTTCAAGCAAAAACTGCTCGAAACAAAGCTCTTTTGATGAAGCGCTTTGTAAACTTGAAGTTAAGGAGCGGTACTTCAATAGCTGAGCACACGAGTTAATTCCAGAACTATGTGAACCAGCTCGCAGCCATGGACCTGCCGCGAGACGATGAAGAGCAAGCCCTTTTGCTTCTTAGTTCTCTACCAGACAGTTCAGAGACATTGGTGGTATCTCTCAATAATTCAGCGCCAAATGGCAAACTCACCATGGCGATGATCAAGGATGCCTTATTTAATGAAGAAGCCAGACAGAAGGAAACTGGCATGGAGCAATCATATGCCCTTGCTACAGAAAGTAGGGGGAGGTCTCAAGAAGATAATAGAAGCCAAGGTAAAGGCCGAGGTAGAGGCAGAGCCAGAGGAAGAGGTAGAGGTAGAAGCAGAAGTAGAGGAAGGTCACAGGAGCCTGGAAGATCTAATGATGGACATGGCAAGTTCACTTGTTATCATTGTGGCATTGAAGGTCACATGAAGAAGGATTGTCGGAAATTAAAAAGGGAGCAAGGTCAAGGCAATCACCAGCACAACAAGGAAGATGGTGACACCCTAGTCACTATTAAGGGAGATGTTGTAGTACTCTACGTGGAAGAAGAGACGTGCCTCCACGTTGCTAGCTAAGATTCTAAATGGGTGGTAGACACAGCAGCCTCCTACCACGCCACTCCCCACAGTGAGTTCTTCACGACGTACAAAGCTGGAGACTTTGGTACTGTGAGAATGGGGAACACCAGTTCATCAAAGATTGTGGGAATTGGTGATGTTCAAATCCAGACGAACAATGGTTGTACGATGGTGTTGAAGGACGTCAGACACGTGCCCGACCTCTGGCTTAATCTTATTTCTGGGATAGCCCTTGATTAACAGGGTTATGATAACCGCTTCAACAATGGCACTTGGAAGCTGTCAAAAGGTGCCCTGGTTGTCGCACGGGGGCATATTTGCGGCACGCTGTACAGAACCCATATGAAGGTTCGTTCAGACAACCTAAATGCAGTTAAAGACGAGGCGTCACCAAATCTATGGCACAAAAGACTCGGTCACATGGGAGAGAAAGGGATGTTCACGCTAGTAAAGAAGGCTCTCATTCCAGTAAACAAGGAGATTACATTGAACCCCTGCAAGTATTGCCTATTTGGCAAGCAACATTGAGTCTCGTTCAGTTCCTCAACACGAAGGAGATCAGAGTTATTGAGCCTAGTACACTCTGACGTTTGTGGTCCCATTGAAGAGGAGTCATTGGGCGGTAACAGGTATTTTGTTACCTTCATCGATGATGCTTCACGAAAGGTATAGGTGTATTTTCTGAAGACCAAGGATCAAGTACTCGAGAACTTCAAGATCTTCCACGCAATGGTGGAAAGGGAGACTGGCAAGAAGTTGAAGTGCCTCCGGACAGACAATAGAGGCGAGTACACATCCAAGGAGTTCAAAGCATACTGCTCAGAACGCAGTATTCGCCACGAGAAGACGGTCCCACGCACCCCACAGCATAATGAAGTAGCCGAAAGGATGAATCGGACCATTGTGGAAAGAACCCGATGTATGCTCAGTATGGCTGATCTGCCAAAGACATTTTGGGGTGAAGCTGTTCGTGTTGCCTGCTACTTGATCAACAGATCACCATCAATGCCATTGAAATTTGAAGTTCCGGAGATGGTGTGGACTGGCAAGAAGGATGTCTCCTACTCTCACCTGAGAGTGTTTGGGTGCAAGGCTTTTGCACACGTATCCAAGGAGCAGAGACAGAAGCTCGACATGAAATCTATTCCATGCATCTTCATTGGTTATGGAGATGAAGAGTATGGATACAGACTATGGGATCTAGCAACAAAGAATGTCATCAGAAGTAGGGACGTTGTGTTCCAAGAGAACCAGTTTTATGAGGAACCAACTAAGCCCAGTGGTTCCAATTCCCATGTTCCTGAGATGACTCCAGATCCAACACCAGTCCAGCTTACCACAAATACTGGAATGCAGGAGGTGATTCCAGAAGATGAAGAAGAAGAAGAGGGTGTTGAGCAGGGGGAGCAACAACCCCTTTCACCAGAAGAAGAAGAACTTCCACAACTAGTTAGTGAGGTACCTCCTCAGATTGAAGAGCCTCAGCCAAGGAGATCTGCAAGAGGCCGCGTTCTGATTCCGTCAACCAAATATCCAGAATCAGACTACATCATGCTCACTGATGAAGGGGGGCCAGAGGACTTCAAGGAAGCACAGACCCATCCAGATAAAGGCAAGTGGATGGAAGCCATGCAAGAAGAGATGAGTTCCTTGCACAAAAATCAGACCTATGATTTGGTAAGGCTTCCCAAAGAAAGAAAAGCCTTGAGAAACAAGTGGGTTTTCAAGCTGAAGAAAGATGATAGTGGAAAGCTAGTCAGGCACAAGGCTCGATTGGTCGTCAAAGGATTTCAACAGAAGAAAGGAATTGACTTTGACGAGATTTTCTCACCGGTGGTGAAGATGACCTCAATTCGAGTTATACTCGGATTGGTAGCCAGCCTGAACTTGGAGCTTGAACAGATGGATGTCAAGACAACTTTTCTCCACGGAGATCTGAAGGAAGAGATCTACATGGAACAGCCAGAAGGGTTTGAAGCTCCTGAGAAAGAACACTTAGTCTGCAAGTTGAAGAAAAGTCTCTACGGTTTAAAGCAAGCACCGAGACAATGGTACAAGAAGTTTGATTCATTCATGGTGGGTCATGGGTACAAGAAGACTGCTGTAGACCAGTACGTGTACATTCAGAGATTCTCGGATGGTAGCTTTGTGACACTCCTTCTCTATGTGGATGATATGCTAATCATTGGACAGGATGCTGCCAAGATTAGGAAGCTGAAAAAGGAGTTATCTCAATCCTTTGATATGAAGGACTTAGGCCCTGCTCAGCAAATTTTGGGCATGCAAATTGTTCGTGATAGGAAAGCCAAGAAGTTGTGGCTATCACAAGAAAAGTACGTTGAACGGGTGATCAGAAGGTTCAACATGGAAAATGCCAAGCCAGTCAATACTCCACTGGCTAATCATTTCAAGCTAAGTAAGAGTTTGTGTCCCTCCTTAAAAACTAAGATGGAAGAAATGGCAACAGTACCCTACTCTTCAGCAGTAGGCAGTTTGATGTATGCAATGGTGTGTACAAGGCCAGATATTGCTCACGCTATAGGCGTTGTGAGCAGATTTCTCTCCAACCTGGGGAAAGAGCATTGGGAAGCAGTCAAATGGATTCTCAGGTACCTAAAGGGTACAACAAAGCTATGCTTGTGTTTTGGGGGAGCTGAACCAGTCTTGGAAGGCTATACAGATTCAGATATAGCCGGTGATCTTGATGGTAGGAAATCTACATCAGGATTCCTCTACACTTTTGTAGGGGGAGCTGTATCATGGCAGTCCAAACTGCAGAAGTGTGTGGCATTATCTATAACGGAAGCAGAATATATCGCTGCAACGGAAGCTGGGAAGGAAATGTTGTGGGTAAAGCGGTTTCTCCAAGAGCTAGGAGTCAAGCAAAAGGAATACAAGGTGCATTGTGACCGTCAGAGTGCTCTGGATTTGAGCAAAAATTCAATGTACTATTCTCGCACCAAGCATATCGACATTCGCTATCATTGGATACGCGAGGTGATGGATCAAGAGTTGTTGAAGCTAAAGAAGATTCACACAAAAGAAAATCCAGCAGATATGTTGACAAAAGTGATTACTCGTGAGAAGCTCGAGCTATGTAGAGACATAGCCGGAATGGATGTCAACTGAAGGACGTCAGATTGCGTTCTCCTCTGCTGGGTATGAAGGGGGAGAATTGCTGGGTTCATACCCACCAAACCAATGAAGCTTCCACCACCAACTGCAGCCCATCAAACTTGAAGTTTGAAGCAGGAGAAGTCAAGGATGCCACCAACCATGGATGTTCCCATTGATTTGTCAAAATTGTGCAGCTCCTCCCTCCCCTATAAATAGAGGGTAGAGGTGAGGGAGAAAATTCATTCCAGCTCAAGCAAGAGCAAGAGAGCAAGAGAGGTTTTTTGGGTGAGAGTTGTAGTTGAGTGAGAGAAATCCGATCTCCTCCTCCTCCTCTGT
Source organism: Euryodendron excelsum (assembly GCA_033060915.1). Taxonomy (NCBI): domain Eukaryota; kingdom Viridiplantae; phylum Streptophyta; class Magnoliopsida; order Ericales; family Pentaphylacaceae; genus Euryodendron; species Euryodendron excelsum. The sequence continues at coordinate 12,491,514 of CM065381.1, read as the reverse complement.
TTTTCCTTCTCTATATCTAGTGAAATTCTTCTCCAATTTATTGGTGTGAGTGTGTGTTTGATTTTTGGTCCAACAGATATGCATTGGATATATGCAACATAGTGCGTGGAGGGATTTATGGAATGGTGACTTGGTCAATGATGGAGGCAGCCGTGATTTAGTCTTTATTCAGTTGTTATGATTTTCAGCTTGCTTATTCTCTAGTTTACCTCTTAATTTGTTATGATTAGTTTATTTCCTAGTTTATCTCCTAGTTGTTAATCTTATGGAACAATCTAGATTATTTGTACGACTATTTATAGCCTGTTGATAATTAATGAAAGGGAGTTGAATAATTTTTCAGTATTTATTCTTTGGAGAGAGTCCAATTAGCAGAGATATTCTGTGAGCCCCTCTAGTCTATCAACGCGAGGTTGACGGTCCAGAGGTTTCACACCACCTCCTCTAGAACAAAAAGGGCAAAAAGAAAAAAAAAAAAATCATTGAAGCAGAACTTTTGTTAGAGAGAGACCAAGTATTTAGTCATTGAAAGGCCCAGGTTTCTTAACTTCTCTTTGGCCATTTTTCAATGTGGCATGCACACATACGAATTCTTCGTCTTTGTAAAGCCACAACCAATAATCTGTTTACTTTACGGAAGACTTCTTGCAAGTAAACTTGCTCCAGTACCTATTTATCTATGTATATATGTATATCTATAAATATATAAGCCTATAAGGTAAGGCAGCTCTTGCTCTGATTGTAAGGCCGAAGGCTAACTATCACTGATACATGTTCTCTAGCTTTTCCTACAGAATAATGTGGTTCTTCCTATTTTTCCTCAATTAAAAATATATAAATGTCACATTATTTTGATGAAATTTTCTGTATATATAAATATTATAAGCAGATATAATTTTCTAATGTTTTATATAATAGCTCTTATATTACAATTATTTTTATACAATTGATGCACTTAGTGAGCATATATTATTGCGAGAAGCATTCTGTCCGTCCATCTTTCTATCTGTCGCAACAGAAGTTATTGAGGCCTTCAAACCCGTAAACTTATCACGTGCTTGCTAATATAAGACATCCAACTCTAATGGGTAATATGGCTTAATCTTCTCATCTCTCCAACAAACCGATCTGTATGATTAAAGGTTTTTTAGATCAAATTGAGTTTTCTTAAAAGTAATGCATATTGACAAACTCTATTCACATGGTAGGTCCAAAACATGGAAGTAAAATGTAGGTATATAATAATAATAAAAAAAAAAGTGCATGAATCTTTTCCATCTACAAATTGCAAAAAGGTAATCTGACAATGGGAGAATGGATTTTGCTAGTATCATTCTGCGCCTGTCCAGTAGATTTGGCAACTGCTAAAGGCTCTCGTAGGAGAATTGATACATTAATATGCAATACATAATAATGTTTTATTTCCAATATTTTGTATAGAATTCAGACAACTTCAATTAAAGTCGTAATTTGAAAACACCGATTTTAGAAAAGAGCCAAGTTTGATAAATAAATCAAAAACAGAATGAGTTGGGTCTAAAAAACTCTTTGAAATCACGACTTTAATAAAGTTATGGTTTCAATCCAGACTTTAAAACACAAGTTCAATTAAAGTCCTAATTTGAAAACACTAATTTTAGAAAAGAGTTGAGTTTAATAAATAAGTTCAAAAACAAGCTAATGGGCATGGTCATTTTGTAAGAAATTGAGTCTTTTTGAGAGAGTAGGTATATGCTTACGGGCATGGTGTTTGAAAGGTGTAAAGCTGTGGACTTGGGGTTTTGAGTGAATTAAAATAATGAATGGGACAGTGAATAGCATATTCATGGAGCTGGTATGCTGTATTTTGGAGGATTTGGTGTTTGTATTAAGGGGTTTTTTAAAGGTTAATTACAAGACTCTTTGCAAAAGTGCCTCTTATTTGTTCTGGTTATTAACTTATTCGCTTGTAATGTCATGGTTGAGATCTGCAAACCACGATTGGATACAGGGCAAGTCTTTTGAAAGTTTTGGGACGTGATGGGTTGAGTTCTAAACTGTTAAGAGGCGGCAAACCCTGTTTTCATTTAATAAACAATTGTAGGGTTTTGTTTAGAACTGTTCTTTTTTTATTTTTAATGTTCTATTGTCCATCAGATTGGGCTAATGCTAGAGGCACTCGAAGGAGAATTGATATGTAAATATGCAATGCATAATAATGTTCGGGCATGTCCTTTTACCTCAAGTACTCTTTCTAGGGAAACTGAACCTGGAGGAATTGGTGCTTTCCTCCCCACTTCCGTGTCATAACCTAGAATCAATACTCAATGTTCTGATATATTTCCCACTTAAAAATACTCGAGCATGAGACAACACCCTCTTTTTCCCAGTCATTTCCGATGACCCAAACATGGAAACCAACTACTCCTGCTCACACGTGTTTTTCCGTCTACCTGTTAACATCTCTCACATTACTCATCTCTGTTCGCATCTCGCTCTCATCACAATTCAAATCCCTCTTCATATGAAAAAATTATCTCAAATAGAGGTTACATGCATTCAACTTTCATTATGTTTCGAGCAATTATATAATTAAGAACCTACCATGATCCATGAAGGCTAAGTTCATATCATGTGATGACTATCTAAAATAATTTCTTTCTCCATGTATCTTTTCATGATTTTTCATTTGTACATGAAACTATGAGCGGCAAAGTCTAGAGAATAAAAACTGGGGCTGGACTGAGCGTGGTTAGGACTTCCAAACCATTTGAGCCAAATTATTTAAGTTTGATTTGAAAATTTTAATAAATTTGTTAATATTTTCAAGCTCAATTTGTATAATTTTTAAATTAATTTTAAATGAGTTTTAATTGAGCCTACCTCAAATAATTTGAATTTTTTAATATTTATTATTTATAAATTTATGGAATCAAGATCAGAAAATTCTTTTCTCTCTCCGGTTTTATTTTTTGGTTTTTTTTTTATCTCGCCTATTCCATCTCTCGCTGTTCTTTACGCGATTGAGAGATGAAAACAAAATGGCGCGGACGCGTTTTCTCCTTTTGGTGCCAATATTGTCCAACACACCATGTGGGGTCCAACTTACTTTGTCCGCTCCCAGTGCCAAAGCGGACTGACACCAGCTATCGCCATCTTCTTTGTGAGTTAGAAAACTCACAATTGAACAGTAATTGGTGTAATGAGAAAGAGTTGTAAAAACCAAGACTATTATATATCTATAGAGAACTCTATTTGGATTGCGAGCTTTTTACCCAACCCAGCTCTTAAAAAAGCCTTATCTACCGAATTCATTTCAACCGGTCTTGTTTTGTATATATTTTATATGGAAGTAATAGATCAACCCACAACTTTATTTGAGTTATGTTTGAAAGTTTGGGTTGAAACCACAACTTTATCAAAGTCGTGATTTTAAATCACAATTTCGTGTGATTTTTATTTTTAATATTTTGTATAGAATTTACACAATTTTAATTAAAATTGTAATTTAAAAATATTAATTTTAAAAAGAGTTGAGTTTGATAAATAAATTCAAAACAAACTAAATTAGGTGAAAAAAATCTTTAAAATCACAGCTTTGATTAAATATAGTTTCAATCCACTTTATAACACAATTTTAATTAAAATTGTAATTTAAAAATACTGATTTCAGAAAAAATCTGAGTTTGATAAATAAGTAAAAAAACAAGTTTGAGTTGGGTAAAAAAAACTGTTGGATCGTCCCAAGACCAAAGGTCAACGGGGCTTTGTTCATGGTCGGGTCATCAACTTCCCCAATTAAATCTGGTTCCTATATATAGTTATTCTATCAGCCTTGAACACCATTGGAGATAAGGCACAAGCTTCTTTACTCACTTTCTCTCTCTCTCTCTCTCTCTCTCTAGCGTATACCCTCCTACTGGTAGGACCAATTTGTTCCTTCCTGCTCTCAAGCTTCCATTCTTGTATGCTTCGACCAAGTGGGTTTTGTTAGCACAGAGGTTAACGCCGGCCGATTGACTTCTGAAATAGTTTCATTTTAATCAAGGATCTCAAAAGGAGAGTACCGGTCGTTCCGACTGGTTGCCGGAAAAAGGAAGAAAGAAACGACTGAAATACATGGCGACTTCATCCGTTAGGCAGGTGAAGGTGTCAGGCACCACGCAACCTGGTAAGCTAGCTAGCTCATCAAAATCATGCATCCGAGTTGAATTTACAATACTAATTTCCCTTTGAAATGATATGGCAGTGGAATTTTTGAAATTACAGTCCTTACAGCTTGTTTGGAACTTGGGGGAATGAAGGGAAAAGAAGGAAAATTTTTCATTTTCTTTCCTTTTCCCGCTTGATTCTTACCTAGGAGAGAAAGGGGACGGAAGGGGTGGAAACAGGAGGAAAAAGGAATAACTTTCTCTCTTTCTCTTCATTTTCCTTTTATTTTCTTTGTAAAATCAGGCAGGAAAAGTGAGTTATTTTCTCTTTCCCTTCCTCAAGTTCCAAACAAGTTGAAACAACTGGACAGTTGATTGGCCATGTGATTTTCTTAGATCCTAAATTCGGTTTGCTTACTACTCAATTGTTGATTAGTGGCTCTCATCCAAATGGGTTTTGGAGTTTTGGAAATTAGGTGTTTTCTTTTGTAAGTATTTGAGATTTGAGATTCGCAGTAGATTCTTATAATTGCCAATTCTTCATTACTCTGTTTCTGGGCATTAATCCAACAAGGTTGAGTGCTTTTATAGTATTTCTCTTTTTTTATTTTTTCCATCTCATTTTTGTGTGTTGTAAGAAGTCAAAACTAATCTGGACAGTTAGAACCGAACACGCTTCGGATACTTGGTAGAAACATGTGTCCGTTACTTAAAACACACAGTTGCAACACATTGTCAGTTTGAATAAAAGAACATAGGAGCTAGTGATAAAATAAAAATAATTTAAATCTATACCTATTAGTCCACACTCCTTTAAACTTTTTAATTTTAAGAATTTTAAAGTCCATAATTTGTAATTTGTGTATAAGTAGAGTTTTTAAAAATAAATATTATGACTTTTTGTTCACACTCGTTTTTCAATATGAACATGAAAAACATTTTCTTACTATCTTGAACTATAAATTATAAATATATTTTTAATATAACAATGAGGAATAATAACAACTTTATTGAACATATAAAACTAGTAGAAGGTGGCATAGCACGATTGTCACACACACTAACAAATACATAACTGTAATTTAAAACAAAAAAAACCTCTTTCAACATTGGTAGTTGTCTTCTATTTACCCACACTAGATAGTGTTCCTCTATAATTTGACACGGTTATGGTTCATAAGGTTATTTTAAACATAAAAAAATGTGACAGATCCTCACCGAAGTCGGGTGTTAGCTTCTATAACAGTATAGATAGATAAATTAATATGTTATCGTGTTAAATCCTGAATTTTATACAAATTGCTAATCTATATCTGTGTTTTTTAGATCAACATCTTTGACATAGAAGAAACTAATAATGGTGTGTGGCCATCCATGCAGAGAACCTTGTGGCAATGAAGAGTCAAATATGGAGATACCTACCACTGCAAAAAGCTGCACTCAGAGGCAACTGGGAGAGCGCCTTAAGATTCTTCAAACAAGATAAGGGTGCAGTCACGGCCAGGATCACGGCAAACTTGCAAACAGCACTCCACCTAGCAGTTGGGGCAGGAGATCGGGCAATCCATTTTGTGGAGAATTTGGCAGAGTTGATGCCAGCAGAGGCACTGGCACAGGCCAACGTTTACGGTGAAACTCCCCTTCATACTGCCGCATGGGTTGGGAACACCAAGGCGGCGGTTATCTTGGTGGAGAAACACCCGGCTTTGCTGAATGTTCCCAACAAGTACGATTTCTTGCCTGTCCACTGGGCTGCTCGAAATGCTCATAAGGACACCCTTGAATATTTACTGCCGCTCACTAAGGATCTTGCAGACCAATCTGCTGTTAAGCTCCTCCTTTTTGCAATAGAATCCGGATTCTATGGTGAGTTACGTAGTACTATTACTCAGTCTAAAGGATTTATGAGAATGACATTTGTGTTGTGTTTGGATCCCGGATTTGTTGAGGGAAAAGGAAAGGGAAAAGGATATTAAATTACATGTTATGTTTGATTGTGAGAGGAAGTACAAGATAAAAGAACATAAAAGGAAATTGGTATTAATTTGGAATCCCTTATTTCCTTATCTTTTTCCTCTCATTTTCCTTTTCCTTTCATTCTCCCTTGATAATTCCGGAGTCCAACATAGCAAGATATTATAAACTTGACCATTTTCACCGAAATTTCATAAGGATAAACATAAGCAAGTGGTCTCTCATATATTGGTAGAAAGGAATGCTAGAGCGTGGCTATGGGATACATGCCTGCCTGACGCTGCCACATCAGCTAGGGCCACCAAAAGTGGTCGGGCCCAGTTGACTTGGCAGCATCAGGTGCGCGAGTGCCCCATTAGGCCCCAGATGCTACATTTTCCTATTGACTAATGTGAACCCTATCACTTTGTGTTGTTGCTGATAAAAATCCAAACAAAAAAAAGGCGGTAGCTCTAAGCAAATGTTTAAAGTAGCCATCCTATCCCTAAACTGTTCAAACTCACAGTTCCGATTAAATATGGATCCAGAAGCATAAGCACCTAATTTATAATTATGTGCAAGCAATTGATTATCTTTGCATAATGTGTTTTTTTTTGTTTTATAATTCTTATTTTCAATAGATGTGGCTTTGAATTTGGTTCGTCGCTATCCTGAAGTAGCTGTTACAACTCAAGCTGACAGCGGCGAATCTGCTTTGCCAGCAATAGCTGGAACTACTTCAAGGGAACCTGACAGTGCTGATTCTGCTTTGCGAGCAATAGCTGGAAAGGCGTCTGCGTTCGCAAGTAGCAGTGGCCTAAACTCTTGGCAACGCTTAATCTATTCTTGTAAGTTTATTAATTTTTTCTTTAATGTATTTGATTGTCCTCCTCTATGAAACTTAAATCTAAATGGCAGCGGTAGGCACGTACCATTGAATATGTCCCCTAACCCCCACCAAAACTAACCATAAAAATTAGAAATTGTTTGCTTCATCGAAAGCAATTTCTTCTCTTGGGATATGGATTTGTGAATGCATGGTCCAATTGAATTGTGCAGAAGCAACAAAACAATCACATAGGACACACGAATTTGTATGAAATGTTATCTGAGAATTGGGTTTCTCTTTTGTAGTGCTATTATTTTTTATCAACTATTATTATTGTTATACTATGTGATACTTAACCTTCCATATATTTTCCCTTGAAGATGTTCCTGTGAAGTTGGACAACTACACTAAAGACCACCCTGATATTGAGAATCCAGTTGACAATTATCAAGTGATTGCAAAGAAGAACAGTTGGGCTCAATTTTTATGGGGAAACTTCTCCAGTTTAGGTTCGTCATAAATTCCTTGTTAACCGATCTTGAACAAAGAGCATGTTATGGATGCAATTTGATGACCATAGCAACACATAGACAATTCAATATCAATAGTGATATACATATAACTAGAACTCATATTGTGAGATTGACATTCAATATAATTGTGTCAAATTAGTCTAGAAAAATTAGCCATGTAATGTTAAATGATTATTTGTTAAAACTTGTTTATAAAACACTCAAAATTAGTACCAGGTTGTTGATACTACATTACATCTATAGTATAGTACTATTTCGAACTAGCAAGACCTCATTCTAATGTCTATAACATTTTCTGTCCATATGCTAATGAATTTAATTGGTTTTATGACATACAGTGAGCCAAGAAATGCATTCCATCCTTTGGAAAGGCCTTGAATTATTGGGTAAGGGATAAGAAGTATCAGTTAATTAAGCACACATGTTTGTTATTTTTTTTTTTTTTAATTTGGGTTGAGCACTTATTGATTAGATTCAAAGTCACATCCCTGAGTTTTGGAATTGCAGTGCCTCACATCAAACACATCCGTGGGCAAAAGTTGATGCATCTTCAAGCACTTCAACTAGTCAAATGGTTGTGTGAGAAAATTATGTCTTTAGATGATTTAGAAGCTTCTTCATTACTTTCCAAGGACGCACTTCTTTTGGCAGCAAAGTTAGGGATCCACGAGGTTATAGAAGAGATTGTGGATTCATTTCCTAGTCTAGCTTGGAGTAGAGACCCACAAAATCGCAACATATTTCAGCTAGCAGTTATATATCGTTGTGAAAATATTTTCAACCTCATGTACCAGATGAGTGAGCATAGACAATATGTAACACAGCAGATAGACGACTCTGGTAACACTATACTGCACTTAGCTGGACGATTGGCACCTCCAAACAAACTCAATCTTATTCCTGGCGCAGCTCTACAGATGCAGCGCGAGTTACAATGGTTTAAGGTAATATATTTCTTTCTATTCTTGGAATAATTAACAGTGGCTTCATATTCTATGTACGCCAAAAAGTAGTTAATCGTCTCTAAAATTTGTGTTCCAAAATTTTGATCTTTCTACTTGTGCAAGAAACAAGTAAACACAGTAAGTTTTAACTTCATGGCAATCTTGCAGGAAGTAGAGAAGTTTGTACAGCCTATCTATGTAGAGTGGGAAAACAAAGACAATGAGACTCCTGCGATGGTATTTACTAAAGAACACAAGGAATTAGTAGTTCAAGGAGAGAAATGGATGAAAGACACATCAAACTCATGTACAATTGCAGCAGCACTTATTGCCACAGTAGTATTTGCAGCAGCCATTACAGTTCCAGGTGGCAACAATGGCACCAACGGCCTCCCAATTTTCTCCAACGAAAAAGCATTCACAATCTTTGCCATTTCAGATGCGATATCTCTATTCACATCCATAACTGCTTTGTTGATGTTCTTGTCCATACTCACCTCACGATACGCAGAAGGCGATTTTCTCTATGTTCTTCCCCAGAGGTTGATAATTGGTCTTCTTATGTTGTTCCTCTCCATAACAGCCATGACGTTAGCCTTCGGTTCCATCATCTATCTTGTGTTTGGCCAGAATAAGGCATGGATTCTGATTTCAGTGGCTGCATCAGCCTGTCTGCCAATCACTTCTTTTGTGTTCCTTCAGTTCCCTCTCCTTGTGGATCTTGTATCTTCAACTTACGGCCCTGGCATTTTTGGCAAGCAAAGTGATCGTCCTCTTTATTAAGATCATCAACAAGGTGAAGAACTGAAATGTACGTCATCAACTCTCAAAGCGCATGATCCAGAAATTTTATTTTCCAATAAAAAATTGTTGCCCAGGTCACCATGCAAAATGTTTGATGAATGATGGTGAGGTGTTAAACTGTTAATCAATAATCCATGCTCATGTATATTACATACAATACGAAATTTCAATTGTTCATCCATGTACAATCGATTTATACATAAAGAAGTAATTTCATGTTATAATAGTAGCAGTTACAACAACTTCATGAGTAGGCATTGTGTATTTGAAGACAAAAGTTGGACAACTAAATAGAGTAATTTGTAGATGTGATCTCTTAAACACTTCCTTGTCGCAGTGTCTTACAATTTTATATGAATCTCAAGTAAGACATTTGGTTAGAGAAAAACATAGTGGGGAATAGGAGTTGATGAATTAACGATGAGGCTAATGAATCATCAATAAATGGTCCCACAATCATCATATTTTGTATTTTTACAGTCATTCCATTGCCCTTACCACCAAAATACTTCTATTCATTGCAGTGGCAGACAGTGACAAGAAACAGAGTTGTAGGAGTGGCTTCATCACCAGGACTACAAGAAGAGAGCTGTTATACCCGCTATTTATGGCAAGATGGAGTTACAGGGACCCTAATTCTCGAAACAGTTGACATGTTGAACTAAATACTAATCCAAATTATCAGGCTCTTGAGCCCTGATTGATCCTCTGTGACTCTCTCAAACCCATTGCACAAGATAAAAATTAGCCATTTATGAATCTCAATTATGCAGAGCCCCAGTACCAAACATACAAAAGGTACCATTTTGGATATTCTACAACATTATACTCTACAAAATGTTGTAAAGTGTTTTGTGAAAACATGAAACTACTAATTGCACGCACAAAAAATAATACTATTTGACAATTTTAGTAGTTTGATTTTGTAGAATTTGACGGTCGGAATACTTTCAAAATTGTTAAAGGAACTAAATCGTTAAAGTTATTCAAATCAAATCCACTTTTCTGAGTGTAATGCATCTTGGCAAACTCTATGAAATTGTAGGTCCCAATTTATGAAAATAGTATAAGGCAGTATATTATGCAGATAATCATTTGCATGAATCTTGGCCATCTATGAATTATGAAAAGGTTTTCTAACAATGGGAGAATTGATATGCAATACGGTTAATAATGTTTGAGCATGTCCTCTTACCTCAGGGACTCAAGGGCCACTAGAGAAGCTTATTCTTTTCTTGTGCAAGCTTATTACATTCTATATGCTTTTCAAAAGCTTATTGTTTTCTTGTGCATTCCATATATTTTTCAAAAAGTTTTCTGTCTGGTTGCCCTGAGAAGCTAACATCAACTTATGAACATTAGAAATGTAGGCTATGAAAGTAAATTTTTTTATTTTTCATTTTAAAACCAGGCCATGGAAGTACATAAAACAGCTCCTGATCGGTAATCAGAAGTTTTTTTTGTTAATTCTATGAAATGGTGACATATTTTCATATATATAGCTGAATATGGATTAAAGCAATACATTTGAATTTGTTGTGTTACATTAAGGTTACCTAAATGCACTTGCAAATAAATAAATAAATAAATAAAGAGCCACAATTACTTTTGGTAACAAATTAAACGCAATTGGTTAATTGAAAAAGTAGTAAAACCTAACTACTTAGGAAAATTATATTCTTACAAAATTTTTATACAAGAAACTTTACCTAAATGATTGACAGTGGCATTTTTGAAATATAAGCTAAAATAATGGGTGTTTTAGTTTAAATAAAATGACGACAAACGGTCACACCATTACGTATGAAAATTCTGAATGAAAATCCTGTTTTACCATTGCTCAACTATTTATTATTGAATAATGCAATATAAAGAGAAAAATTCTAGAGAAGATTAATATAGAATGATGTGGCAAGTTATGACCTTAGCATTTTAAAGTAAACGTTCATCAATGCGACTAAATTTTTAAAGATGCTATGCAACATCATTCTAGTTAAAAAAAATTTAAAAAATAATTTTCCTTTATTATTTTGTTGTGGTCAAACTCGAATTGGCAAGAGCATCTCCAACCCAAAGCCTTCAAATCTATCTTCATTTTGGCATCTTCTTTAAATTTGAAATTCATGGGTCCCACTTTTTCTCATTATTACTCCAACCCACCCAACCTTCATTTCACTATTCATTCTTCAAATCACTATTCTTTTATATAAAAAAAGTCAAAAATTACATATTATGCTTCATTTTATTCAAAATGTAATTATTTATTATCATATTTTAATTTAAATTGTAATTATTTATCAAATATATAATTAAAATTAAATTATTTAATATTTTTTAAACTAAATGATCTACCTATGAAATTACAAATTAAATTACATTAAAAAATTTTAAAAAGCAAAAACCCCCAATTGCAAACTAATGAAATACATTTAACAAAAATTAAAATACAATAGGAACTAATTAAAACACATAAAATGACCATTTGTGGAAAAGATATATACTTGTTTCATGTGACGCTTCTCCAAGTATTAGTGAATGATCGAGAAATGTCAGTTTTATGTAATTTTTTTGTTATTATTCTAGTCAAAATTATTTTCTGTTTTCAATAGATGTTGAAATTTTAAATGTTATTGGAAGGTGGTAGAAATAGATTGATTAATTCTTAAATTTGAAAAAAAAAAAAAACAAAGTGAAAAGGTGGAGTAGTAAGATAAAAAAAATAATTCATTGATTCCATGGATTAAAATAATTTTAGTATAAATAAATAATTAGTAAAATAAAAAGAATTGTTTTAATTTCATATATAAATAATAATTTCAAAATAAATAAAAGCAAGTAAAATATAAATAATTTATTTGTTCCCACATATAAAAAAATCTCAAATTAAATAAATATTTAACAAATTAAAAAAATTAATGAATTAATTGAAAGTTTAAATTAAATATTTATTAAAATATTATTTAAATAATAAATAATGCATTATTTAGACTTAAAATAATGATTAGTACAAGGGTCCCACATAATTATTACTTTGAACCCACATGAATAGTGAAATGAAGGAGCCTTCAAATATTTTGAAGAACCTTCAAATTTGAAGGCCCCATATGAAGGCTACCTTCATTTCTTTAAATTTTTGAAGAAATGAAGGTGGGTTAGAGGGTGAAATTTGTAACCTACCTTCAAATTTGAAGATTTGAAGGTGGGTGTTGGAGATGCTCTAATCTAGTGTTATTTGATTGTTTGCAAAAGTATTGTATAATATTTCTTTTATTACCATTATTTTAACCCAATTGTTGCATTAACTGGTAGAGCATGTCTTCTGAAAACCATTCGAGCAGTAAACCACCTTTTCATATGAGTAGAAGTTATGGAGGCCTTCAAAACTGTGAAAAGCTCATCAGTTGTTGATCGCGTTTTGTTGTGGTCTCAATTTTTATTTTACAACTTTTTTTTCCTAAAAATCATAAAATTTTCACTTGGTATATATTTTGAAAACTATTTTTTTTCTTTCTAAAAATACCTCAATCTTAAGGACCAAAGAAAAAGTTGTCACTCCAAAAACCATTTTCATCAATGATGAAAATGATAAACTAGGATGTCCCCCAATGTGACACTTTTGCCCCTAAATATAAGTGTCTGATTTGGATGTTGTGCGTGAACCATGGAAAATAGTTTAGGAGTTAGGTAGTACTGAGTACTCGATAATAATATTTATCAAATGATAACACGTGGTCTGTAAATATATCAGCAACCTGAATTTGTAATGTGGTGAAGAAAATATTAAGCAAACACACTATTAGATTTTGTCATGTGGTGTTTATTTTTCTTTAAAAGTCTTTCTATTACACTACAAATTCAGGTTGCTGATGTATTTATATACCACATGTTCACATTTTAATAGGTATTACTACTGAGAACTAATTATTTTTCGTGAACCATGGTCCATGTCTCCTTTCCTCGCTTAGTTAGAGGGAGAAACTAGAGAGAGAAAGCTCTGGATTTTGAAGGGAGGCAAGGGACAAAGCACAAAAAAACAACTGAATGGTGAGATTTTTTACAAATATAGAGTTGTTTTAAAACTTATTTCTGAAAACCAAGTTGTTTGAAACTTATTTACCAAACCTTCTAGAAGTTGTGTTTTCAAGACACAACTTCAAAACACGAATTCAGGCCTGGAGTCGTGTTTTGAAAACACAACTTTTATATGATACTATAAATATTAAAAGTTTTCTATGCAATACTTTAAATATCAAAAGTTATGTTTTTAAAATACAACTTTAGGTCTGAAGTCATGTTTTAAAAGCCCAACTTTAGAGCTAAAGTTATGTTGCAAAATACAACTTCTAGCTTAACTTTGGATTTGGTAAATAAGTGTCAAATAACTGGATTTTGGGTAATAAGTTTTAAAACTACCATGGGCAAAAACTCTAGAGGGTTGCGGGAAGACCCGATGCTAAAGGGCCATATCTGAAAGCATAAGAGTCATCACTCACTTCCCAAAACCAGGTCTTTCAGTCGTTGAGGTTGGTATTTTTGTATGAGGACTTTCGTCGAACAGCCTGCGGACTTCCTTTCTCATTTTATTTTGATTTCACTGTTCTTTAATCTGAGTCCAATATTTTAGTCCCTTTTTTTTACTAACTCTTAGCGAGCATCAACAATCTTCCACAATATTCGCATTCGCTTTGCTTTCCTTTGGAATTTTTTTAATCTTTTCCCTTTCTTTGTGACACCATTAGAGGTAAAGTAAGCATTTGTTTATTCCTTCCTCTCTTTACTCGTCCTCTTACTTGCTCATATACCTCCTGTTAAGACCTCTTTACCTATGGCAAGGTATTTATTAACTTACTTACCTCAAACTTACACACTTTCTGTGATGGTTTAGGTAAAGTACACATTTGATTATTCTTTTCTCCCTTTACTCTTCTTCTTAGCTTCTAATATACCTCCTGGTAAGACCTTTTTACCTTGATGGGCAAGGTATTTATTCCTTACTTCCCCCAAAACTTTCACAGTTTCTGTGATGCTTCTTCAATTGCTATATATATGCTTCGAACAAGCGGAGTTTTTAGTGCACAGCTCAACACCAGCCAACTGACTTCTGAAGAAGTTCAATTTATACAAGCATCTCAAAAGCAGAGTACTGGCCGTGCCAACTGCTTGGCAAATACGACAGTCGGAACTCAAGGTCACTTCTATCCGATAGGCAGCGGAATATGGCTGGCACAGGCAGCGGCACTACACAACTAGGTAAGCTAGCTAATGAAAATCATGCATCCAAGTTTGTGAATGACAAGGATAGATCCTTTTCGTCTTCAATATTTTTGCTCATTTACACCCTTTTCACTGTCATTTACTTTCCTCAGCACTAGAAAATTACATGATTCCTTGCTATTTGTAATGGTTATTAGTCTTTAGATGGTATTGAACTGTCACCCAAGCTAGTCATTTGAAGGCTTAACTGGTAAACCAGACCAAAAATTTCATTCCAATTGGTTGTATCTGCAATGCTTATGTTGCACAACATAGTGTGGCATGGGAAGGGGCAAAGGACCAGCATATCTATATATTCTTCATATGGTCTCCTTTTGATCTATCTATTTTTGCCACATTATCCAGCATATGCATCGGCGACTAATTGGGATCCATTACTTGCTTCTATTTCTTTAATTTGAACTTAAAACACAATTGCTTATGAACAAAGGTAAGAGGAGGGTTGATTAATTAATTTGGAGAGTGGAAAAAATTATGGATGGCTGTATTTTGTTCTCTGTGAACTTATCGATCGATGGAGTATGAATGCAAAACATGCATGAAACAGTAGGTGATTTTGGAGGACCCACAAGAGCATATGCCAAGGAGCTATTTAGGAGCCCCTTTTGTATGTTTTATTCTGAAAAAAGAAAATAATCTACAAACAGAATTTATGAGAATAATTCTGATTCAAAATGATGTAGCAATGAATTTTGTGAGATTATAGTACACATTGATAGTCCTTATTTTCAGGACAGTTGATTGGCCATGTTGTTTCTTAGATTGTCAATTCTGTTTGTGTACTACTCAGTTGTGGGTTAATGACCCCTTAATATGGGTTTTGGAGTTTTGGAAATGAGATTTATATCTTTTATAAGGATTTGAGATTTGAGAATGGGCAATTCTTCATTACTGAACCAGTCTGTACAAGAAACACTTGGGAACACAAGTGTCCATTATTGGATCCTCATGAAACACATTGCAAGTTCGAAGAAAATGACTTATGATCGAATGGTAAAATGAAAACAATGTAGATTTATATCTGTTGATCATTCTTCTTTTATATTTTTTAATTTTAACTAAAGTAAAAAATTTCTAATTTATTTATGAATATAGCTTTTAAAATAGATAATAGGAACTTTTACTTACACTTCTATTCCAATACGTAGAATGTAGAAATTGATATATTGGTATTTTGATATATAAACTATAAATGTATTTGTAATGTAAAAAATGAATTATAGGTATTATTTTCTTATAAATTAAAATATGTATATTTATTTGTTGCAATATCTTTTGGTGTAGAAATTCTATAGAGGAAAAAGAAGTTGAACAATTCTGTTTAAGGCGTGTTACAATGTCACTTTCTTTAAGATAATAATATTCACCTCCACCACTGAGAATCTGGTGTGTACAAGGTTAATAACGAATCCACTTTCAGGATGCAATGAAGACCAGTAAACTCTATAATCTGACTGCATTTTGATATCCTATGTGCAAATAACACAGTGAGATCATGGAGTTTTTTGGACTTCCTGAAGGTGGATTTGTTGGTAAACCGGTGCATATCATATTCTCATAATTGTTGTTGGGTTGGGGGGGGGGGGTGGAGAAGAATTTCATCTTAAAGAAAGGATATTGTGACATGTCTTTAAAGCCAATGTTCATCTTCTTCTTCCTCTACAGAATTTCTGCACCAACAATCTTTAGACGATATATTCATGGCTTCATCACTGTGAGAGTTTTCTGCAGACTTTGTGAAGTTAGAACGTTTTGATGGAGCATATTTCAAAAGATGGAAGACGAAGATGCTTTTCCTTCTTGCCAGACGTAAAGTATGTTATGTTCTCATCACCCCCAAGCCTGCTGCAAATGAAGATAAGACTGTAATAAGGAAATGGGAGGAAGATGACTACATATGCAAGGGTGAAATCTGCAATGCATTGTCAGATACCTTGTTCGATGTGTACCAAGATATGGAAGGGACTGCCAAGGCTTTGTGGGATGCACTGCACGCCAAATATGAAGAGAATGAAAATAGTAAGAAATTTCCATATGGTGTCCTGGTTCTTATAAAAATTGTCGCGTTGACATATATGTGTGTCCATGTTCCGTATCTATATCTGTTTTTAGAAGAGCATCTTTCGCATTAGATAAACTAAAACACTGAGAGTGTGGTCATCCATGCAGGGATCAGCTCGGCACCAAGGGATCAAAAGGGGAACTACCTACCACTTTATAAAGCTATACTAAGAGGTGACTGGGAAAGCGCCAAAAAAATCTTTGAGAAAGATGAAGGTGCACTCACAGCAGAGATCAACCCAAACTCGGAATCAGCACTTGACGTAGCGGTTGGGACAGGAAATTCGGTCCATTTTGTGGAGAAGTTGGTGGAGATGATGTCAGTGGAGGCACTGGAAAAGGGTCACAAAAGCGGTAACACTGCCCTTCACAATGCTGCATTGTTTGACAACACCAAGGCCGCAAAAATCTTGGTGGAGAAACACTGGGCTTTGCTCTATGTTCACAACAATTATGGAATGTTACCTATCCACAGGGCTGCTAGAAGTGGTCATACGAAGACCTTCTCATATTTATGGAGCATCACTAAGGATGATAAGGAGCATAAGCTCTTTGAAGGCCAATCTGGTGTGCTGCTTCTCCTCCTTGTAATACAATCTGAATTCTATGGTGAGTTACTTCCTTAGTCCGTAATTCCGCTGATTGATTATAAGTACTTATGGGAATGACATTTTAAAAATTATAAATATGAGCATCATCTAAATAGCATTACTCTCTGTATAACTTTATTTTCCTTAAACAGATGTGGCTTTGGATTTGGTTCATCGCTATCCCGAATTAGCTCAAGCAAAACTTGACATCACTGGCAAATCTACTTCGGAAGTGATGACTCGTAAATCTGCTGTTGAATCTACTTCGGAAGTGACGGCTGTTAAATCTGATTCAGAAGTGTCAACTGTTGAATCTACTTCAGAAGTGACGGCTGGTAAATCTGATTCGGAAATGTCAACTGTGACTGCTGGTAAATCCGCTTCGGAAGTGATAACTGTTGAATCTACTTCGGAAGTTACGGCTATTAAATCTGATTCAGAAGTGACGGCTCGTAAATTCGCTTCGGAAGGTAAATCTGCTTTGGAAGCGATAGATGGTAAATCTGCTTTGGAAGTGATAGCTGGAAAGAAGTCTACATTCGCAAGTGGCAGTCGACTAAACTTTTGGCAACGTTTAATTTATAAATGTAAGTTTCTAGTAACCCCAGTATTCTTTCTTCTTTTGCATCGGTTACCTTTACTTTTTTAGACCAATGTTATAAAAACAGAATTGACTATAACTCAACAGTTATACATACATATGAAGTGCCAGTGCTAGGTCTTTCTGGATTAAAATTCTTGTTAAAACCGGAAAAAAAAATAAAGTAAATAAATAAAAAATAAAATCTTAGTTTATTATTGCAGATTGTATAGCTATGAGCATTTTTTTTTCATAATTTAAAATCATAGTTAAACTTAATATTTAATAATTTTATTAATTAATAGTTTTTTACTCTCCCAAGATTATTAATTATTATTAGAGAGCATATTGTACAGTAAATGAATGCATTAATGATAAAAGGTTTGGAGCTCATTCATGGAGTTTAATATATGATATTTGTACATGAAATTGTACAAATGTTACTCAAAAAATTTGCAAATCTTTCATTTTTTCCTTTTTTCTTTTAGTAATGTTGTACAACTCAAGTCAAATTAACAAATCATTTTCCAACTACTTTAAGATCGGCTACGTGAGTAATGTTTTGTGGTTCCGCTTGATCAGTGATCATGATCTCAGTTAAGTCTCAAGCTGACGTGTCTGTTTTGTTATCTCAATCCAATTAATTTCGGTCTCCCTCATCCACCAAATTTACCTTCAATGTGGATGGTGTCACTTTTCCAAACTGGGGCACTTATTGGTCTTCAATGTACATGATCAAATTAGCTTAGTTTACTTTTTCTTGTTTTATTTTCAATAGGTGCTACATCTATTATCTCACAAATTCGTTCTTGCCTAACTCTATCTTTCCTAGTTTTACCACATATCCACCTTAACATCCCCATCTCAGCTATGTTCATTTTGTTTACATGTTTTTTCTTGATTGTCTAACACTATGTATCATACAGCATGGCTAGTCTTATAGTTGCCTTGTAGAATTTTCTTTTAATCTTATGAATGCATCGATCACACAAGACACCTGAAGCATTCCTTCATTAAGTCCATCTTGCCTTCATTATATGAGTAACAACACCAATCTTTGCCATGGTACATATGATCGAGTTAAGTACCGATATTGTTTACACTTAATTTGGTATTCTTTTTGGCTTGCAATATTAACTACTCACTCCTTTGTATTTTGACTTCAGTAAAATTGCATTTTACATATTCAGTTTTAATCTTACTTTCTTAAACCTTCTGAATTCTGGAGTTTCTATTGAAACTTCTAATTTAGCATTCACCACTATTATTTCATTCTACACAATATCATAAGCATATAGCATACACCATTGTAAATATCTTGTATATGTCTAGTAAATTCATTCATTACTAAACTCTACTATTATTTTTTTTCCAACTACTTAGGCCGATTGCATGGATACTGTTTCGTCCTTTTGCTCAATTAAGGGTCATAATATCAGTTAAATTGCAATGTAACCGGATTTTTTTTTATTAACTCAACCAAAGTTAATTTTGACCTCCTTCGTCCCCTAGCAGTACCCTTAATGTGGATAGTGTCATTCTTGCTAACCAAAGTACTTATAGGTCTTCGTTGTAATTACAAATTTCTTTTTCGCTAACCTTATTTCTCCTAATCTTACCACTCATCCATCTTAGCATCCTCATCTCAGCTACATTGATTTTGCTAACATATTGTTTCCTGATTGTCTAACACATGTACCATAAAAACATGGATGGTCTTATGGCCTTATTGTAAAATTTTTCTTTTAATCTCATAGGTATGCGTCAATCGCACAAATCATTCAAAACATTCCTCCACTTAATCTATCATTCATATGTCTGATTAAGCCTAGGTTGTGAAAATTTACTCACTTTGATATTTCTTGGCTTTTAATACTAACCGCCCTTTTATTCATACTTCAGATTTTACTGAAGTTGCATTCCCAAATATTCTATTATAATCTTGATTATAAAGCTTGTCTCCCAAGTTCAGCACTTACTGCTTACTGTTGTTTCATCCATCAAAACAATATTATCAGCATATAGCATATACTATGGTATCTCATTTTGTGTCTAATTAATTAATCCATAACCCTTTTTTTTAGGTAGCCAAACTATTCTGTCACCATTGTATCTCATCTTGTATATCTCTAGTAAATTCATTCATTACTGATGTTAAAAAATATAAGCTTAATGCAGATGCTTGATATAAAACTATGGTGATAAGGGAATCACTAATTTCTCCTACGAATATTCTCGTTATTGCCATAGCTCCATCATACATATTCTTTATCATTTCCTTATTTCTATTTGTGACTTATTATGTTTCCAAAACCCATCACATTATACCCTGCTATAGGATTTATCTAAAACTATACAAGCCTTATGTATATCTTTCTTCTTCTTCTTCTTCCTTTTTTTTCTTTCTCTGGTTTCCATGTCTTTTTAATATGTGCATCACTTCTATTAATGTTGACCTCCTAAGCATAAATCCAAGTTGGTTATCTGATATGCTGTTTCAAGTTTCAATTTATGACAATCACTCCCTTCCATAATTTCATTGTATGACTTATAAGTTTAATATATCTACCTCATACGTACAAAAGGTATTCAAAAATCATATACAGAATGATGTACTTGAGTTCTCAAAGGATTAGTGGATATTGTACCATTCACAAATATAATTTTCCTTTCCACTTTTTGTTTTGTGTTCGTGTGTTTGGGTAACTGAGGGAATGGAATGTATATGCTATGAAACACTTAACCAATATTCCATATATTTTTCCTTGAAGATGTTCATGTGAAGTTCAAGTACTACGCTGAAGACCACAACCGAGGGGACATTGTGATTCCAGTCAACTGTTGTCAAGTGATTGCAGAGCAACACCCTGTTTCTGGTTTGTCATAAATTCCTTGTTAACCCAACTTGAACAAAAGGCGGCATGTTATGGATGAAATTTGATGACAATAGGAAAACATCTCAATATTAATAGTACCATGTACCAGAATTCCAAATATGAAATTCACATGCAATATGATCATGTCAAATTAGTCACCTATCATTTCGAAGCAATGGACCAGTCTATTACTTCTCAAAAATGTCACAAGCCATTAAAAACTTATTTGCAAATCACTTTCAAATTTAGTATTATTTTGTTGATACGAAATTACATTTATATATTATTTGTATTTTTCTGAACTACCAAGGCCTAATTCAAATTTCTTAGTTATTATTTTCCTTTCATACAGCAATGAATTTTATTGGTTTTATGATATACAGAGAGCCAAAAATTGCAGGCCATGCTTTGGAAAGTCTTTGAATCATTAGGTAAGGGACAAAAAGTACTTGTTAATTAAGCACAAATTTTGATTTAGTTTTTTTTTTTTTTTGGGTGGGGGGTGTTGTTTGTATTCCCATTGATTCAACTGAGTTACACAAGTTCTCTAATTGTAGTGCCTTCTATCAAATGGATCCGAGAACAAAAGTTGATGCATCTTCAAGCACGTCAACTAGTCAAATGCTTGTGCGAGAAAATTTTATCTGCAGATGCTTTAGATGCTTCTGCATCACTTGCCAGTGAAGCAATCCTTAAAGCAGCAAGGATAGGGAATCATGAGGTCATTGAAGAGATTGTGGATTCATTTCCAAGTCAAGTATGGGCTACCGACTCAGAAAGACACAACATATTTCAACTGGCAGTTATACATCGTTGTGAAAATGTTTTCAACCTCATATATCAGATGAGTGAGCATAAACATTCTATTACACAGGCAAAAGATGCTTCTGAGAACACCATACTGCACTTGGCTGGACGACTAGCACCTCCAAACACACTCAGTCTTATTTCTGGCGCAGCTTTGCAGATGCAGCGTGAGTTACAATGGTTTAAGGTAATATATTTCTTTCTAATCTAAGCATAATTAACGTTTGCTTCATTTTTTCAGTTGTTAGGATTCAAGAATTTCAGTTTGATCATGTCTGAAAAATATATGTTCCAAAACTTGATCTTTCACCTTATGCAAGTGCCAAGTAAACAAAAAGTAAGTTTTAACTTTGCGTCAATCTTGCAGGAAGTAGAAAAATTTGTACAACCTATCTACAAAGAATCGAAAAACAAAGACAATGAAACTCCCGCGACGGTATTTACTCGGGAACATAAGGAATTACTAGTTCAAGGAGAGAAATGGATGAAAGAAACATCGTACTCGTGTACAATTATAGCAGCACTTATCGCCACTGTAGTGTTTGCAGCCGCCATTACTGTTCCAGGTGGCAACAATGGCGGTAGTGGCCTCCCAATTTTGTACAGAGAGAAAGCATTCATAATCTTTGCTGTTTCCGACGCAATATCTCTGTTCACATCCACCAACTCTCTGATAATGTTCATGCTAATCCTCACGTCAAGCTATGCAGAAGGCGATTTTCTCAAAGTTCTTCCAATATGGTTGATAATTGGACTTTCTACGTTGTTCCTCTCCTTGACATCCATGATGATAGCCTTTAGTTCCACGCTCTATCTTGTGTTCGGGCATAGAAAGGCATGGATTCTAATTCCAGTGGCTGCATTCGGTTGTGTACCTATTGCTTTTTTTGTGTGCCTACAGTTCCCCCTCCTCATGCATCTGATCTCTTCAACATGGGGCCATAACATTTTTGGCAAGAAAAGTGATCGTCCCTTTTATTAAGTTCAGCAACAAGGTGAAAAATTTAAGTATATATCATCTGGTTTTGTCCATCCATCGAAACCCACAAAATATGATTTAGAAATTTTCTTGTCTGAGTAAAAATTGTTGCATAGGTTACATGTAAAGTTGTTTGATGAATGATTGTGACAGCGAATGTAAGATGGTCCTTCATATGTGCTTGTACTTCCAAAGATTAATAATCCATACTGGTGTGCTTTTGTACAAAATAAATATTAGTTGTCATCAAACAGTTCCTTGTTGCAGTGTTTTCCAATTTTACATGAATGTTGGTTAAAGGAAAACATAGATGATGAATGAATGAATGAATTAATGAGGCTTATCATCAGATTTTTAATTTCATTCCCTTGACCTAGTACTACAAGAACAAGAAGATAAGAGTTGTTCTGCCATTGCCAGCTATTTGGGGCAAGATGGATTGAGACAATTGACATGCTGAACTGAACAGTAAATCCAAAGCCAGCGTGTTTAACACATAATTACGAAGTTTTTTTAACCAAACTCAGCGGTTTGGGAAGTTACGGTGCGTTTGGTCTCCTTTTGGAAAACTGTTAGAAAAATGTATTAATTTGGAAAACTGTTAGAAAAATGAATATTAATACAGAAAACTCTTGTGACAACCTATTTGTAAAATTGTTTGTAGAAATTTTTGCTAAGAACTCCCCATTTTAGGATAGTAGATGTAAATAGGTTGTTTGAATTTTTAAAAGCCGTTTTCTTAGAAAAATGCAAACAACACAAAAACCTATTCAATCTGGCTGCTTAAGCTATTGATGTAGGTTTTTCCGCGATAGTAATGCTATGTTTGGATCTTAATGTTATGTTACATTGCCCATGCTATAGCCTATACGTTACCGTTTACTTAACCTTAATGCTATTTTCATGAGAAGTTATAGTGCAACAGTGATACTAGGTCACGTCATTTTTCTGATATTGTATCACAAGCTAATGTAATTAGGACAAATGTATGCATTTTTATTCTCGTCACCTAAAATGAAGGAGTTAGCGGAGAAATATTATCCAAACTTCTCCACTAACTGATATGACATTCTTACTAACAAGATTTTAACGTGTTCATTGGGCTTTGTGATATCTTGTCAGTAAGATAGCGTGGTATCATCCTTGGATATTTTCTTGTTGTTCATTGTGACAACAAAGGAGGTAAGGTCCATAGGCGTTTATTCCTTTCTCTTTTTACTCTTCCTCTTACTTTCTCATATATACCTCTCGGTATGATGTCTTCACTAAGATGGCAAGGTACTTATCCTTACTTCCCTCAAAATTTCAAGCTTTTTGTGGATGTTTTTCTTAGGATGGCAATGGACCGAGAAAAAGTGGAGATCCAACTGCATCCACCCAGATTGGGACAGGAATGAAGGATACAAAATGAGAATAGAGGCAGAGATGGAGGTCAAAATAAAAATCCATGGGGGATGGAGGCAGGAATGGACTAAGTTCTTCCTCCACTCTACCCCCGTCCCGCTTCTCCTACTTATAGCAAATTTTTTTTTTTATATTTTATATAGGCTGTTTTTAGCTTTTTATGTATGGTGTGCTAGTGATATCATCATTAGACTTTGTGTTGATTGCTGCCAACTCATATTCAATAAGTTTTTAATGTTGTTTGTTGGATAGGCTTTTAATTTGTTATTTTAAGCTTTATTCTTTTAGCAGTACAATGACATTATTTTGATTCATATGCAACTCAAAATATTTGAACGTTAATTCCATCTTACTATTAAGTAGAGACCATGATACTATTAATATTTCTGATACCTTAGTTCTCTCTCTCTCTCTCTCTCTTTTTTTTGTTCATTTCCTTGCGCTTTGTATTGTTAAAGAAAAAGAAAAGAAAAGTTTGGGCTTGGGCTTAGGCTTGGGCTTGGGCTTGGGTTTAGGTTTAGGTTGGGAGTGGAGCCAGAGGTGAAGGTGGAGGTGGGGATGGAGGTATGCTTGTACCAGTGGAGGCAGTGATGAAGGTCTTGTTGGCTTTATTGGAGCCAACAATCGACCTTTGACTCGGTTGGGTCTTATGAGGAGCCCACATGGAATACGTGACTGGCCAACTCTTGACACTTACATGGTGTAGACCTTCATGCCCACCTATCACTTAGTGTGGGGCCTTGCGCTACTAAGGTATAAGGAATACAGTTGTGCATTGGCTTACAGCAATTGCTTTTAGCGCAGTGGTAAGCGCTTGATCTTAAACTTGGTATCAGAGCAAGGTCACAGGTTTGAGTCCTAGGGTTGTTGCTAGGGGGGAGTTGTTGGCTTTATGGGAGCTAGCAATTGACCTTTGACTCCGTTGGGTCTTATGGGGGCCCACATGGAGTATGTGACTGGCCAACCTGTGGCGTTTACATGGCACAAACCTTCTCTTAAAGTATAAGGAAATAAAGTTGAGCTTTAGCTAACAACAATTGCTTTTATATATGGTTTTAATGATAACTTACTTTGATTTATAAATGTTTTCTTGATTAAATATATTCAATACTTTAATCCTTAGTCTAGTTGGTATAATAAAGTTTTGTATGATTATGAAGTCTTTGAAAGAGAGATCAAGACTTGAAAAGTAATATCTAAATCTTTGAGAATCATGTTTTAAAGAAACTTGATTCAAAGAAGAAAATTAGAGGACATAATTTTCTTCTAAGGTTGAAATTCGATGAAACTATATCCTATGATACAATCATAGTATTTTGCCCATATATTTTGATCCAACCATTGGATTGATCTGATTTTTGAGGTTTAGAAAAGTTGACTTCCATGTCTACAACTTCTATCTTATAGACATTTTTCAATTCTGACGTTATCAAGGCTAACATCAAGCTGGAAGTGAAGGAATCTGTGTAAAAATTCAAATATGCTAACTGGGAGACAGTTCAAGTAATTTGATCATAACTTTTGATCTGCCCATTGGATGGACTTGATTATTAAGGTTTTGAAACGCTGACTTCCATGTCTATAACTTTTATCTTATAGCTATTTTCAAATTTGAATGTTATCAAGGCTAAAATCGAACTGGAAGTGAAGGTATCTGTATAAAAATTCAAATATGTCAGCTGGTAGACAGTTCGAGTAATTTGATCATAACTTTTGATATGACCATTGGATTGACCTAATTCTTGCGGTTCTGAAAATTTGACTTCCATGTATATAACGTTTATGTTATATCTATTTTTAAATTCTAACGTTATTAAGGAAAAAATTGAGATGGAAATGAAGCTATCTGATTAGAAATTTAACAACAAATCTGACAACAATTTACTCAACGAGAAGAATTGCTTTTAATACTCTCAAATGGATATAAACTCATTTGAAGCTACAAATCATCATTCGATATTCATCTATAAATAGAGATACACTTGAGAAGCAAAGTAGAACAACATGAGCAGCAAGAGTTTGTGCATCAAAGTGATATTCATCCTACAAAATCTTTGAGAAGTTAATTATTTTTTATCTTGTAATGTTTTGAGAGTTTCATTGACATATATATTATTTGAGAGAATTCATTTGTAAGCAATAGTAGTTGTATTCTTATTCTTTCTTCTTATAAGGGAGAGACTAGTCAGAAGAAATAGTTAGGGGTTTAGTGTGACTAGTATTTGTACAAAAACTAGTTGGAGTGAGGGATCACTTGGTTTAGTGTGACTAGCACCTGTGTAAAAACGAGTTGGAGGGGTGTGAATAGCATCTGAAAAAATAAACTAATTGTAAAGGAAGAATAGCGCTTGGGTTAAAACACCAGTTGTTGTATCTACGATTTGGATATAGTGAAAAAAAATTTCAAGAAAGGAGCTTTAGGGAGCGGACGTAGACTTTGGAGTTGAAGTCGAACCACGATAAATCTTGGTGTCATATTCTCTTTTCTCTATTTCCTTTACTTTATAGTTTGAATTGCTTGTATTTATTTACAATATATTATTGGTTGATTAATATTTATTTGAATATTTAGTTAGAAATTTTTAAAATTTTAAATTTTTGAATATTTATTTGAATATTATTGAAATAAACTCAATTTGCTAGACCTTTGTCTTGCGTGCATATCTATGTACATATATATGTGCATATAATTGTCTACATCATCCACGCCTTAATCGTTTTGTTACGGGTCTTCCAAGAATTTGAATGGGGATGTGGAAATGTAACTTATTGCCCCTTTTTATCTTTTGCATTCATAGGTTCTTGGGACATATGAATTAAATGATAATCTCAACAAGTACTGCGAAGAGTTGGACCCACATCTTGCGGCCATTGTGCGGAGGTTGGTGTTATGATCATTTATTCTTTTGTTATAAAAAACTAGGTTTCAAATTACAAGAATCCTTTTATCATCTGTTCGTATAGGCATAGCATGAAACCATGGACGAAATTCATTGAAGCTGACAATCAGCATTTGGCTATTTGAGAGGGGGAATCTTCAGTCATTTATGAGCAAAAATCCAATTTCTCTTGGCTGTTTATGCAAATAATCATACATGTACATGCTCTTATGTAGGCAATTGACTTCCTTGAAAAGCTGTTGCATGATGATCAATAAGAAAGGCAAACTGCAAAAGAAGCAATGGTAAGAAATCCTTGATGGTTCTTATTGATCGGATAGTCTTGGTTAATAGAAGCTGGACTGCATTTAAGCTTAAATAATGTTGAGTGATGGTCCTCAATTCATGCAGGCTCACCTGGAACCAATCCTCAAGCTTCCCTAATGATGTTAAGCCTGTAAGTTCTATTTCACTTCAAATCATATGACAATAAAAGTTTCTTGTAATAAGTTTTGATTGATTAATTGTTTTTGTGAGTATTAGTTATCAAACATTTGGTGGTGATATTGCAGCTGGATTCAAAAAAGAATATAACATAGGCACATCCATCATCTTGATACAAATAAAATTCCAGACGCATCCTTTTAGGGGTTACCATTCTAGCTTATTGGATTTTTCCTGTGGAAGGCAAATATCAAATCATTAGATTAGGCATTAGAGTAAGTTATTATTACAAGATGTATTGGGACTGATTTACCATTTTCTTTCCTCTGTTCTCTGCTCCCCTCACTCATGTACCTTCTCAACACTTCTAGTAGACAGTTTAATGGGGTTAAATTTCAGAATTATATATATGCGAAGGGATATCCAAACTTGTTACTGTGCGACAAAGAAGTTATGATGATGATGTTGATTAACTAATTTTGCATAATTAAATGTTGACTAATTAATTTTTTAATAAATCAATGTTGACTAATTGTTTTTATGGGATTGAACGGTTTCTCAGTTTTCATTGATGCACAAAAATGTTCGCTCTTTTGAATTGTTTCTTCTTTAAGAATAACCATATGACATTTGTGAGGAAACAAGCAACAGTGGAGGGGGGCAAAAAAAAAAGCTTATAATAATCTTAAAGAAGAAAATGCTGTCATGATGTTTTGTAAACCCCACTAAAGATTAGATATGATGGCATTTCATTTAAAAATGCCATTGTAGATTCCTTTAACAATGTTTGGAAAAACGTTGACAATAGGCATGGATCGACGTTTGAAAAATGCCATGAAGATAAGACGGCAGCTGCATAACAGGCGTTTGTTGCAAAACGCTACAATAGCTTTTAGTGGCGCTTTCGGGCCTTTTGTGGCGTTTAATATGTTAATTTTTTTGTAGTGAATCTCTGCCCCGGTCCAGTCTATTGCCATTCCTATGTTCTTCAATTACTATATATGCTTCAAACATTTCTTGATGTTTGATGAAAAATATGTAGAAAACTTGAAATTTCAAAATGCTTCAAACAGTCTTTCGTGTTTGAAATCAATGTTCTTTTAGATTGTGCTTGAGATGGAATTTCAACAATTTTCACTTAGCATAATTAGGAGCGAGTTGAAGGGGTTACAGGTCGGAAATTACTTGTACACTTTAGGAAGTGGTTGAAGAGAGAGAGAATATAAAGCAAATCATGAATTTTTTTTTAAGACACAAAATAAGGCACAAAGGCCAGAAGCTACAAAAGGTCTAAAGAAAGCAAACTATAGAGCTTATCAGGAAAATTGATCAAAGGTTGCAAAGTGGCTTTGCTTCTAATGAAATATCTCATTCAACAGAAAATTTCTTCTATTCATTGAATGGACAAAGAATTCTTTGTGCACACAACAAGACCATAACAGCTCGACACAGAATCGAGGAAGACGAGAAACAAGTTTACAACATGTTTTGCAAAATTTTGAACTCCACAAATGAATCATTCTGCTTACAGGATTATTTTTTTAGCTCTAAAGAATCAATGGAATAGTTGGGTAAGCTTTCGAAAGAAAGCAAATGCTAAATAAAATAAAAAAAAGTTCCTACAAAAAACAAAATTCCATTTGCAGTAATGGTAGGTCTTATTGGGAGTGTCAATTAGACAATTAGATTTAACTAATTGAAGATTTCAGACACAGTATTTCAAGGAGATGAAAAGTCAGCTGAAGAGCTTCTTTAAGTGAAGTCAGCTGAAGTCTTCCTTAATTTATCATTAAATCTAAAACTGAAACATGACTTTAAACTGCTTTTAAGATTTTGAGCTCTGATCAAGAGCCTCCGAAAAGTTGTACGAGAGCCCAAGGGTAAGTGCTGTTTTCAGCCCCAAAAAAAAAAAAAAAAAACAGACTAAATCCGGCAAAGGGTGCCTCAAATTTGAGTCAGTGATCAGAACCAGGAAGGTTGGCATTGCCTTCATCACAACCATGGATGAAGAAAAGCAATATCAGTGACTTTCACTACAATGTGCCTGGTAAGATAACAACACAACAAAAAATTCATTCTTTGGTTTGTTTGAGAATGCTATACTAACAAAAAAAAAAAAAAAAAAAACCATTATTTTCTCATTGATTTTTAAAAAAAAAGCAGCAGAAAGGGATCTAAGCTACTACCTGCCACTACACAGAGCCATACACCAAGGCAACTGGGAGAGTGCCAGAGAAATTCTTATAAAAGAACCACACGCAATCACGGCTCGTATTACCGCCCTGGCAGAGACGCCTCTTCTCGTGGCAGTCAAGGGAGGACGGGATACTTTTTATAAAGAAATTAGTTGAGTTGACGCCACCAGAGGCACTGACCCTGCCTGATTATTTTGGCAACACAGCACTTCATGCAGTTGCAGTGCTTGGAAATATTCAGGCAGCCAAGCTGTTTGTGCAGAAAAACCCGGACTTGCCTAATATTTGGGACAATGATGGCTCTCTGACTCTCCACTTAGCCGCCATGCGTGGCGAGAGGGAGATGACTTTGTTCTTGTTGTCTGTCACAAGCGAAGACAAGGAATCAGAACCTTATGAAGACGAAGCGGGTGCTACCCTTGTGCCTTTTGTGATAAATGTTGGATTCCATGGTGAGTATTGGTATTTTTTGTAGGAAAAATATTAGTTGTATAATGTTTCCCATATAATTTGTAGCCACAATAAAATAAAATGAAACATAGTAATATTATTGTCATGTAGTCGTCATAAAGTGAAATCAACAACATTAAATAATGTGTGTGAAATAACGTAATATGATAGATTCAACAAGTCTTATATAATGAAATAATAAAATATGCGATGTATGGGAGAGCAAGTCGAGTGTTATATACTCTTAGCTTAAGACAGATTCATCTCCCACACAGGTGCTCATGGGATGAACGGACGTCTATCTCCAAGATAAAATGATCACAATCTTGAATAAGTAGCACTACAATATTTAAGATTCAGCGAATCAACCTTTTGATTTTACTCTCTCAATGTATGGAATGTATGCATCATGTATGATATAAAACAGTAAGAAATTTCTGTCTAATTCTACACAGAATTATGACATTTAATTTCATACAGAAACCTACGGCATTTCTGATAAAATCAACATGATATGATAATGAATACACTACATTTTCTACACAGAAAACCTGCAGTCATTCTGTAAAATTTCAACACTGAAATTTACTACAGAAACACAGAAGAAAGTGATAAAATTTGCACTGAAATTATCACACAGAATATATGAAATCACGATTGGTAAAATTAAGATGATTAAACGGGATGAAAAACTAGATAAAATTCGTACAGAATTTCTAAGGCAGAAACGAACACGAAAAATGACTGACTTGGACAGTCAGATTTTTCCTAGAACAGTCGCCGGAATTTGGACAGTACTTCGCCGGAGATTCACAACTGAATGTCGTCGGAATCTGGGCATGGATGTCATCGTCGAAAGGTGGAGAGAAAGAGATTGAAAAAAATTGACGGAAAAAAAAAAAACTGTGTCTTGTTCGAGAAATTTCTATATAGAGAGAGAGACGCACGAAACAATGGTTCAACTTGCGTTCAAAAATATTAAATTGTCTCAAGCCATTTGTTATTAATTTGGAGGGCACCCAAACCGAATCGAGCCAGCAGCGGCGCGAGCGTGTGGTTTATTGGGTCAACCCATGGGTTCCATAGATCATCTCCCTTTCACAAAAGTGGGGTGCCTCTTAGGACCCAAACCAATCTTTAAATTTAGGCTTTATATACCCATCACTTTTTCCATAGAAAATCAATGTAAGATAAGTCTTTAGTTCTACCCAAAAATCATACTCATGGTATCTACTTTGGAGACCATTATCTCATTCAAACTTTCATGAATTTGAGAAAGTAAATGTTTGTTTTTCATCTTCTCATAGAGGAGAACACAAAGCATCTTGGACCCACTAAAAAGAATATGTGGTCTCATCTTAACAATGGCTCAAAATTGGTGTTTTACACCAAATATTCCAACTACTACGACCCATGATTTTCTAACAAGCTGGAACTTGGGAAATCATAGTATTACAAAGAGAGAAGCAGAGTGCCATGGAGGAGCAATGTACAGAAACAAAGAGAGAGTGTGTGTAAAAGAGTGGTGGTAGTGTCCTCAAACCTCATCGTTATTCAATTTGGCAATTGGCTTACTCTTTTGCTACATCATGTTTGTACCTTGAGGAAAGAAATGGAAATAAACAGGAAAACAATAATCTATTTTTTTCTTTGTTTCGTGGTTCTTAATTTTTGAATGGAAAAGAAAGTGGCAAAAGAAGGATAAACAAGGGACTTTTCTTTTTTTTTTTTTCACTTTTTTTTTACTTTTTTTATCTTTCTTTGTGTTTCAAATAAGAAAAAATAAAATTTTCTCCTTTTATTTTTTCTTCGTGAAACTAAAATTAGGTAAAAAAAACCCCTTTCCCTTTGAGGGGGCAAATTCTCTCTTTTCTTTTCTTTTGTTTCTTTTTTCCAATCAGGCATAAAGGTTGTTTGGAACTTGCAGAAGGGAAAAAAAGTAAAAGAGAAATGAGAAAAAAGATATTTTTCTTTTTAATTTTTGATTTTACAAAAAAAAATATAGAAACAGAGGAAAGAAAATGAGAAAAAAAGAGAGAATGAGTAATTATATTTTTTCTCCCTTTCTTTTCGGTTTCTCTCCTTCGTAAATGAATAAATATGTAGGAACAAAAAGGAGATGTAGAACATGCTATTAGTTTCCAAAGAAAAAACTTAGGAAGTTTGCGAGTTTTGGGCTCACGGGGACCGACTTTGCCCTTGGAAATTGAAAACTAAAATTTTGTTGTCTTTACGAGTTTAGTCGGTCATGAGCCTTGGCATTATATGGCTTGCAATAAACCAGATGGACTGCATACTGAGAAAAATATGTTGGTATTTGGTTGGATACAGGCTACGACTCGATTTGCGGTGCAGTTTCTACAGATCCAATGTGAATAAGTGGGTTAAGGTTTAGAAAAGTCCTCATTTCCTTGCCTTGAAAGTACTCTACACCAAGCCTTGGAATAGTATCACTCAATTCTAAAAACTTCACTTTCACTAGTTGGACGACTTGAATTAAAGAAAATTAACCTCACTGCCACCGAATTTGCGGAGAGATTGAAGGCTCATTAGTCTTCTCTGTTAGCAAATGTCTCCCGCATCTCCGCGCAAAAAAATAACTGAATTTACCCGCCACGCCACCTACCACACCCACTGCACTGCAATCTCTCTCTCCTCTCTCTAAGCATGATCCGTCTCTCTCTCTCTCTCTCTCTATATATTTATTATATTACTTGTGAAAACGTGGATTACAGTTGTGTAATCAATAGGCTGGGAAAGTTGAGTAGCTTCTCTTACGCTGCGTGCAATCTATGGTTTTTCTAGTAAGAGCACAGAGCTTCTAATCCCTAAACCCAAATGGCAAGAGAGAGAGACCAGTCCTGAGAGAACCAACGTTTGGACTGAACGCAGGTTTAGGGCTGACAAGAAAGCTCTCTGTTCCATATTCACTACATCTCTCGAAACGGCCACTTCGAGCACCCTCATTTCGTGGAGGTTCCTCTCTCCTGATCCGAAGGACTCTATCTCATTTAATGAGGTATTATAATATATATATATATAATGTATCTGAATGTGTGTATGAAGAGAACACTTACAAACAATCTTCGATTTCTTTGTCGTCTTCAGATGTGGTGAACAGGTTAAACTTTGCAGAGGTAAAGGCATGGCGAACATGTGGCCTCGTGGTCTTCAAAGAAAAAGTAAATTCTGTATTCCATTAGGCCACCTGGAAAACAGAGGAAAAGGCAAGGTCATTACCTCTGGTTTGTTATTCCATTTTCTAAGCAAGCAAACAGGCCTTGGATAGTTTGATTAATAGTTTACACCTTTCAGACTCTGACAATGCGTTATGTAATTTTGATCTTCGATTCAGGAGCTACAGAAACGGATTCGTGTGGCATGATTTATCAGAGAACGACCTAATACACCCGACGCACGGCCGCGAATACGTTCTCAAAGGATCGGAACTTCTTCGGAGCTCTTTGAGCTTCAGGTGACTGAAGACGAAAAAACAGGATCATCGGAAACAGTGCCAGGAACAAAAGTTTCCGGCGACAGTTATGATTTCCCGGCGACGATCAGGAGAAGAAACCAGTCATGGACCTCATTCGAAAAATCTGATGAATACATAGTCTACAAGGCCGAATCGGACAGAGAACTCGCCAGAAAAGCCGCTGGCGCATCGACGCAGACCGTCGACGAGCGTAGACGAAGAAGAAGTGGTAGAGAAGAGAATGAACAGTGTGGAGAGTCGACTACGGAGATGAGCGGACCATCTTCAAATTCTGGTTCGGAGGTTTTGGAGGTTGTGAGTGGATCGAGAGCCGTTAATCACCCCGCGGATATCCGACGTCGGACGGTTAATAGCGACCATCCGAGTGGGAGAATGAAGGCTTCGCGAGTGCTGAAGCAGTTGGTGACTTGTGGGTCCGCATTGGTCAAGAATTGCGAATCGCTGAAAACAAAGGCTGATGGCGGAGGGTACTCGGTGAGGGCGCACCGAGAGAGAGTTTAGTGTGAAACACTGGATCGCTTGGGGCGCGTTGCTTCCCGATCTACCTACTGCTCTACAATTGGCAATTTACTATGTTCGTGAATAAATAATATTGCTCAAATATACTTCTAACTTCTATTGATAAAAATAACTATTATAAATAGCGGTTTAATTGGGATATATTGTCATTGTAAAATTTTTTTTTACATAAACGGGTACCAAAATATAGCACTAGTTTTTTAAAATGTAAATACAATATTAAAAAGACTTATTGACACATATTATATTTTAGTACCTGCTTATTTAATAAAAATTTTACACCGACAGGGTATCAAATTAAACTCTATAAACGGTGCTTAATTTATATTCATTGTTTGTGTGGAAAACAAAAAGAAAGTAACTAAATCCACAATCTTGTGTGCCTTGCTTCTCACATGTGATAACTCGCCAAACACCCAAGCCCGTTTATCATTTAGAAAGTTCGAGATTATAAGTAGATTCCTCAGCACAGGCTTGGAAGTTTTTTAGTCTTATAGTATTCATGAGCTGGGTTTTGGAAAAATGGCTAAAGCTTGTGTCGGCCCAAAATTTATCTACAATTAATTTACATGGGTTATATATTGTATGTATTTATATTTTATGTTATTTAATTTTTTTTTAAAAATACTAATTATAATTCTTATGAAAATACTAGTTACAATATTTGAACTTTTACCTATAGTGTATAAAAGAACACCAAACCACTTCAACAACAGCATCATTGACATTCAAGTTGCCGCATATAAATATTAGTATTGTAAAATACTCAGGATGAAAAGGGGTTGCCATTGGAGAATGTGGAGCATGGTAAATGAAAATAAATCAAGTGAGGACGGTTTTAAATAACCCTAGTAACATATATGTATATATATATAGGAAGTATTAATTACAAGTATAGTTAGTAAGGAGTAAAGAGTTAGCAGAGTGTGAGAGTTAGTAAGTTAATAGACTAGTCTAGTAAGTTAATAGACTAGTCTAGTGAGTAAAAGTGACAGCAGTAGCAGATATTATATGTCCTAAAAACTATGCTCTTCTTCCGACTCAAACCCTTAATCTCTAGAAAATATTCAATGCAATGGTAATACCACGTCATTATTGTTAATGTGGTATCACAAGCCAATAATGTACACCCACATAAGCATGTTGTGATGAGATATCATATCAGTTAGTAGGGTAATGCGGATAAAATATTTCAACTAACTCTTTAATTCTAGATGATAAGAATTGTAGGTGGGATTTCTCGGGAAGGCTGGGCCGAGCTCTCAAGCCCAAAGTGGATGAGCCCAAACTTCTTCCTGCAAGACAAATGGGTTAGAATGGGTCGACCCTAGGTGGGCCGATCACACTCCGAAGGTTAAGTTAGCAAACTTAATCGAGAAGGATGAATGAAAGTTGTGTATGTCAGGGGTTAATTCTCCATACCTGGCTCTCGATTCCTCGGGTCTTTATAGAGTCCTTCAGGGAGTGTCTTTTGTCTCGGCCTATCAGCAGGCTCTCATGGTCTGCTGGTTAGGCATCATCATTGACGCCGCCTGGCTACCTGCAGGGTCTGGCGCACCGTCGTGGGGGATTCCGGCTGACCGGACGTGCACGTCGACGTTTGTGTGGGCGGCCGCTCGTGCATTTAATGCAAGTCAACTCCGCATTTAATGCTCTAAGACCGCTAGCGGTTTGGGCAAACCATTCGCTGTCTAGGCTACGCTGGGAGGAGGTCGGCAGTTTGGGCTGGCCTTTTCTCATAACTCATTTGGGCCCCAGGCAGCCCCAACTTTAATTCGAACAGATTGGGCCTCACCCATTGGGTTGGGCCGGGGGTTATTTCCCCACAATTGCCCCCCAGCCCTTGCGTCGATTCAGCTTCTGAAACGGCCAAGGGTTGTAACGATCACCCGACCGCACAAACGGCGGGAATTTAAAAAATCTATTGATGAGGCGTTATCGAATCGACGGCCGACGTGACGCTTTGGCAGAGCGTCATGATTAACGCCGTTTTCCCGCGTATGAACCGACGGCTCTAGCGTGTATAAAAGAACGACGCCCTAATCGGTTTTGGGAAAACACTTGCTCTTTTTTTACTTCCCTGCCTCTTGAGTCACGAGTGCGTCGGCTGTTTCGGCACCCAACACTGTAAGTGTCCTTCGAGCCCGCAACTCTTTCGCTCTTCACTGTACTTTCTGTGTGTTGACGATTGCCCCCCGATGGCATCCCGTCTTCGTAAAATGTTAGATGGTCCGTCGGCCCTTGCTTCGTTCAGGGCCAGGTTCAAAATCCCAGACGAGATCGGCTTAGAGCTGGTCGACCCTGATGACTTCCGTATGGGCGAGACCGAAAAGGGAGTGCCATTACCGGTCATCGCCATCATCGAAGGGGGGCTCAGGTTTCCCCTCCACCCTCTTCTTCATAAGTTCATAGTAAAAAGTAATGTGTCACCTTCCCAGTTAGCGTCAAATGTGTATAGGATCTTCTTTGGTATGCTTGAAATAAATCGGCGACTGAGGGTGAACCTAGGCCTTGCCGAACTGGACTACTGTTACACCCTTTGCAAAGTCGGAGGTAGTTACAAGGTTTACCTCCGGGTAGTAAAGAAGTCCTTAGAGTTAGTGAAGTGTCTGCCTTCCTCAGGGAAGGGCGTTGATGATGTAAGGGTTTGGGTAACTGGTCCATGGGAGTTCGGCAATGTTCCCGAGAAGGATAGACCGGCGATTCGGTGCCCTAGGAAGCCCGTTGAACTAGGTTTGATGCCGATCTTCTCAGACTGTGTATCAGTTTAAGTTTCAGTCCGCATCCATACTAACTCTCGAACTTTTTGCAGACACAAGGAAGCGGTCGAAAGCTCGTGATTGGTTGGTTAACTCTGACGACCTCAACAAGGTCTTGAACTACGTTGGTGAAGGTTGGCTACGATACATAGCTCGAGCAGCACATATCTTGCTCTCCTATCCGCTGCGATACTCGACTTTTACTACCGAGACTGGAGTCCCCCCGAGTGTACTAGTAAGATTAGCGGACGAAGGTGCCGAAAGGGATTTTGAGGAAATCCCTACTGGCATAGCGATCGAGAGGGCGCGCATCCCTACAGGCATGACAGTTGCGGTTGCTCCACCATCTGCATCACCTGGTGAAGAACGGCGAGAAGAGCGAACCAAATCACACAGTTCGGCGTCCACTTCGTCACCATACACCGTACCCGACCGCCGAGTTGAGATTCCCACCCGAACGAGTGATTCGAGCCCATCACCCAACGAGATGGACGGCATGAGTCTGAAGGAAAGAATGTTTGCTCTGGCGGGACAGCCGCTGAGGTCGGCCACTCCCACTCCTGCCGAAACTCCCCCAGCCGAGCTGGTGGCAGCTCCCGTGGAGGAGGCCACACCCGTGCAATAGAGGCCGGAGACTCGGCAACAAAGAAAGAGGAGGCCCGATGTCACTCCAACTCTAGCGCCCAAGAAGCAGAAAGGCAAAGCCACGGTAGATGAGGTTGGCGAGACTGTGACCATCACTCCGGACATTCTGGGCCGTCCTATGACGACAGCAGATTCTATGATCGATCAGCCCGAGGTTGCTTTTGGTGTTATAAAGAGCGTCCTTCAAAAAAAGGACGTAGCGAAGCTGGGCGAAGCAAGCGACTCGGCCGTTTTTATGGGCGCTTTCCATGACTCCATACTGGTAAGACAGCTCTAACTTTTTGATGACTACTGTCTTTTAGACACTTGCCCTAACAACAACCTTCTTCAATTTGTGTAGGGCTGTCTAAACTCCTTGGAGGCGATGACACGCTTCCAAAAGCTTGCCGAGGTTCACCAGCAACTCATTGAAGAGCACGGCCGTCTGAAGCTCGAGTGGATTGAAGCAAATAAGGAGCGGATTACCTTCAGGAAACAGGCCGAGCAGGCTTCCGCCGAGCTTTTGCTGACGAAGGCCGACTTTGAAAAGAGGGACAGGGACCTTGCCGACCTCGAGAAAAAGTTTGATGTGCAGTCCGTGGATCTGCACAATGCCAATGAGGAGGTGGAGACCCTTAAGGCTGAGGTGGCCAAGCTGAAGGTGGATGAGGAGGCCATATTGAAGCGGGGTGAAGAGAGGGGAGCCAAGAATTTGGCTCAAGAGATGATGGACCTCAGTCACACCATATTCCGACAGGGTTGGAATGGTGCCCTTATCGTGGCAGAGTTGGATGAGGCCTCCGACGTGTGGGGTCTTTGCCCGAACTACTTTGATACTACCGAGGACGGCGTCGTCTGTCCGAAGAAAGTCTTGGCCAATGCCCAATATGCACGGGAGCTTAAGTTAAAAGACGCGGCCGAAGCGGCTGCTGCTGAGAAGGAGAGGCTTGAAAGTTTGAAGACCGCAGCTGTACCCCCGGAGGATGTGGTAGAGGTCTCGCCAGGGGTAACTGCAGAGCCGGGGGAGAAGTCGGCATAGCTTTTCTTTCTCTTTCTCCATTTTTGTAACCGTCAATGCCTTTTAATGAGAAAAACTCGTTTGTTGTTTATTACTGAATCTCCTCTATCTGATTTTGTTGCTTAGACTTAATTTCTTTCTTTAGCCTTTTTTGGCCGATCTGTTCAATTTGGACAGGATTGACACTCGGCTTTCGTTTTTCTTTGGTCGACCCGCCCCACTTTGGACAGGACCAAGTTTTTACACTTGGTTTTTGTTTTGGCCTTCTTTGGCCGACCTGCCCAACTTGGACAGGACTAAGTTTTTACACTTGGTTTTTGTTTTGGCCTTCTTTGGCCAACCTGCCCAACTTGGACAGGACCAAGTTTTTACACTTGATTTTTGTTTTGGGCAGAATGGTCAGAGTACAGTCATTTGAATATCTTCATTTTCATTGATTCTTCAGCTGAGCTTTATACATTTCACGGACTGTTACAGTGCCTGGAGTTTCATATCACTGGTAGAATTTCCTCAAGTTGGTCGCGTTCCATGGTCGCAGCAACGGTCGCCCTTCTTCGACGGTCTCCAGTCTGTATGCGCCGATGCCGACCTGGGATGTTACCCTGTAGGCGCCTTCCCAATTTGGGCCGAGCTTTCCATCTGCCGCCTTTTTGGTTGCCCCCAA
Source organism: Euryodendron excelsum (assembly GCA_033060915.1). Lineage (NCBI taxonomy): Eukaryota > Viridiplantae > Streptophyta > Magnoliopsida > Ericales > Pentaphylacaceae > Euryodendron > Euryodendron excelsum. The sequence goes on along the minus strand of CM065381.1, from coordinate 12,452,702 downwards.
TACTTTTCGTAAAACCAGATCTCCTGGAGCAAAGTCTCTTGGGCGGACCCACTTGTTGTAAGAGCGTTTAAGCTGTCGCTGATACTCTGTGAGTCTGATCAAGGCGGTTTCCCTTCTTTCTTCGACAAGATCCAGGTCTCTTGCAACCGTTTGGTCATTAACACCGGTGTCAAAAGCTGCCGATCTGATAGTTGGTAGTCCGATCTCTAGAGGGATGACTGCCTCCACCCCGTATGCCAAGGAGAACGGCGTTTCTCCTGTGGACCTCCTTGGGGTTGTTCTGTAGGACCATAAGACATTGGGTAGCTCTTCTATCCACTTCCCCTTGGCTTTTTCAAGACGCTTCTTGACTCCGTTCAGCATGGTTTTATTTGAAATTTCAGTTTGTCCGTTGCATTGGGGGTAGGCTGGTGTTGAGTAATAGTTTCTGATCCCCAATCCTTCGCAAAATGATCTAAAGATGTTACCATCGAACTGGGTGCCATTATCTGATACAATGGCACGGGGCAATCCGAATCTGGTGACAATGCGTTTCCATACGAATCTTTTGGCATCAATTTTCCTGATGTTTGATAAAGGTTCCGCTTCTACCCATTTGGTAAAGTAATCGGTGGCCATGATGAGAAACCTTTTGTTGCCCGGAGCCCGAGGCAAAGGTCCGACAATGTCCAGTCCCCACTGGGCGAAAGGCCACGGACTGGTGATAGTAGCAAGATCTTTGGCTGGCTGGTGGATAATGGGGGAAAACCTCTGACACTTGTCGCACTTCAGGATGTACTGGGCTGCATCCTTCTGCATGTAAGGCCACCAGTATCCCTGTGAGATGGCTCGGTGTGCTATCGACCTTCCGCCGACATGACTTCCACATATCCCTTCATGGATTTCGAACAAGACGCTCTGTACCTGGTCCGGATGGACACAGTGCAAATAAGGACCTGTAAAGGAACGTCTGTAAAGTTCCTTACTTGGCGACAACCAATACCTGAGAGATGCATGCTTGATTCGCCGAGCTTCAGCCTTATCGTCTGGCAGCTTGTCTGTGTCAAGGTAAGAAATGATTGGGTCCATCCATGATGGTCCCAGCTTCTCCATTGTTAGGGCTTCCTCCTCCTCGCGAAAAATGCTGGGTTTGGCAAGGGTTTCCACGTTGATCGTCCTTCTCGAACCAGATTTCAGAGCCGTGGCCAGGGTTGCCAAGGCATCCGCGTGTGAGTTGTTATCTCGGCTAATCTGTCGAAGCTTGTAGCTTTTAAATTGGCCGAGCAGTTCCTTGGCCTTTGCTAGGTACAGCGTCATTCTGTCATTCTTCGCGACGTATTCCCCTGTGATTTGATTCACGACAAGTAAGGAGTCCGAGTATATGACGATTTCGGGAATTCGAAGCTCAATGGCTCGACGTATTCCGGCGAGCAAGGCCTCGTATTCTGACTCATTGTTGGAGGCAGTGAACTCCAGCTTGATGGCTTGCTCGATAGTCAGACCATCCGGTGTAACGAGTACGATGCCTGATCCTGCCCCCCGATCATTGGAAGCTCCGTCCACGTAGAGTGTCCAATGATCCAATTGTTCCCAAAGATACAGGGGGAGTTCGCGTTGCGGTTGGCCAGTTGCTGGGGTCTGTTCTGCTTCTGGTGCCATTTCAACGGAGAACTCGGCAATAAAATCTGCAAGAACCTGCCCCTTCACTGCCGATCTGGGTTGGAACTTGATGTCGAACTCCCCTAACTCCACGGCCCATTTTGCAATTCTTCCTGAGAAGTCGGCTTTCCTTAGAAGAGGTTTGAGCTGGTGGTTGGTGAGGACGTTAATGGTGTGAGATCTAAAGTAATGCACTAATTTTCGGGATGCTACTACCAGTGCGAGTGTCAGCTTTTCGAGGGGTAGATACCTGCTCTCGGCTCTAAGAAGGGTTTTGCTGACGTAATAGACTGGGAATTGTTGCCGATTTTCTTGCCTCAGTAGGACCGCGCTAACTGCTTGGTCTGACACTGCAAGATAGAGGAAGAGCTCCTCATGTTGGACAGGCGTGGAGAGCAAGGGTGGTTTGGTTAGGTAGTTTTTTAGGTCGGCAAGGGCAGAGTCACACTCGGGTGTCCATTCGAACCGTTCCTGTTTCTTTAGGAGCTGGAAGAAGGGTCGGCACCTGTTCGATGAACGGCTGATGAATCTGTTGAGTGCAGCCGCCATTCCTGTCAATCTCTGAACCTCTTTGGCATTCTTTGGAGCGTGAACACTCTGAATTGCACTAATCTACCGGGGGTCCATTTCAATACCCCGATGCATAACCAGGAATCCCAAGAACTTGCCTTAGCCGACCCCGAAGACACATTTTGAAGCATTCAGCCGCATTTTGCAGTCTTTAAGGATACAGAGTACCTCCTTTAGGTCCGCCAAGTGGGTGTCGCTCAGTTTGCTTTTTACCACCATGTCATCGATGTAGACCTCGACAGTTCTGCTGAGCTGCGTCTTGAACATTTTTGTGACCAGTCGCTGATATGTGGCTCCAGCGTTCTTCAGGCCAAAGGGCATAACTCTATAGCAGTAAATACCCCTTGGAGTGATGAAGGCTGTTTTCTCTTGGTCGTCGGGGTGAAGTGGGATCTAGTGGTATCCACGGTAGGCACCCAGGAAACTCATCCTCCCGAAGCCGGCGGTTGCATCCACAAGCTGGTCAATTTTGGGCAGGGGGAATGGATCTTTGGGGCATGCCCTGTTGAGGTCAGTGAAGTCTACACAGACCCTCCATTTGCCGTCCTTCTTTTTTACTACTACGGTGTTTGATAACCAGCTTGGGTAGTTGATTTCTCGAATCGCTCCAGCTTCCAAAAGCTTCTCTGTTTCCTCCAAGACAGCGTCCACATGCTGGGTAGCAGCCCTTCTCCCCTTTTGGATAACAGGTCGGCAATTTGGGTTAACATTAAGGCGATGACAGGCGACGTCGGCGCCTATCCCGGGCATGTCATAAGGGGTCCAGGCGAATACTTCCAGGAAGTCTGTCAGTAACTCAATGAGGGACTTTTCCTCTTGCTTAGACAAAGAGGTGCCGATGACAAAATATTTTTCCCCTTGCCGATCTATGTATATCTTCTTCAGGTCCTCCACAGCTTTATTCTCGGGCGTCTGTCCCACATCATCAATGGTGGGGGTGTCTTCATGCAGCTCCATCATCTGCACTTTCTCAGATTTTGTCTTGGTCGCACATGCTGTTAGAAAACACCGTTTGGCAGTCACCTGGTCTCCCCTTATCTCGCCAACTCCTGCTGGGGTTGGAAACTGAAGCAGCTGATGGTATGTGGAGGGAACGGCCTTTATGAGGTGCAACCAGGTTCGTCCCATGATGGCATTGTAGGGGGAAGGTACGTTAACCACCAGGAATTCGGTTTGTAATGTGATTCCTCCGGCCGTTACAGGAATCGTCACTTTATCCATGGGCCAGACTGGGTCCGAGCTGAAGCCGACCAATGGGTTAAGCGATGGTTGGAGGTCGGACTCCTTGAGCCCCAATTGTTTGAACAAGCTGTAGTACATAACTTCAGATGAACTCCCTTGGTCGATGAGCAATCTTCTAATGTCACAGTCCGCCATTCTTAACGTAACAACCAGGGCATCATTATGGGGGATCTGCACTCCAGCGAGGTCCTCGTCGGTGAAGGAGATGGACGCATGGGCATTGCCCACCCTGGCTTTCTTGTTGGGTGGTTGTATCTGCATCACTTCCCTCAGGTGTGCAGCCTTCTGCATCTCGGCTCGGTACCTATGTGGGTCGATGGTTCGTGATTCGGCCGAACCGTGCAGTACGTTGATTACCCGAACCAGCCTTACTTCTGGTTCCTTCTGGGCTGCTTCTTGCATTCGTGGTTGCTCGGCTTCAACTTTAGTCTTCTCCCTATCAATGAATTGGTCAAGGTGGCCTGCTTTGGCTAAGTCTTCCAAATGGGTTTTCAGATGCCGACACTGCTCTGTCTTGTGCCCTTTCTCGCGGTGGTAGGAACAAAACCTCTTCTGGTCCCTAGTTGCAGGGTCTCCCCCCAACTTTGGTGGCCACTTGAAGAAGAGCTTATCATGGATCTGGGGCAATATTTTATAGATGGGGTCTTTAAAGACTGTGTAGACCCCATCAGGCACTCTTTTTCCTCGGCTGATGTCCTCTGATCGGGGCTTCTTGGCATCCTTTTTATTCGTCTTTTCGGCTGCAGCGCCGACCTTGGTTGTCTCCCCCTGGGGTACGTCCTCGTCTAGCCGCGCATAGCGCTCGATCCTCAGCATTAGTTCCTGTATGGTGAGGGCTGGTTTCTTCATTAGGGATTGCCGTAAGCGATGCTCCCTGGGAAGGCCAATCTTGAACTGAGTTACAGCTAACTGCTCGCTGCACTCGTCAATCTCGTTATAAGCTTCCCAGTAGCGTCGGGCGTATGCTCGCAATCCTTCTCCTTCCTCTTTTTGTAATATCAACAAGAAATCAACCTCCTTCGACTGTAGGCTATTTGCTATGAAACGGGCTGTGAAGAGTTCGGCTAGTTGCCTCCAGTTAGAAACCGATTTAAGTGGCAATTTGTCGAACCATCGTAACGCCACACTTCCCAGGCTGGAGGGGAAGATCCGACACATCAGCATCTGGTCACTGCACCACACTACCATGAGCTGTTTGTAATGCCGAACATGGTTAATTGGGTCGGACTTCTCGTCATAAAGGGTGAACTTTGGTGGGGTGAATTTTTGAGGAATTGGATGGGATTCAATCTCCTCAGTGAATGGCGTGGATGCAATCTGGTCAAGGGCCTTTCTCATCAGGTTATGGGTTGTGCGCTCCTTAGTTTGCTGCCTTCTATCCTCCTGCTTTTCATTGTACCACTTTTCCCAGTCTTCCTTCCGCCGATCTCCCTCCACTGGACTGTCATGCGGCGGGGTTTTGCTCCTGTCCCTTCGCCGACCTGTGCGCCTGTTAACGCAACACGCAGTGCTAAGGGTGTAACTCCCTCTTACCGATGGTGCTGGTTCGTCCCTGGCGCCAACAACCTGCTCCCGATCTGGGGACCCATTTCTCCTATGCCCATTCCTGGCAGAGAATGCCTCCCTCATTGCCCGCACCTGTGAGGTGAGGTAGGCTATCTCTTCTCCGCGCCGCCGAATTTTCCCCTCTGCCGCACAGAGCGTATCCTCGCTTGGGACCCGCCCACTGGAAGGTGATGGGGCCAGATTCCGAGGATGGTTCCTGCGGAAGTTTCTGTCCCTAACATAGCCCGTATCCCTCCGCATTTCCTCTTGTGTCTCCGGGTGGCTTTCAGCGGGCGTTCGTATCTCTGACCTTAGTATTCTCCTTTGTCGATCTACTGGTGTAGATTGGCAGTGCGCCGAACTGGTTTGGTTTTTACTGAAGGAGGCTCCGAAGCCTCTCCGTTCGTAGTTTTCTTTCCTATGTCTCCGATTGTTTAGACTCATGGTTTTTCTAAGCCTTCCCACAGATGGCGCCAATTGTAGGTGGGATTTCTCGAGAAGGCTGGGCCGAGCTCTCAAGCCCAAAGTGGATGAGTCCAAACTTCTTCCTGCAAGACAAATGGGTTAGAATGGGTCGACCCTAGGTGGGCCGATCACACTCCGAAGGTTCAGTTAGCAAACTTAATCGAGAAGGATGAATGAAAGTTGTGTATGTCAGGGGTTAATTCTCCATACCTGGCTCTCGATTCCTCGGGTTTTTATAGAGTCCTTCAAGGAGTGTCTTTTGTCTCGGCCTATCAGCAGGCTCTCATGGTCTGCTGGTTAGGCATCATCATTGACGCCGCCTGGCTACCTGCAGGGTCTGGCGCACCGTCGTGGGGGATTCCGGCTGACCGGACGTGCACGTCGACGTTTGTGTGGGCGACCGCTCGTGCATTTAATGCAAGTCAACTCCGCATTTAATGCTCTAAGACCGCTAGCGGTTTGGGCAAACCGTTCGCTGTCTGGGCTACGCTGGGAGGAGGTCGGCAGTTTGGGCTGGCCTTTCCTCATAACTGATTTGGGCCCCAGGCAGCCCCAACTTTAATTCGAACAGATTGGGCCTCATCCATTGGGTTGGGCCGGGGGTTATTTCCCCACAAGAATAATAATTGTATTTTGGTGTAATTCTATTAGCTTGTGATACTATGTCAACTTGATGATGTGATATCACCGTTATACTGAATATTTGTTCTTTAATCTCACCTAAGTTGAGGTTGGGTTATGATTATTGAGCCAAAGGCCTTGATCAATTTATTGGCCAATAGTAGGTGGTGGGTAAAGTTTAGCTTGAATGGGTTGATGTTCATAGGGACAGCAAATACAGATATACAATTAGAACATTTCTCCAAATGTTATCAATAGAATCAAATAGTTGAATAAGAGTCATTCTCTTTAAAATAAAATTCATTTAATGACTTTTAATTATAAAAATAACATTGGTACATGATCAAAGATCAAAATTTCGTTTCGATTGATTTGAAAACGTAAACGTTTTGGAAATATTTTTAAAGTAACAAATATTAATTTAGTAAAATATTACCTTTTGTATTTTTCTTAATGAAAATCATACAGCATTTATAAAAAGTTTTAAATTTTTGTTGGTACAACTTATTATTTTAGTATTTAGTATTGTGTTTTAATATATTTTCTATGTTTTAATATGTTTTCATAGACACAATAAAGTTTCGTTAGTCTACTAGTATTTCGTTTCGGTCTCTATGAAAATTGAAGCATTTCGACCGTTTTGATAAGAACAAATGAAAATTTTATTTTTTGCACATTATTCTTGATAGAATTTTGAATTAATTACACCAAGATTCCTTCAACTATGGTCCTTTTTCACTTTATTCCCTTCATCTATAAAATGTTACAATTACACCTCTTACTTTAGTAATTAATTCTCATCTTATTCTTCTATTTTCCTTTTGTTAGAAAAAATAAACGAAATTTTATCATGTGATTTGCACATTAGTGCACATGAGTACCATGACTTAATTTATACTTAAAATACCCTTCTATTATAGAAAAAATTAATTTAATGATCATAATGGTAAATGTTACTAACAGAAGGAGGAATCCATCTAGGTCTGAATTCACCAAAATCACATACTAACTCTCTAAAATTATAAATTTAACACAAATTCAACCCAATTAAAATTTTAAAAATCACAAAATACTAAGTATGTGATTTTGTGAATTCAAACCTATTTGGATTCCTCCTTCTATTAGTAACATTTACCATTGTGGTCATTAAATTGATTTTTTTTGTAATAAAAGAATATTTTAGCTATAAATTAAGTTATGGTACTTATGTGCAAACCACGTGATAAAATTTCATCTATTTTTTTTAACAAAAAGGTGAACAGAACATATGATTGAAATTAATTACAAAAGTAAAGAGTGTAATTATAGTATTTTATAGATGAATGAGGTAAAGTAAAAATTAACTATAGTTAAGAGAATTTTGGTCTAATTAACTCTAGAATTTTTTGCACTTGTTTTTAGAAAAATTAGCATTTGTACATTAGATGCTATGTTCTTCCGTACATTTTTTCTATACTTGACATTTTTTAGAGAAGAAAATTCCTCCTGGGATGTCTGGGGGGTAACTTATGTTGTCAGTGGTTTCATCCCTGCTAGCCCTAAAAAGTCATCCCACTGCTCATGATGACTTTGCTAGCCCGAACAGGCAAACAGATCCAGTCAGAGCAGACAATATGTAACCATTCCCGAACCAAAAACTTTTCTCGGATAGCAGTATATTTTAGGTTGTGTTTGAAATTTAAATTTAATAATAAAAAAATAAAAAATAAATAAATAAGATATTTTTATTTTTTTTATTTTTTTATCGCTAAATTTTTAATCCTAGTGCAGTCTTTGTAAAATAAAAATATATGGAAAATTTTGAGATTATGCCCATGTAGATTTTATCCAAAATCTCTCTCTAAACATGGTATTGAAACTCGATCAAGGCATTATTTGTGGGATACCTGTGAGAATAAGATGTGCAGTTCCAAACAAAGTAACTGAAAGCAGTTCAAAAATCTATGCCAACAAGTAAGAAAACTGAAATAGCAGAGCCAGTGGAAAGTTAAAGGGAAGAACTTGCTATGAAAAAGGTCAATCTTTGTCACCTTGCCTTAAACCCTTAACTCTAAAACGGATCCAACATTTTTGTCTTTAATACTGCACATTTTAATCCTTTTTCCTGAATTTTCTTGCAAAAGAAAATATGTAGAGTTGGTCATGGTTTGCATGCTTTCATCCAAAAGCAAGCAATTCTCAAGAAAGTGTCTGCATCTCCTCTTCTGTTTTTTTCTTTTCACCCTCCAAAATTGTATAGAGCTGTATGTGGATATCAATATCAGGCTCACATATTGTTGATAGGTTATGAACAGTCAGGTGATTTCACATGTCTATTATTTCGGCACCACGATGCTCCTTTTCTCACAATGCAGTGAAGTCTCGTCTATTAGGTAAGTCTTGAACACTGGTATCGAACCCATTTACCTATTACACTATAAGAATAGTAATGGGATGAGAGAAATAAGGGTGATGTGTTTTGAATAATCTGTTGGGGCGGCTCTAGAAATTTTTTTAGTGGGGTCGTTTAATAGTTAAATGTGAGATAATTAAATTAATTAAACATTGGTCAAATATTATACCTAACTATAAAATTACAACACTCTGAACAATTATATATTTAATTATTAATTTAAAATGTCATATCAAAAAGACAGAATTTCAATTTATTAACCTTTATTATTTTATAAATCATCATTAGTACTATACAAATATAAATAACTCACTTTCTTTCACTATCACATTTGTTCCTGTTTTCTCTTTTCTTCTTTTTTTTTTTGAAATCTTCTCTCTCCATGTATTGTAGTATATAGATATGCATTTTTATATAATGAACAGTAAGCAAGAGAAATTGAATAGTTGGGACTTTTGTATTTATTGGAAATATTTCCTACTTTCTATTGTAAGAACTAATAATTATGTTTCATTATGTTTTGTTTAGTAGACCTTTCTTACGTGGATGGGCCCTATCACGTGAGAAGGGCTATGAAAGAGTACAAAATGGTTGTGAAATTAACAATTTTTTATTCTAATTGTTAAAGTCTAAATAAAAATTATGAGTTATGTGGTTTTCTCGTATTTATATAATAAAAAGATACTGGACATAAACTTTTAATTTTTCACGTTTACAAATTTCAAAAAAATTGACATTCTTTTATACTTACCTTCTTGTTCAAATTTTTTTTATATTGAAACATGACCCTTCTTCTTTATGTTGTGAGATATCTCAGTAGTGTCAAGTTATATTGTCACATTCCTATCTCAATTAGACATTATTAATATCACATTAGGCAAGACATGATTGCATAGGTCACCGTATTTGCAAACGACACTTTAACATACACTTGAAACAGAACATAGCGGAATATACACCAATTATATAGATAAATAAGAATTGTCCTCACATACCATAATAGACATCAAAAGTAAATCATAAACCACTTACATCATTATAAACTCAAGCATATAACAACTCTCATATCTCAAGCTAACATAAGGTATAATACTGTCACGCCTCGGTTTTTGGGTGTCCAAGTTTCTTTCGGCTTGGAGACAAAAAGGACAGAACTCTGTCACTAGAACTCGTCTTTCTAGGAGGATAAGTGCAACTAGATTTGAATTGAAGATTGATTGATTAAGGGCCTTTTAGAAAAATAGAAGTCACCACCTAACTTGATAAGGTGAGTTAGGGCACCCAAAACTAAGTGTTAATTCGAAGATTAAACCTAGGGTTTTTGGAAAAGATTTTTGAAAACTCTCTCAAGAGAGGGTTTTTAAGAAAATGGGTTGTTTGGTAACCTTTGGAAAGATTTAAGCCCTTTTGAAAAATAACTCCATTTTGGTCATTCGAAAACAGGAATCTATGGTCCGAAGGTTGGTTACGTGTATGGAAGATATCCTAAAATCATCACCTTACCCTACCTTTTCGATACTTACATATCTAATCACCCTTTTGTTCATTCACTAGAATAACCGATTACCATTTTTCACTTGATATCTACTTTAAGAGTTTTTGAAAATAAGATTTAGTCATCACTTTTCGGATGAATGATGCATGATGTACGTTTTGGAAGAAGTTTGAAAGCATGAGAGTTTTAAAGGATTTGAGATAGAAATCTTGAATTGATAGGAACTTTTGAAAAATGGACTGGAGTTGAAATAGAAGTTATGACCGCACCATTTTAGGTTGCCTACGTATCTCATTTAATGAGAATCAAGTCAATCGTACTTCAGGCAAAAGCCCGATAGAAAATAGGCACATTAGGGCCTTTGGAAGATTTAAAGATATTTTAATATCTTTGGAAAAGTTTGAAGTCACTTTGTGGTTGTCGGGAAAGTTGAAGACACTTTGTAGTCTTTGGGATAATTGAAGACACTTTGTGGTCTTGAAAGTTTTGACTTGAGATTTGGATGAAGGAGTGCTTTAAAAATATTTTTGAATCAACTTAAGGGAGTTTTTGAAAAATGTTTTGGAATGACTCAAGAGATTTTGAAAGTGTTTTTGAGGTCTTGTTTTTGAAAACCTTGGAGGGATGACTTTGGAATGTTTTAATGAATTACTTTTTGAAAGTGGTTTTTGAAAATGGTTAAAGGTTTGGAATCCTAATATGGATAACCTTGGGGGTTGTTCTTGATATGTCACCTTCCTTTGGGATCCCTAACCATAAAAGGATTAAGGATACCTTAGGTTTGTGATATTTTAAAAACATTTTGGAAATACCTTGGAGTTGGTTTTTGAAATCTCCAGTGGTTTAAAGGTTTTGGAAAGATGGGTAATGAGTATAGTTTAAAATTGAAAAATCATTCAAAAAGGGTTCATGAGTTGACACCTTGAAGCGTATTAACCTATGTTGCATTAACTTGTGGTTAAGGATGACCTAAAGTTAAGTTGGACTAGGGTTGGCTAACTAGAGTAAGGTGAGTGAACTGGGGTCAAGTTAACCTAGGGTTGGTCAACTAGGGTCAACTTAACCTAGGGTTAGGTAACTAGGGTCAACTTAACCTAGGGTTGGTTAACTAGAGTCAAGTTAATCTAGGGTTAGGTAACTGGGGTCAAGTTAACCTAGGGGTAAATTGAAAGATGATGTTGAAATGTTGTTTGATGCAGTTTTGGAAAGAGTTTTAAAAAACAAAACATGTTATGCAATGAACTTTGGTAAGGCATCTTTTTGAAGATCATTTCCATGAAAATTTTGATTCTAGCTAAGAGTATGGTTTGTATGGTGGTGATTGGAGACCATTCCAAGGAAGGCTCCCTCATGGCCATTATAACCATTATCTTAACAAGAGTACAAGGGGTCAAAAATCAACATGATAACAACTTTTTGAAGCACCATTTTTAATGCAAAGATGGAAAGAATGAATTTTTGGAAACCATCTTTGAAAAAGGATTTTGAAAACCATTTTCCAAGGAGACCATTCCATTAAGAGAGGGTTCCTATGGCCAAACAAAAGGGAGACTACTCAAGAGAGGGCTCTATGGGGCCACTTCAACCACTAAACTTAAAAGAATGGAAACCTTGGAATTTGGAGAGCTTGAAAACAATTCTATGCAAGTCAAAATACCATGATGCCAAAAAGAGAGTTAGGGGTTAGTAGGGGATCTTATAGGGCATGATTTCTAAGGTCTCATCCTAAACTTCAAGAAGCCAACTCTTGGAACTATTTTTTAAAGCAATATAGAGCTAGGAAATGGTATGGAACTAAGAGTAATGTAACTATTGTAGAACATGGTAATAAGCGTAAAAATGAAACCAAGCACACAAAACATGATCAAAATAGTAATATGCAAGAGGTCATGATCACATACAAGGTTTTTAGGCTACACCACATAAATAAGGGGCTCTTAGGCCATACCATCTTAAAGTAGGCTAGTGAGAAATCCCCCTACACGGTGGCTCTCACTTGCTTTCCTCTAGGCATGATCTAAGAGCCCTCTTGGCTCAATCATGCAAGAATAGGGGGTTGAAAATGGGGATTAAAGTAAATAATAGCCTAAGTAGGCTAGGAGGGAGAAGAGAAGAGTGGGGGGAGACAAAAATGTAAAAGGGATACCACCTTTTGCCTTCAACACACTTGTAGTCTTCAATGGATGTCTTGATTGGACCTTGAATGATTTTAAGAAAGCTTGAAGGGTTGGAAGTGAGTGTTTAATGGTGTATAAGGCTAAGTAAGTGAAGTGTATGGCCTTTAGGGTGGTGGAATCTAGCCTAAGTGTTGGAAGGGTGGAGTGTGTATAAAGATCCGAAGTTTTGGAGCAGTTTTAGCAAAGTTTCGCATCAATTTTCGAGTTGGAATATGCAAAGGGGGCGTCTGGTATTTATAGGCAACCTGAAACAGGCCTGGCGCATGTGCTACATTCGCCTTGCCAAATTTTGCCCTGGTGCATGTAGCACATGCGCATGTACGGTTCCATTACCATAATGACATGTGGCACCCTGTGTACTGGTTAAATCTTGACCGTTGATCGAAATTTAATCGATATGATCAAAATTTGAGCGCATGTAGCATACGCTCCGCTATCAGGAATGTTTGTTTAAACTTTGTCTCGATAATTGGGCCAACTGGGAAGGTTTCGACGGAATTGGTTGCACCCGGGGTGTTCTCCTGGGGCTTCCGGTGAACTTTCGTGTTTTTGAGAAGCTCGAATAATATTCGAAAGTGTGAGATATTGTCTCAAAAAATGTGCTTAAAATGACATCTTTGCAAAGTGTTTGTGATACGCTCCATGGGGGTTTGAAAGTAGCTATTTTCAAGTCACATGATCGAGGATTTCGGGAAGCGATCTCTTCGATCGGACCATACCGATGGAAAGTACTCTAAAAGTACCTTCAAGAATTTTCTAACTTACGCATCTCTCAAGTCGTTTGACGGTGCGTTTCAATCAAGGAATCGGAGAAAAAGTCAACCTTAGTGGAGCATCTGTGAGACGCTCTAGGGGTTGCTGAAAGTGGCATTGTTCGAGCTATACGATGAGGGGCTTCGGGAAGCGATCTATCCGATTGAGCTATACTGATGGAAAGATTTATGAATAAACTTTTAAGAATTTCCTAATTTACGCTTTTCTCAAGTCGTTTGACAATGCTCTATAACTAGGGTATCGGGAGGAACATGAATTTAGGCGGAGCGTCTGCGAGACGTTTTAGGGAACTTTTATCGAGTCGTGACTGTTTAGCATTGTAAGGTTCTTCTCAGGTTAAACAAGGGTCTATGGCGAGGCCCTTTGTTCGAAACCCTAGGACCGGTGTTGTTTAAGGACGCGTTTGGATTGTTAGGGGCAAAATGGTCATTTTGACTGGGTTTGGCTGAAAATGGTCAGGAATTGTTTGGTGTACTACGTTAAGCATGTCGGGTCGTTCAAGGATGGTTTTGGGAGAGTCTTTTACCGTTCAGTGGGGTTTGTACAATGTTGAGGTGTTTAGAGGTAAAACAGTCATTTTGACCGGAGTTAGCCAGAATGGGACCGGAATTGGACCAAATGGCGTGCGGGGGATGCCTAATAGTTTAGTAGTATTTTGGAAGGATGGACTTGCCGTTTTGAGGGATTTTGAACTTTCTCAAAACGTGCCTGGAGGCCCCAAGGGCGGTTTTGGTCATTTTCCACCGAGCCGGATTAGCAAGCGCCGATGTTGACCTAGGTGTTGGTTTTCGAGACCACCCGGTCTCAGAAAACTACATGTGCAGTGTTGGTCCCTAAGAACGCCTAGTCTTAGAGCTACCTGTAGGGTGGTGTTGGTTTCTAGGAACGCCTGGTCCTAGAAAACTACCTGCAAGGGTGGTGTTGGTCCTTGAGAACGCCTAGTCTCAGAGAACTACTGAATGATGGACATTCTACATTGGCGGGCAAGCAGGCGCCAGAAGTGAATTGTCTGAAATTTGACAAGGTGTTGGTTCCTGAGTTTGCTCAATCTCAGGAAGCTACCTGGATGGCGTTGGTTTTCGAGACCGCCCGGTCCGGAGAGCTGCCTGGAATGATGGTGCTTATGGCTCTAGCAGGTCTTTGTGTGCCTGAGAAGCGACCAGTTGACTGAACTGGGGATTAAAAGGCTCATCTTGAGCTTGCATGTGTTGAGGTGTTTGTAAACTGAGCCTGGTCGGGCCGCAGATTGCTGAGTGGGCAAAAATGGGGTGCTTACAAATACAAATATAAACCATATCCCAACATCTGATACAAATGCGACGAGAAATTGAAACCAAAGCAACAAGAGCTTTCCCAAGCTCCAAGCCCCGACATCCTAACACTAACATAAATATTACCGCGGCTAAGACCAAAATTATAGTGAACCGAATCGTCATCTCCACATTACTTGTCAAAACAGTCTGTGTGGGTATGAGCTAAATGTCAATGTACTCACAAAAAATAATCAAACTTATAAAGAATAATAAACAAGCATTCACAATGCACATCAGTTTATGACAAATATATCACCACCAAATGCACATTCATTATGCAATAATGTAATGATTTATCACCCACATGTGTGTGCGATTTAGATAACGTTGCCTTAATATATTGATGACTTATCATCAATGATGCCCCACATCGGAACCTTTTTAGATCAGCCTCACATTGGCTAATCTTTAGGTTAGTCTCACATCGGCTATATCTATGGTCGTGCAATATATAGCATATAGAATGAATGGTATGCAATATCATCTCATATATATTCACCAATATCACTTCACATATATAATCACCAATATAAGCAATAGACAAGCAATTCAATATGAGTAAGATTATCCAAACTCCCCACTTATACACTTACAAGCAACAACACTATCCATTCAATATAATTAATACTATCTTATATTTTCACCTGTTACCACACACACACTACGACAAAGATCACTCCTTGATTGACGTTGATGGCTCTTGCCCTCTTTTAGCACTTACCACCCAAAACCATGGTAGATTGGGAAATATAATTTACAATCTTACAACAATACACAATCATGATTCATACTCCTCTAACATGAGGTATGTAATGCCAATAAGGTAGTAAAATATGATGACATATGTCTAATTCATCTTCCAATGCAATGCAATAGTTTAAAAGTATCAAACTCTACTAAGTTCTCTAATCTACCATCACTGACACAAGTCTCATAACATTGACAAAATTTCATGAGCTTATATCAAAAAATTTCAAAACTTGAGGAATACAAAATAGACATCTCAGAGAGTATCCAGACCAAATTTTATATCTATTGAAAAAGTTTAAGTATTTATTTAGTATTTTATAAAACAGAGCAGTGTTACAAATCTGAGAATTTAGTTGTAGATAATTCATCTTTGAGAGATTCTTAATATAAGAAAACAACATCAAAATGACTTTCAATTTGGTATATACTCTCATCCACATTTCTAATAGATACAATAAAAATTTTACAATATTTTGACCACTCTAACTTAATCAAATGTTGTTGTTAAAGTAGGGACTGCAGATTAGGGTAACAGATTTCAACAGTGATAGTCTAACTTTTAAACCCCAACCACCTCTCTCTTTCCATCATCATCTCCCCCACCTCCTCTCATGGCATAAAACATATTAGTATATACTAAATCAAATAAAAATAAATAGATCAAGTAAGAACAAGATGATTTTACCTTAAATCTTGAAATCAATATGCAACAAACCTATATCTTGATCTCTTCTTCTTCTTCTTCCTCCTCTCACTTTTTCTTCCTCTCTCTCTCTCTCTCTCTCTCTCTCTCCACCTTTATTCGAATGATGGCAGCCAATTTTCTTCACTCCCCTCTAACTTCTTCCTTCTTCTTTCCTTTTCTATAAAACATGATGCTAGACCATACCCATATTCCATTCCTTTCTTTTCCAACTTTTCTTTCTCTCTCTCACTTCAATAAATAGGTACCATTCACCTCCACTTTGTTTTTCCCATTCTTTTTTTATTCTTTTTCTTTGTCTCCTCATTAGTTTTGTCCCCCTCCTTGTTTTCCTCTCTTCTCTCCTTCACCCCCCTTCCCAATCCTTCTCTTTTCTTTTGAATTTCCCTATTGTGACTAGAATTCAAAAATACTCATTTCAATCAAATCTATTTCACACCTTTATTATCTTATCACACACTTACCTAATTAAACTATTCATTCACTTTTTTTCACTACTTGTCACATGCCACACAAAAATGCACTAATATAATATTTTACATACATTAATTAACTATATAATAAATATAATTTAAATAATTAAAAATTAAAATATTAAATCCCATCTCCATAAATATAAATTATTAAATTTTATTAAAAAATTTACACAATTCTTTTAAAAAATTTCATGCCAACCCCAAATTTGACCCCATATGTTATAAATTAAGCCCCCCCTTGGCTGGTCATTTTTACTCTCACGATGCAATGAGTTCCCATTGCTCTAAAAATAGGTAACTTAAAAAAAACAAATTAAAGTAAGAAATAAGAACAATTACATTGCGAAATTAAAGTTGACGTGGCTAAAATACCAAATTCGAATGATTAAAACATCCAAAAGCGAAACCGCAACCCATCCCACTAGTCCATTAAACAAAAACATTTAATGTTTACGTTTAAACTTCTAAGAAAAAATACTAAAATATTTGTATAAAAAAATTAAATAATACCTATTTTTATATAAAAGTCCCTAATGACATTTTTATTTTAAAAATAAATAATTATCATTTCAATTACATTATACTTCTGGTACAATTTTTTATAAAAAATAAAATCACCGTTTGTTTCTCGTAATGTTAGCCATCCAAGTAAGTATCTTTTCAATCTCGAAAACCTCCAATACAAACCAAAAATCAAACAAAAAAAAACTTATTAACCAACATGATATCACCAATAGCAAATCATACATATTATATATATCAACAAAAATCCCCCCAATGATACAAACAATTAAATAAATATTTAAAAAAAGTCCTCCAAATCAAATATTTTAATAATTATAAATTAAACAAAAAAAAAAATCATTTTTTAAAACACAAATAATTAAATAAAAATAATAAAATTAAAACAATTCTAATTTATTAACAACCCATAAAATTACATTAATACACATTAATAACCCAAATTTCCAAAATCAAATTAAAAAAAAAATTTTTTCTTAAAATGGGATATTGTAACATCCAAAAAAAAAAAAATAAAAAACCGTACTAAAAATAATCCATATAAACCCTTAATCCAATTTTTTTTTAATCCTTTAATAAAAAACCCTAAAAAAAAAATTAAAATTCCCCAAAATTAAAATAAAAATAAAATTATTACCAATAATCAAAAAAATAAAAAAAATAAATATTTAAAAAATTTCAAATCCAAAATCATAAATTATAAAAAAAAAAATTTTTAAAAAACAATCCTAATCCCAAAATAATTAAAAAATTCCCCCCATATTTTCCCCATTATTTTTTCCACCTTAAATAAAAATCATAATATGTAAAAACATAAAAAAAAAAAAAAAAAAAAAAAATATTTATTTTAATATCACATTTTAACAAATGTCCCCCCCATTATTTTTTTTATTTTTTTTAATTTTTATTTAAAAAATTTTAAATTTAAAAAAAAAATAAAAAAAAAAATTTAAAAAAATTAAAAACCCCAAAATTTAAAAAAAAATTAATTTAAAAAACTTTTTTTAAAAAATTTAAACCTTAAATTTAAAAAACCCCAAATTTTTTTTAAAAAAAATTTTTTATTAAAAAAAAAAAAAATAAAACTTTTTTTTTTTTTCCAAACAAAAAATTTTAAATAAAAAAAAAAAAATAAAAAAAAATAATTATTAAAAAAATTTTTTAAAAAAAAAAAATATAAATTA